>CM026087.1:9928254-10485754 GCA_014839685.1 Anableps anableps | reverse complement strand
GGATTTTTCCTACTCTCGTGTTGCTCATTCCCCCAGAGGCCCTCAAACAGCCAGGGCAGAAAGAACAGAAATATAATATAAACAACTCCAACAATTTGTCCAAAACAAAAGGTAGTAAAGAAAAAGAAATGCAAAAAGACAAGAAAAATTCAATTAATGTTCCATCTCTTCATTCCTTTCTCTTGAATTCTGCTTTTCAGTCTGTCTCTTTACATTTCATGCATAAGAATCTTGTTTTGCTAATTAGAGCAGTCACTATGTTAGATTGTGAACATAAAGATAAAAGACTGCAATTGCTTTTTTTTTTTTTTTTTTTTTTAAGAGTTCATTGAAATTTGACCTCACCAGCAAGCCACTGACAAAGTTGGATGTTGAGGAGAGAAATTTGGAGGGCCAGCGTCATGACACTTTGTCAGCTGTAAGTAATCATTTTTGGTAATTATTGAGCGATATTAACTTGATTTCCTCATAAAAGAAGATTTAGCTTAAAGTTCCTGTTAAAAGCTTGCATCTGATGACCACAGGTGTGATGTTATTTCTGGATTTGAACCTTTCCCTTTCCAGGATCGAAAGATGAAAACATATTTTCAGAGATTTATTAAAACACCAATTTGCATTTATATGATTTCTCTATTCCATACACACTCAAATAGATACAGGTGTAAATATATGAATACATTTTCACTAAGATTTCATTAAGAGTCATGGTATGTTGCTTTTGTCATCTCCTGTGCTATCAAACATAGAATCAAATGTAGTTTTTTGTGAATTGGGGTGGGGATGGAGGTAGTTGTATTTTTTCCAACTTTGCTCTCCCATTTTATGACATAATGAGGTGCCTATGATCATAGATGTTCATGAACAACGTAGGAACAAGTAAGACTCCATCCTATCATAAACTAGAATCTGTGGAAACAACAGTTTTACTTTCTACCGTAAACTTAGTCTTACATTGCCGTGATCCAAGAAGTATCTGGTCTCAAACTAAACAAATTTACACAAAAATGTAAAAATTTGCTCAGAAACATGAAGATGGAACCCTAAATAACATATTTAGACAGTTTATCAGCAAAAAAAAGTTGATTTGGGGGTTAGTCACACTTGAAGTGTATCCTGAATGTCTGTGGCATAAAAAATGTGGGAGGCGAGAGATAAGTAACACTTCAACATTGTCTTTATACACATCTGATACTGTAGCCAACAGGAGGAAGAAGAAATTCGGAGTGATGAACTTCTCTACCTGGAGACACCTTATGTATAAGTGCTATTGAAGTTGCACAGCACTTTACCAATAACATTGCTTAATATCATTCAAAGCTATCCAGACACTCAGTCTGCACAGACAAAGATCCACTCATCTTGGGATGCAGAATGCTTAGAGTAGCACTCAAAAACTGTGAGCAGTAAACGGTCAGCTGATGATGTTGAGAAAATTATGAATGAAAATAGCAAATAACTTATGTTGTGATATAAATGAGGGTGCATCATAAACTTTGCACATAAGTTATAAGTGTGGCAGGATGTGATAATTCACAAAATGCACTTTGAGCATTTTGGTGTTGCTTGTTTAATAACCATGCATGTTTATTGGTTTCTGAAAGAACAGTTCTAAATACTGCAGTAGAAGCTGGCCCTTTATCTCCATAATTACATACATTCTAACCATCTTTAATTTTATGTTTTCTCTGAAGGATCATTTGATTGACACTGTGGAGGGTCCAACATTATGGACCATGACTACAGTGGATGGAGAGAGGAAACTTGACCAGTTTGAGACCAAATTAAAAGGATCCAAGGAGACAGGGGAAGAAGACTGGGATGGGGACATAGTGTCTTCACTCAAACTGAATCTTACTCTGGTCAATTCTACTTTGAACTACACCAATGTTGAGGAGGTAGGAACATTAGCAGGAAACTCAACACCAATGTTCGCATCAGTTTTTGACATTGTTTGAAAACATCATAATTTAATGCTGCTCAGTGCTGTGATTTCGCCCTTCGTGGTTAAATATAAATTGTTGCAATTTCATTAATCAACTATCTGTAAAGTACTCAATAATGACAACATATTCTAAAATCTACCTCTAACATTTTAAATATTTATTAAAGTAATATCAAAATATAATTTATTTTTTTTAAAAGTTTTAGTGTTAATCACTGTTTTTATCCATCATTTCTGTTCTCCTTATTACAAAATGTTCAAATTTTGTAAATTTGTCTTTAGACAGTCTCAGGGTTGCCTGAAACTATACTGGAGACTGTTCTCCTTACTCAGGATGACCCACTGAAGAAGAACTCTGCACCAAAGAAGAAGAACAGGGAACATGGGAAAGTAAAGCTGCCATAGCTTTCTCATTAAAAGACTTTAAATATACATAAAACACATAATATGACTCAGTCAGTTTAATTTAATGCATAAATTTAATGGACCGCACTTGCTTTCATGTTTTAGCTCAACCTACACAAAAAATAATGATGTGAATTCAATAACATTCAAATCAGCTTTTGAAGACATCCAAAGATTTAAATCTCTGCACAGAATCTTGACATCTCGTTGCCTTCTGCAACTTAATAATGGTATTGTTGCAGACGTGAGCAGGAGTTGGTGCACTAATGAGATATACATTGGGAAAAAAGTTTAACTTTGAGGATTTTCAAACCCTAACCCCCAAAAAATAAATGAAGAAAAAAATATTTGACAGTGAAGATAATGCAATCTCTACATATATTTATTTTTTTATACTGCTATAAAACTTTAGTGACATCAGAACTTCACTTTACTGTTTGATCAATGGATTGACTAAAAATATTTGCAGGTAGATTTTTATTTCAATTACTTTGCATCAACTGAATTACTTTTTAGTCACAACTCCACTGAGTAAGTGGAGAAGAGTTTCATCAGTGAGCTAAAACATGAAGCCTTTGGTGTGATTCAAATAAATAGCTGTATGTATGGATTACATCTTGAATATTTTTGTATTGATCTTGATAATCATTAACTTCATATCTGCCTTTAATATCGCTCTTAACTTATCAGTCGTAGTTTTTACCAACATCTGAAGCATGAAGAACTTTTATCTTTTTCTCTCTCTGACTGTTGACTTCTTAACCAGGGCAAAGGAAATAAAGGACGACATAAGAGGCAGAGACAACGCCTGGTAAATGTCCTTAAAGGGGGTCAAACTAAACCTGGAAACTGAACTTCATTTTTCGTTTAAACTGAACAAAAATAAAGAAATTAGGGGTGTAACGAGATCTAGTGATATTAAAACACCGCAATGTTTCTCATCAATGTGAAGTCTATCTGACGAAGGTGCTAGCTGCATTAATTTGGTTTAATTCTGTTTCCCAGGGTTACCTGTTTCCCTAACTCTCTCCACTGATACTGATCAAATCAATGATTCAATGCAATCTCTTGGGTTTCCTTAGATAGAAACTTTTTAAACTACTTTTAATTTAATTTAACCACTTATTTTGTAAAGAGATATTTGTTGTGAATTGGGGCTGTATAAATAAATTTAATTGAATAATCAGGGGAAGATGGCCAGGGCAACATTAGAAAAGATGGTGCTTGAGCACTAAATAAAACATGTTAATTGTGAATAAGTTTTCTGTTGTCTTGATGTATGTGCAGGGCATAGGTGTCCCATACTTCCTGCTGAGAATAGGGAGAAAAGGTAACATGCTTTCTGTGTGACTGCAAAGCATTTTATCTGCCTCAAAATCTCAAATATCTTGCATTTTAATTTGTTTGTGGGCAGCAGAAGGACGGGTTTGTCTTTCTTCTATTTATATTCCTTTATTTAGAAAAATGAAAGTAACATTGTGTCAAATTGCACATTATAATGGCCATATGCTTTTAAAAGTATATAAATTGAGAGTATATTTTTATTTGTGGGTATGTTTGATCATTAAGGTTCGATTACTTAAGTTCAAAGTGTGCCACTAAAAAAATCTAAAGATTTTAAGGAGTTGTGTAATCTCGTTTATCTTTTGCAGCTTTTTTTTTGGTAATTCTATTTGCTATCATTTACACTGAACTCACAAAGCAACTTTCACAAAATACTAGGAGAAGCACTCCCGCAAATCAATGCTGGGAGATGGGAGTGATTTCCAATTCATTTTGTAATGGGTTGCACCACAGCAGGTGCAGAAAGATTAGAGATGAAGAAAAACCTCTGACTGGTGCAATAACATCCAATGATATTTCCATATCAGTAAATGATGCTTTAGGTTGTAAAGCAGTGGGACAGTGCATCCCTTTACCACTTTATTTTGATTAAGATAAAAACCATTATAGATAAAATGTAACAGATCCTGAAAATTATATTTTGACAGTTTTTTTTTTTTTTTTTTGGTCAAGCCAGCATGTTGCTGTTCTCTGTTCTTGCACCAAATTAACGTCAGGCTTTTTCAGATTAGCAGATGCTATTTTTCTACTCAATCTTTATAACACAAACAGCTTTCATCTTTGGAAATGTCAAGTAATTTACTCTGGTGCAATATATATGGAAATACACATAAATAGGGACATGTTTTAAATCCACCCATAGGGCCTCATTTGAATGTGGGGAAATTGTCCATAGACACACTGCTTGGTGAAGCTATTTCACAAGCAGATCTGCCTTGGCATCTAGTTTCATAATTAGAAGTACATTGCAAACATTTAGCACAGCAGACTTATGCTTCTGCCCCCTTGTGTTTCATAGATAAAGATTCATGGCCCCTACAGCACAAACTATTTGAATGCCTCACCACTTAGAAATGTAGGGCTAAGACCTAAGAAAGGGAGATAAAGGGTGAAATGGGTTTCAGCCATCGTCTGGTAAAATAAGTCCAAGCTATTCAGGTGTGCTCCTTAACCTTGACACCCTGCTGTGTTTTGATTTTAAGACTCCTATTTTAAAGTAAAAAGAGTAAGTAGTTCTTGAGTTTCCTGTTGTGTGGAAGGAGTCCACTAAGAAAGACTTGTTGTTGGGGTAGTTGACAAAACTTGGTTCTGTCAGCACTGAGGAAGATCCTACTCCATAAATTGAATAGTTTATGTGGTAGCATTTTGGGTATTCATTAGAACAAGGAAACTGTTTTTAACACTTAGAAAATAGCTGGCCAGCTGCTAGTTGTAAATGATGCTAAAAATAGCATGGGCTTCCCAGCCTTGTGTTGGTGGCAATTTACCATTTCTGCTTTTTCAGGACTCTTTACTTTATCAAAAAAATAGTTCTTATTTTCCCAAAATATCATTAGTGTCATCTTCTCATAAATCTAATATGGTGCATTGTACCATCTCATGAGCTGAATGAATCGTTACACCCTTAATGTCAACTAACATTTTTCACCCTGCTAAACTTCAAAACAGATTCCTTTACAACTCTAACATGACTGTAACATAATCTGACAAGAAATAACAGCTCCTTTACTAAATTAATGAATTATGATTAAATAACACATTCTATTTATAACACCTTCAGTTAACATATTTTCTGAAAGATGCCTATGTAACGCGGAGCATGTATTCGTTTTAATATCTATGTGCTTCTAATTATAATGTTGACTATTTAATCGTTGGATTGCTTCATCATTTCTTGGCTTTGTTCTCCTCAGTCCCACAGATGATGTAAATGTTGCTATGATTTTACACATTTTGTCTTTATTAATTGCAAATTTTCCTGTCTCTTAAGATGAGTAATGAACATAAGCAAAAAGAGGAAGAAAATGAGTTTCATGGCGGTGAAGAATACATTTATGAATATGAGGTAGGCCGCTGTTGCACTAAATTAGTAATTCAGGCTCTGTTGGAAACTTTCTCTTAAATGTGATGTTGATGACGTAGGTTATCTTACCGATTCAAAGCCCAGAAGTTATAAAGAAGCTTTTTTTTTTTTTTTTTTTCTCTCCAGTTATTTGTAGGGACTCAACAATATCTGTGCCCACATGAATACTGGAAAGTGTTGATTAATGACACACCCACTACCTGAATTTAATCATTAAAGATTAATTAGTTTGTCATTGCAGCTCACTGCATTTGATATGTATGTCTTTTTTTACCATAGATTTGCATGTTTTAAAAGTTATGAGAGATTTTTTTTTTTTTTTTCTTCTTTGAAACAGGAAGAACTTTTCCCAGATGAACCTACAGTCTCTCAGGAGAGGACAGATAAGACAGAGGTAAATTTGCTTCAAACAGAATGCTCTCATCTGTGTCAGCTGGACTGGGTATAAATGTTATGATTCATTTTTAATGTAAAATATGCTCAATGCTTTTTTGCATGCAGCTTGAAGTCTAAATTGATGAATTCCCAAGTCCTGTGGATAAAACAAAGCATTGGTTGTGTCATTGAAACAGCAGACGAACTACTGCCATGATAGAACTCTTAAATGTAATCATGTTCTTATATTCATTTGTGCAGGAGGAACAGTTCCCCACACAAAGTCCAGGCCAGTTTGAAACCTCCAGTCATCCTCTAGCCACAGACAGAGAAACAGATGCACAGGTAACTACTCATTATGGATGACATACTTTTATTTTAGCTTGGTCAGCGTGCACAAGGACAGATCCATAAAAGGAAAGTCGTCTTCTTTGTTCCATTGTAAACCCCCTATTCAGGAATATATTATGTTTTTCCCTCTGATGTAGTTAAGGAACGTCCCCTGAGTGTTATTCAGAGAAAGTTAGCTTGCTCTCTGGAAAGTTGTTGGACTCTTGCAAGAGGGTCAGTCACAAAAAAGTGTTACATGAACAGTGAAGTATTGAAACCCCCTGAATTTATTTTTAGCTACTGCCTACCTCATGATGAGTGACAAAGGAATACACGCCATGCCGGCTCAGACGTCGCCCGGCCAAACAAGGTCTGCGTCAGGTGCTGGGGAACCAGGGCACCTTCACGAAAAATGGGTTACTGGAACAAGACGGAATTGGGCGAGAGGTGAAAACTTGGATCTGTTGGAATGCTACTACTCAAGTAACCCTAGTCAGAGGGGTTACATGCAAAGAATGCGGGAGGAATGGTTACGTCGACATCCCCATTCAACACTAACTGCCAAACAACTAGTAGCTCAGTGTTCCAACATCCGCAAACGGCGAATGCTGTCACAACTTGAGATAGACGAGGTACAACACAAATGCTACGGCAAGGGGGAGCCAGGACGCCAGGTCAGAGGGGAGTTAGCTTCAACTCCCCACCCGGAGATTGGGTATGCAGCCCCAATAATGAACGAACCATCACAGCTGAACGAGGCAGCAACTGACCTGAGAGGTAGGATCGTGGCCCGAATGAACACCAGGCAATCCCGATGCCAATTACAACGGCTGAGTGAAGTACCGTCAGAAAGTCTCATTGAAGATGTGAATGCAGCATTGAGAACGATCCCTACCACCACCATAACGGAAACCAATGAGCTGGTGTACAACTCAGCATCAGTGATCCTTGAGATGCTCGGCTATAGGAGCAACCATGAGATTCAATACCCACCATGGAAAAGACGGTTAGAGGCTAAAATCAAGGTAACAAGGAGGGAAGTGAGCCAATTGTCAGAGCTCCAAAGAGGTGCAATCAAAAGACCGGTACCCAAGCGGTACAGCCAGATGCCCATACCTGAAGCGCTCGAAACTGCCAAACAAAGGCTCCAAGCCTTGGCCAGTCGCCTAAAGAGGTACACAAGGGAAAATGAAGCCAGGAGGATTAACCGGCTCTTCTCCACCCAACCAGCTAAAGTGTACTCTCAATGGCAGGGTAATAACAACAGAGCAGACCCACCAAGGCTGGAGACCCAACAGTACTGGAAAGGCATATGGGAAAGGGAGGCGACCCACAACAGCAATGCACAGTGGCTAATCTCTCTACGAGATGACCACAGCAACCTCCCTGAGCAAGCCCCAGTAACTATCACAGTGGCAGATGTCCAAGAAAGAGTCTCGGGTATGAAAAACTGGACAGCACCAGGTCCTGACATGATCCATGCCTACTGGCTAAAGAAACTCACTGCCCTCCATGAGCGACTGGCAGCTCAAATGAACCAGCTGCTACAAAGTGGGACTCACCCTGAATGGTTAACTGAAGGGCACACAATCCTGATCCAGAAGGATCCCTCAAAGGGTTCGGTCCCATCCTATCGGCCAATAACCTGTCTCTCTACAACATGGAAGCTCATGTCAGGCATCATAGCAGCTAAGATAAGTGGGCACATGGATAAATACATGAGTACAGCACAGAAGGGCATCGGCATAAATACCAGAGGAGCCAAACACCAACTCCTGGTAGACCAAACAGTCGCCCGAGACTGCAAAACCCGACACACCAACCTGTGCATGGCTTGGATTGATTACAAGAAAGCCTATGACTCAATGCCACACACTTGGATCATTGAATGCTTAGAGATGTACAACATCAACAGGACTCTAAGAGCCTTCATTGCAGCCTCGATGGGGATGTGGAAAACCACCCTTGAAGCCAACTACAAGCCAATTGCACAAGTGTCCATCAAATGTGGCATATACCAAGGAGACGCTCTGTCCCCACTGCTGTTCTGCATAGGTCTGAACCCCCTCAGCCAAGTCATCAACAAGACTGGCTACGGATACCGACTCAAGAACGGAGCCACCATCAGTCACCTCCTCTACATGGATGACATCAAGCTGTACGCTAAGAGCAAACGAGACATCGACTCACTGATCCACACCACCAGGATCTACAGCACTGACATTGGGATGTCATTCGGACTAGAGAAGTGTGGTCGGATGGTTACACAGAGAGGGAAGGTCATCCACACAGAAGGGGTCTCACTCCCAGAGGGAACAATAGCAGACATTGAGGACAGTTACAAGTACCTGGGAATACCACAAGCAAATGGCAGCCTCGATGAGGTCACAAGGAAAGGAGCCACAGCCAAATACCTCCAACAAGTAAGGCAAGTCCTGAGAAGCCAGCTCAATGGCAAGAACAAGATCCGTGCGATAAACAGCTATGCCTTGCCAGTAATCAGATACCCTGCAGGAATAATAAGCTGGCCAAAGGAAGAGATAAAGACCATGGATGTTAAAACTCGGAAACTACTAACCATGCATGGAGGGTTCCACCCAAAATCCAGCATCCTGAGACTATACGCGAGCCGTAAGGACGGAGGCAGAGGACTAGCGAGTGTGAGAGCCACTGTCCAGGATGAAACATCCAAGATCCATAAATACATCAAGGTCAAAGCCTCAGCCGACGATGTGCTCAGCGAATGTCTCAAACAATGGGGACCAGAGGATGAGGTGCTGGAGGAACCATCATGGGAGGATAAGCCGCTACATGGGATGTACCACCGACAAATAACTGAAGTGGCTGATATCAGGAAATCCTACCAATGGCTGGAAAAAGCTGGACTCAAGGACAGCACAGAGGCACTCATCCTAGCTGCACAGGAACAGGCCCTAAACACCAGAGCGATAGAGGCACAGATCTACCACACCAGACAAGATCCAAGGTGTAGATTGTGCAAGGAGGCCCCTGAGACAGTCCAACACATAACAGCAGGGTGCAAGATGCTGGCAGGGAAAGCGTACATGGAACGTCATAACCAAGTGGCGGGCATAGTGTACAGAAACATCTGTGCAGGATATGGACTGGAAGCCCCGAGATCAAAGTGGGGCACACCCCCAAAGGTGGTGGAGAATGACCGAGCTAAGATCCTGTGGGACTTCCAGATCCAGACAGACAAAATGGTAATGGCGAACCAACCGGACATCGTGGTGGTGGATAAACAACAGAGGAAAGCCGTTGTGGTGGATGTAGCAATACCAAGCGATTGCAACATCAGGAAAAAGGAACACGAGAAACTGGAGAAATACCAGGGCCTCAGAGAGGAACTGGAGAAGGCCTGGAAGGTGAAGACCACAGTGGTGCCTGTGGTCATCGGGGCCCTCGGGGCAGTCACCCCCAAGCTGGAGCAGTGGCTGAAACAGATCCCAGGAACAACATCAGACATCTCAGTCCAGAAATGCGCAGTTCTCGGCACAGCCAAGATACTACGCAGAACCCTCAAGCTCCCAGGCCTCTGGTAGAGGACCCGAGCTCAGAGGTTGAGAAAGACCACCCGTGGAGGGTGAGAAGGGAATTTTTTTTTTTTTTTTTTTTTTTATATATATATAATTTATTTTTTTTTAAAATCCATTTTGCCTCATTGCAACTGGATACATATCTGTTTGTTCCTGGGTAATGTGTGATAAAACCTACTCAAAGTCATGCACAATAAGTAAAAGGGACATGATTGAAATAAAAATCTGACAGGTGTGGAAAGCTTTTGTATTCAGAACCCCTGAATGAGTACTCTGTAGAATCCATTTTGCTGCAATTACAGGCACAGCTGTTCAGGAGTATATCTCTACCAGCTTTGCACATCTGGGAAGTTTTTAACTGTTCTTTTGAAAATTGCTCAAGCGCCATCAGATTGGATGAAAACCAACTACAAACATAAATGTATTTAACAGAACTACCACAGATTTTCAATTTGGTTTAGGTTTTGACTGAGCCATTCTTACATGAATATGCTTTGATCTAAACTATCCCTTTGTAGCTCTGCCTGTACATTTAATCGTCGTCCTGCTGGAACGTTAATTTTGGTCCCAGTCTGCTGCTGCCTCTAAAAGTATTTTTTTTTTTCCAGGGTTTCTGAGACTGTTTATCTGATGTAACCAGAAATGAAAGCAAGTTGCAATTCTCTTGCTTTTAGGCCACATCATTGCATGGACACTTGCTGCATCATTGCATGGACACTTCCAGCTGATAATATCAACAAAAGTACTTCCTCTTCTGTTTGACCTACTCTCTCATTTACTCACTATACACCGTACCTTGGTCATTATGATGTAATTGGTGGCATATAGTTGTCTAGTTTTCAATATGGATTTAGAATGTGGATTCCCAAATCTTGACTTGGACTTGTATGGAATGTAGTGGTGACTTGTGAACATCTTTGCTCTCTATTACCTAGTGACGCACCAGCCTACCTTCCAAAGTGTTGTGGCCCAGCTCTCCCTCGATTGTATTATATAAAACTCTACAGCCACCTGCTGCAAGATGATGCTCTGTCACATCTTGTGTCTTTATACCTGGGAGAGTTTTGAACTAAAACAAGTTTGTAATTCTCCCTTTTGATATTGTTCTCCTCAGATTATCACATCAACCACAGCACCTTCTTCTCCATCCCTGGATAATGTAGATAAGGTAAGAAGGGAAGCTCTCTGTTTCATTGTTTGTTCTGATCCTCCACCAAGTAGAAAGGTGTTAAAAGGGATGTCTCTGTTTCTTAGAAACATTACATAAAACCTGCACTGTCAAATTTGATCAAATTTGATGTTGAGATGGAAAATGGGCAAATTAGGATTGATTACATTTTGATGTGACTTACTTTTGCTTCAATTACAAAATAGGCCTTTGGACTTGAATGGTGTGGGCCTTTTTAGCTGTAATTGCAACATTTTTACTCAGTGTGGTGCTTCACTTTTGTACTTTTGTATTCACATCCAAATTTTAAGTTTATTCTGCTCTTCCAACCAGGATGAGGTGACACTGCCTACCACTCCAGTGGTAACAGGAGAACCAGATAAGGTGCAGTTTCCATTTTAAACAGACTTATATTTCACATGAATGTTTCCTCAATCTTTGCATGCCTTGGAATGCAAAATCTTCCTTTTTATACAATGATTTGCAAAACCATTTATGCTGCTTGAACCTTTGAAATTTGTACTTTACAACCACAAACCTCAATATATTTTATTGAGTAGATTTTTTTTTTTTGGCCCAGTCAAAGGCCAGACCTAAATCCAACTGAAAATCTGTGACAAGAGTTTAACATCCATATTGACTGATGTTCTCCATCTTACTGGACTGAGTTTAAGCTGTTTTGCAAAAAAAAAAAAAAAAAAAAAAAAAAAAAAAAAATGGACAAAAGCTGAAAAGCACCTGCAAGTCTTTTTATATTTTATGCATAGGGTGGCTGAAAAGAAACTCATGCCATTGTAAATTTTTTTTTTTTTTTTTTTTTTTTTTTTTTTTTTTTTTTTTTTTTTTTTTTTTTTTAAGCTTTGAAAACTATTTGTTTTCTTCCACTTCACAATTATGTGTTACTTTGTGTTACTGTCTCCACATAGAATACAATAAATATACATGGAAGTTTGTGGTTGTAGCATGTCAAAATGTGGAAAAACTTCAAATGACATAAATGATTTTTGCTAGATACTAATTACACTAAAAAGGCATATGAGATTCTTGGCATCATGCTTGGTTCTAAAAATTTCACCAGTTTAAACAGTGCATATATCCATGTCTTTAATAACAATGCACAAACATTTACCATAGAATGGAATAGGATAGTATTTTTGAGCAGCATGCATTTAGTGTATTGTTTTTAAAGCTTGCTTGATTAGAAATAGCACAAAACTGTAAAACAGAGAGCTTTTAGATCTTTCATATCTATATTTAGTTAAGAAATACTGAGTTACTTTTAATACTTCTCTTTCTCTCATTTCTTTAAACAGGAAATCTCTTAAGACAACAAACTATAAAACTAGCCACTGTCTGTAATTCTGAAGGGTTTCTCTGGTGAAGATTCCTGAACCTGAACAACATTTTACAAGCGGGGACTCCTTTCCATACAGAGACAATATTACAAATCTAAGGCCATACAAATGTTTATTCTTGAAAAAGAACATTTTAGTGGCGTAAACTTCATGGTTATTCAATTAATCCAGTATAGCCTCCCTTTCTTGACCTTTTTAAACTCCAAATTTATTTATTCCAATGACTTTTAGTGATTGAGTTTCCTCTTTACCATGCGGTGATAATTTCAAATATTGTTTTTATTTCAGAATTTAAAGAAATTATATTTATTGAAACAGAACAAATGTTGCTTCTCTAATTTTCAAAAATGTTAAAATAAAAATTACTTCAACTGTGTTTTGAGCAGTTATGTAGATAGATTCAGCACTGTTTCTACTGGTGAAAGTTGTCTCACATTACTTTGTATGTCTTTAATTTCTCTGCATGTATTTTTAAGTAAAAATGTTTAACACTATCAGCCAGTCTGTGTCTTTTTTACTTTTTCAATTATTATAAAAGTCTATCACACACATAAAAACAAAATAACAGTCATGTGGAAAAAAAACAGGGCATCCTGTAATAGGTGTCTCGTAGCACATTTGGGCATTTAAATATCAATTTAACAGTTCAAGAAAAACTAAAACAAGCTATTTTTACAACAAACATTGAAGAGAAGACCTTTGGAATTTTCCTCTAAAATGTTGTTTAGAAAAATGAGATTGAGTTTGAAGATCAAATTAGAACAACCCAACATGTATTCCCACTTAAAATGGCTGAAATCACAAACTGGCATATTACATCAGAGGCAAATGGTGACATTGTTTCTTCAGCTAAAACTTCAGCCATTAAGTTTGGTTTGCTTCTGACTGTTGAAGTGAGTGTAAACCCCTTGGTGAGACTGAAAGAGTTGTCTGGGGCCTTCAGGAAGAAGACTGTGGCAACTGATGAGTAATGGGTTTAAAGAGAACTCCAAATATTGTAAATCAGCCATACCATTATCAAGAAAAGGGTCTAGAATTGGAGGACATTAAGAGCAAAAAGTAATATGTCCAGGGACCTTATGTACAAAGCACAAAAATCATCTAGATTTTTTTTGTTGTTACATGTTAACTTCTGTTTCCACATATTTCAGGTTTTAGTAGGAAATTGAAATTTGAGGCTCCAGGTTTAGCCATCTAAGCAAGTTGTCCTAGAGAGCAGACCACGAGATGCTGAAATAAATTTCCAGAAACCCAAAAATGTATCACAGGACCTTCAGCAAGCTCTTAATACTGTTCATGTGAAAGTGCATGTCGGTACAATCAGACATTGCACTAGTCCACGCTTCACGGGAAGTATGCAAGGAAAATGTGAGGGCCACATTGAAGTTTGCCAGACAGACACACCAAGGCTTCTGGAATCCTGTTCTTTGGATAGATGAGTCTGAAATGTAAACATCTGGACAGCAGAATGGAGGACCAACTACAGCATTTCAGAAACGGAACCTCATACCAACTGTGAAGCATGGCAGACATGTCATGCATTGTGTATCTCAGGCTGCTGCAGGACCTCGGCAGTTCACCATCCTGGAATCCTCCATGGATTCTAACATGCATCAGTGTGCTTGAGAAAAATGTGAGGCCAGCTGTTTTTTAAAAAAAAAAAAAAAAAAAAAAAAAAAAAAAAAAAAAAATTCAAGATGAAGCAGAACTTGATGCTGGAAGATGATGCGGACCCAAAAACATAATAAATCCTCCAACTGACTGATAATTTGGAAAAGGAAATTCATGGGTTATGTCAAAGCTCAGGTGTTGATTCCACTGAGATCTGTGGGATGACTTGAAAGGTACTGTAAATCCAGGAAACCTTTCAAACATCTCACAGCTGAAAGGGACGAGTGAGACAAACTTTTCTTAGATCAATATTGAACTGGTAGATGGCTTGATGAAGCTGTAGCTATTTTAGCCATCGGGGCAACACCAGCAATAAGGGGTAGGGTGTTCTGACTTTGTCCTCAGTTCAAACACACATTTATTGCTATATTTTGTTTTAAATGTGAAATGTTTATTTTTATAAATTGCAATAAAATAATTTTTTCCCAGAGATTAAAAAAATAGATTAGGCATTCCAATCTAAGCATTTCTGAATGATAAACAGAATATTAATTGAAGCGTCCTGGATTTTTTTTTTTTTTTTTTTTTTTTATCCATGTGACTGTCCATGAATGTCTACAGAATGAAGTTTGCTTATTAAAGGTTCTGGGCACTTTACAGGCATCTGTACCTCAAACGAGGGTGAAGAGAGACACCTTTTGGCATGACTCAATGGTAATTTTCAGCTTGTTTTGTACAAATAAAAATTAAAAATAAATGAAAGTTATTAAAAGATTAACAATAGCAATGGTTTTGCATTGCAGGTTTTTATGCCAGGTAGTCCAGGTGGAAGAAATCGGATGAAGGAAATGCAAAAAGTAATTCTCTTATCTTGTTCTTTAAAAATTCATTGTTTAAAACATGAAAATGCAATTTTCTGGTCACTGTGGAGCAAGAATAAGATTTTCCACCTATTTTAATTCCAGAATTTGTCCTCTGGAGCTCAAGGTTACAACAGCTGGAGAGTAAGTGTGTAATCAGCAATGTCCAAAACAAATACTTAGAAATAAATAGCAGGTTTCTGAATTACTTTTATTTACAGATGCATTTCTTTCTGTCATGAAACTGGCTTTTCTAGAGACGAAAGCTCAACAATCTCAATGCTCAACCACATGCAAGTAGGGAGAGGCAAGAAAGAGGAGAGAAACAGATATACAGTGGTGCAAGCAGAGAGATACTGTTTGGACCAGATGATCTGACTGAAGGAGTAACTGTAGCAGAACCAGATGCATACCTAGAAACAGACCCTGATCCAATCTACAGGGAGGAGGAGGAAGAAGAGAGGAGTGGAGACTATGACTGGGAGATAGAAGAAGATGTAGATCGGGAGAGGGAAAATGAGGAGTTGGAGAGGCAGAGAGAGAGGGAGCGGTTGGAAATGGAGAGGGAAAGAGAGGAGTTGAAGAAGGAGAGGGAGGCCGAACATGAGCGAGCAAAGGTGGAAAAGGAGAAAGACATAGAAAGCAAGAGAATAGATCAAGGAGTAAAGAGAGACTTTGAGAGGGAGAGGGAGGAGTGGGAAAGGCGGAGGGCAGAGATGGAGAGGGAAAGAGAGGGAGGTTACAGTGAAGAAACTGGACAGCCATACCCATATCCTCCTCAGTACTTTTTTCTGAAGGTAAGAACACAAAGGTGAATCACCTAAGTATACTGATACATTGACTCTGTAAATAATAGGAAAAGGTTGTTTAAAAATAGTTATTTTTTTCACAATAAAACATGGAAGTTCATTCCATAACCATTTTAGAATATTCTTAATGTGAACATTTTTATTTTTGTTGCAAACATGATGAGAAAGAACTCTACAATTACAATGTATTAAATCACAGTCATAATTGCAGTATTTTAATCACAAAGGATTGCTTGAAGGCAATATTTGGTAGGACACATTGCACTATATAAGTGTCAGGCATTGACAATGCATGTTGATAAATATTTTGCCAGTTGGATGGTCTCCAGTTCCCCTTAATGCCCACTATTGATGTATGTGTTTGTTGGGTTAAACTCACAGAGTGGTGGGGTTACTGAGTAAAAGTTAAAAAAAAGAGTCATGAAAATGGGGTTAATCATATTGAAACTTTTAGCAATAATATGGCAAATAAATGTTTTTCTAAAATTGTTCAGCCCTATTGCTGGCATATTCATAAACCCATCGAGGATTTAGGTTTGTGTTGTTCGAAGTTGCTGAATCTGTACAAAAATTATAGTAAAATCAAATGACTGATTTGCCAAAACACAATGCATGTACTTTTCTGAATATATTAAATGTGTTTTATATGTTTAAAATGAAAAGATTTAATTTATAATTTAAATGCATTACATTTAATACAGATGAATTTCTTCCATGACAGGGGCACCCAGGTGAGAACGGAAAACCGGGACCAAAGGTGACTGCTGATTTTTTTTTTTTTTTTTTTTTTTTTTTTTTTTTTTTTTTTAAGAATAAAATGACAGTTAGTGAAGACACTGTACAATAACATATTCTTGAAAACAAAGACTGATAAAAATCTATAAAAAAAAACAAAGCAGACAAACATGTAAATCAATGTAAAAAAGGGATTGGTAACACTAATATTTTCCTTATATTTGGTATTTAATGGGAGAGTCTGTAAATTGATCGCAAACATCATAACTGTTTTTTTTTTTTTATTTTTTATTTTGCTGTGTGGGTTGAGCTTGATTGTATAATCTATATCAAACAAAAATTTCAGACGTTTATGACTGTATCTGCACAATAATGAGCTAAAGAACTTTCACAACCAAACGTGATCAAAAGTTTGGTCTCAACTGAACTAACAGGAGGATTATAAGGCAATTTGTTTTGCAGAAAGTCAGTCATATTCAAAAGAAATTGTCTCAATGAAATTAAAACCTGACTTTACACATAGCACATCACAGAAAATCACTAATTTGTGAGATATATCTTTGTGCAGAAGAAAGATGAACAACATGGCACTGCTCAAGGATTACTCAATGAGTGCCATGTGTCTGTCCTACTGAAGTTCCAGTTCCAGTTTTCTTACGCTTGTCTTGATTCCAGTATGAGAGCTACTTAGTGAGAGAACCCATAGATAGATGTTTTTAAAGGCCAGTTCATGGCTGTTTTGACATCTACAACTTCACAGATCAAAGTTTTTGACTAAACCTGTGTGTAATACTGGAAATAATCAAAGCATTGAGTCTCCTAAATTTGTAACTTTTACAAACTGAATGAAGATATAAAAAAACAAAAAAATTGCTTTCACGAGTCTAGATTTAGTGTAGATAAAAATAGATAAACATAGACTCAACCTTGTGTATAAGACACTGTAGATAAAGGTTATAAGTGTTATAACCTATAACACTTAATGTATAAACCCTTAGACAAATCGTAGTCTTGCAGGTTTAAAGGTGGAGGTCATTTAACTTGCCAAAAAATAAAAATAATAAACCAGTTCCCTTTACCACACTACTTGATCAGAAACCAACCTTAATAGCTTGCTTTATGATTTTAGAATATACAGATAATATGAACTATGTAAGTAAAAAACAATTGTCTGAAATATCTTTGAAATATTTCAGATTTTCTTTTATTATTTAATTTAAGTCTGGTAATGTCTGGAAATTTGAAATATAAAAATTCTGGGTCAAACAAGTCATTTTTATGTTTGGAATGTTTGGAAAGGGAAACTAATGGCTTAAGTTATGATGAATACTGATGAGTTAATTGGTTTTTCAACTCAACAGATCAGCAATGTTTAAGACTGTATGGATAACTTTGGCCCTGTGTGCATTAGAGAAAATCTGCAATAATTTTAGACTTGTGCACCAAACTCTTACCTTTAAAATAAAATTGTATTTTTTTTTTTAGAAAACACTTTAATTTCATAATTAGAGCCCCAAAATCAAAATGGTGGTCCTTCCTTTGATGAGTGTTTGTAAATGTCTAACCAGAACTGCCATAAGGATGCAACAGTGCATTGTGAAATTTTTTAGCTTTGTGGTATAGCAACATTGTGGGCAAACATTGCTGCTGTTTTGATAAACTTAAATTGATTTGTATTCAGTTGCTGTTCATATGCTCATATGAATTAATGACTGTGGGTATTCAGTGATTGAATGTGCACACAGTAATGAAGAAGAGTAGTGAGCCTTAAACATTACGAAAAGAAATCTTTTAGGAAACTTATTATTTATTCTGTGGTTCTGTCTTATGATTTGCCTGGTAGTTGTGAGCGACCATTAATGTGATTTAGTTCAGCTGGATCCTGCAACAAACTTCTTCCTATCCCCCGAAGCATATTTTCTATTTTCTGATTACTAACTACATGGATGTGTTGTGTTGATTGACATTATGTAAAAGAAAAACGACAGTTCATCAGGTGGCTGTTAGAGATATTTTAGTCCAGGCCAATTTAAAGAGCCAACACTGCCCCTCCTGCATCCACAGAGGTGGTCTAATTTAATAACATATTGTCTTCTCAGGGTTAATGCCATGAACCTTAAAAAAAAGGTTAAAATAGTTTTGTTTTTAATTATTACATTTAAATAATTTAAAATATAAACATAGACACATAAACATACAGTGCCTTGCAAAGGTATTCATATCTGTTCATTTTATCACGTTACATTTCAAACTTCAAAGCCTTTTGCTCTGATTTTATGTGATGGACCAACACAAAGTAATGCATAACTGGAGGAGCAAATAGAAGGTTAAAAAGTGTGGTGGGCCCCTTGTATTCACCTTCAGTGTGTTTTTCCCATACAATCCTAATAAAATACAGTTGGGCTTGTGGTTGTAACGTGACAAAATGTAAAAATAAAAATTCAAGGGGTGTGAATATTTTTGCAAGGCTCTCTTGTTCTCTGCAATAATTTACTGAGTAATGGATATTATCACACAGGCTACACTGTAGTCAGTATTGTCATCATCATGGGGCATAAAGCTAGATCAACATTTGCTGTATGAGATGTGCCACCAGTTCATAAAAATATCATGGCTGCACCACTGCCTATCCACACAGCATCAGTACATGACATCAGAGCCCAGGGAGAGCGTCTCTCCCGTCTCGCCTGTCAGTAACGCCATTTGAATCCAGGCCTTTGATGTCTCCTCCGCTCTATTTCTGTATGACTCTGAGACAGATTAAAGCAGGCATTAATAATTCCCCTTGTTAAACATGCTGACAATCCTTGTTTTTATGTGAAATTCCTCTGAGTTAGCTTGTTTGGCTACTGTAAAAAAATTGTCATTCTTCAATGTATTTCTCTAACGATGCTATTTTTATGACATTTTTCAGGGAGAAATTGGTGAAAAAGGACAAAAGGTAAAGCTTGTTAAAAATTGTAACCCAGTATATTTACTGCATACATGTTCACCTGGATGCTTTGTGTCTTTAGGGTGAGCCAGGCATTGGACATAGAGGGCCAGAGGGCCAAGCTGGCCCTCCAGGACAAAAGGTAAAGTTTCCCTCCTTCCTAAATAGAAAACTAACAAACATTACACCAACGATTAAGTGACAGCTTACTTAGACATTATTGGAAAAACAATCAATCCCTGCAGTCTTCTATAACATTTATTTTTAATTGACTGTGTTTCTCATTGCAGTTTTAATTTAGGAAATTTAATTGGTCCTGTGATTCACTCCCACATTTAAATCTGTGCTGGAGCTTTTCATTTGCAAGAATGACTTGAACTGAAAGCAATTATCCGAATGTGATGAAAGAGCTGAATAATCACATTACATGTAACAAATGGTTACCTGAGTGTGTGTCTTCCAAACTTTCAATTCTTCTCAATGTTTTACCATGCTTCAAATTGCCTTGCCATTTCACCTCAGGGTGAGCCAGGTGAGCCAGGACCTCCTGGTGCGCAGGGCATCCAGGGTATTAATGGAAATGCAGGAATCCAGGGCTCCCCAGGACTCAAGGGTCCTCCAGGGGACCCAGGAGAACCAGGCAGAGAGGTAAATGATCAAATATATAATGTTCCAAAAACACTTTGAGCTCATTATCTTCTGGATTAAAATGAAAAGTTAATACTGAATTTCTTGTAAACATCGAATAATATGCAGAAAAACATGAAAGGAATGTTCCATTGAGGTTTTGTGTGTTGATGTAGGGTGAACGTGGTAAGAGAGGGAAGAATGGCTCAAGTGGACCCCAAGGACCTAAAGGTGCACCAGGACCTGATGTATGAAGACACTTTCCTTTATTTAATCTCAATCTTAATTTAACTTTACTCATGAGGAAAAAAATTAGGACGTCCTATATAGTCCTGTGTTTTTCTAATAAATATGGACTTTTTATTTAATGTCAATTTTCTCAATACAGAAAAACTAAAATATTGTCACCAAACAATTAAAACTGAAGAAAACATCTTGAAACTTTGGTAAATGTTATTTTAAAAGTACAAAAGACTTACAAATTCTGAAAGATGCAAAAGGAGGTTTTATAAAACCAGTTTCCCAAACCATTGTGGAACAGACAAGGAAATTTGTCTTTCTATGCATAAAAATCTACACCATTATTCACTGGCCCACCAGCCAAGCAAAATTAATACTTCTGGGACTTTCCAGAGTAGCAGCACAAGGCAGAAATTGAGTCCAGGAGAACTGTGAGAGAGCAGCGCTGACTTTTTAGTTGTTTTCAAGTTGCTTAAGCTACTCAGGAAAGCCTGGTGTGTGCCTGCAACTGATAGAAAGAAAAAAAAAATTGGGAAGTGTCATATTTGTTGGATTATTATTATTACTAATAATCAAGTTGTATTTAGCTACTTCATCATAGGATGTGGCATGTTTGCATGACAAACATGGAAGGAGGTTAATGGTAGGTTTATATAGAATTGCCAATTAAGTATGCAAATGTCTATCTATTTTATTTAAGATATTAAAGTTATCTTTGGCATCGAGGATTTAGTTTACTACTTATTTGGTTTCGCATTATTTTGAAGCTGATGAAACAAGTTTATTATTTTTGCACAGATTATGTGACGAATAATTTAATTGGTGAACTTTCTTTCATGTACATTATAGAACCATACACATGTGGACTAAAGTGAGAAGAACTTAATAAAACTACTAAAAGACAAGTGAAGCTTCATCTTCAACCAGATCCCTGCAGCTTTCCACAAAGAGTGACGACTCTTTAGTCCACTAATCATCATGGAACTCAAACTAAATTCCACACTGAATTGTGGTGAATCAGAAGTTTCTTGAGGAAAATGTGAGGCTATCTGTAAAGAAAAAAATAAAAATCAAAGCTGAAGCAGAACCCTGTAACATGACAATGACCCAAACAAACCAGCAAATCCACCAAGGACTGGCTGAAAACTAAGAAACGTTAAGTCCTGGCCAGTCAAAGCTAAGATCTTGGTCTCAATGAGATTCATGCAAGACATGCAAGAAACTGCTCAAATATCTTTCAGATGAAAGTGAGGACTGGGGCAAACTTCCCATTGATTGATGTCGGAGACCGGAAAATGGTTTCAGCAATCATCTCATAGATGTTATTTCACCCAAAGGCTTGCCTGTGTATTCGGAGTAAGGTTGTCCAAACTTTTCATCAGCTAGAAAGGACATTCATTTAATGAATAAAACAACCTCAATTGTTGTTGTTCAAGGGCAATCAAATCACTTTGTTTAAACAAGATTGTCTCATAATAAAGGGATGAACATTTAATAGGATGTCCTAATTTCTTTCAAATTAATAAATCTTCCTTATAGTTTTTGCTTTCATGTAAAATCACCACTTTTTAAGAACATTTAAGCCTTTTCATATGGTTACGTTTGACTGATTGCCCACAAAAAAACAAATTTACCATGTTCTCTTTGAAGGGTCTTCCTGGAGTACCTGGTGTTAAAGGAGAAAAGGTAACAACGCAGTCTTCAATTCTGGTACAGAAATCATAAATGTTCTTTTCTTACACTTATTGGGTAAATTATGGTGTGTTCAATTTGTAGTCAAAAGTTTGAATTTCCAGTCTCAAAGTTTAAAAAAACAAATAGAAGCCCCTGCACAGAACTCCTATTTCCAACCCAGCTGGAATTCAGTGTCACAGAAAACATAGTTAGACTTAGAATAAACTGCACTTTCAGTACTTTATATTTTATTGCATATATATGGCACATGCCATACTGTCTGTTTGTAAACATGTTCCTTTAATATTTGAATGCATAAGATGGAACAACATCTATATGTATGTCTTGTCTTGCTGAAAGAAATAGAAAAAAAATAGCATGATCTGCTTAGGTCCATTTGTACAAGGAGACTGGCATGCACTGCATTCCCAGTAGAACTGCATAGTCACTATCAACAGTTTCAGTGGTCCAAGTAAAACAATGTAGAGTTTTTTCTTTTTAAATGGCCTGCTCTTGTATGTCACTTCATTAAGTCCAAGGACTTCAAAGCACTTTACACAACAAACATTCACCCATTCAAACACACATTTAAACACTGATGGTGGTAAGCTGTGCTGCAGCTTACCACCATCTGTCTGCAGCACAGCTGCCCCCAGGCAGAAGTGAGGCTGCCATTCAAAGAGCACCACCAGGCCCTCTGACCACCACCAACAGGCAGAGTGAAGTGTCTTGCCCAACAACACAACGACAAAGTGACTGAGACGGATGGAGTGGGGGTTCGAACTGGCAACCCACCAGTTAAAAGATGAACCCCTGCCTCCTGAGTCACTGTTGCCCCCCAAAGTCTACAAAAAATGTCAGCACAGACTTTGTGAGAATACCGTCAGTAAGTTCTTTTAGTTTATTGTTGTTTGCTACCTCTTTTTTTTTGTTGTTGCTTCTGGTTTTTTTTTTTTTTTTTTTATTACTTCATAAAATGCTAATAAACATGTTTTAAGCAAACAAAGCGTCTCAAATGTACCAAATATTTCATCAGGGTGACAGTATTCCAGGTCAGCCTGGTGCCAGGGGGGTGCCTGGCCCACCAGGGAGACAGGTGAGCTCATTTTATACCAGTGGATCTCCTTTCATACTGTACAGCTGATGTGTCTATCCAGTTTAACTTGACATAGTGTGTGCTTTATGGGATACCCTTTTATGGAGAGTTTTCTTTTGTTTTCAGGGTGAAAGGGGAACCCCAGGTGTTAAAGGAACCCCTGGCCATATTGTGAGAAATTTTTCAATTCTTTGTAAACGACCAATAATTTATTCAAAGTCTGTTACATTTTCACTTTTTTATTGCTTTCAATCAGGGTCCAAAAGGCTTGCGTGGCAGCAAAGGAGAAAAGGTGAGTGGGCATTTACCATATTACCACATATTAAAGATATTTTTTAAAATAATATGTGTTTATGGCTGCCATCTTATGCTAATGTATGTTGACAAGGATAGCAACAATTTAACATTTTTATAGTTATTACTGTTATTAAATTCAGTATAATCCAAGTTTAATCCAAGGAACAAAAATAAGATAAAAACAAAAACCCATGAAGCATGATTAATATGTCACAATGGATCACTCCAAAAAATTGAAACTGCAACCATGTTGCTTAAACTTTCTGCTTATGGATTATGGAACATTTTGGTGATGAAAGGTAAAGCAGCTGCTTAATGATGCTTCAGATAAACACTTATGTTATCTTAATTTAAACTGAATTCGTCACTTTAATGCTGACAGAGGATGTCAGGAGTATGTTTCCATCGTCATTATGACTCACTGATATCATTTACGCTATGGCAGATTAAGACTCATTTCCTTTGTGCAAACATCTGACTAAAATAGGGGCATGTTGTAGAAAAGCTGTCTTGTGAATGTGTCAAAGTGAACACCTGACTATGTACAAATACAGACGTTGAAAAGACTCATTTTTCAGTAAAGTCAGGTCAGAATGAAAAATGCTTCGAGTTGTTGCATTGCTTTTTCTGATTTGTAAACACAAATTTTTCAAGAGTCTCTTATCGAGAGTTTTCATATGCTAAAGCAAATCTGAAGAAGTTTATATTACTATAGTTATCATGGTGCAAAACACATTTTGGAATTCAGTAGATCTTCTCAAATTCTTTATTTCAACTACACAAAATATTGACTACATATTAAAAGCTTTTCTTCTAAACCGGTGTAGAAATGATGAAAATCACATTGACAAACGTGGCATTTATGAGGTTTTATTATATGTCGATAAGTATATAAATTGATGCCTTGAAAACTGGTATGTTTTTTTCTCCACGTCACAGATTAGTGCAATAAAGCTGCATATTATTTTTTTCTTCCAAATATATATACTATCGTGTCCTGTCCAGCAGTGTGGCATTCAGAATTGTCTGATTGTTAAAGTAAGGCCCAACAGATTTGCTTTCGCCATGATGTTCCCCTTGGTATATATTTGAAACTTTATTAAAAATTGCTTTGGGTTTGTTTCAAATGTAATGGACACAAAGATGGAAAAAAAGAAAAAGGGGGAAAGGAAACAGAGAAAGATGGAGGAAAGGTTTAAAGAGAAAAAAGGAGATAGAAGTAGAGGAGAGAAAAAAGCATAGAGATAAAACAAGTCAACACCTATGAAGTCTGCCTCGGGACCTGCGGAAAGAGAAAACAAAACAGATTCCAAATATTTAGTGTTATATATTAAGTGAAATGTAACTCAGTGGTAACATTGACTGTTTCTCTATTAAACATGTATACAAAGGTTTAAAAACTTACTCAAAAGGCCAACAGTTACATTTTAATGTCTTCCTAGAGTTTTTTCATTGCATTTAACATTTAAACTGGAGCTATGCTGTTTTAGTAGTGATTTGTTTATATATATTTTTTCTTAAAATTTCAGTTAGTTAGTGATGGATTGTGCTCAAAAGAACTGGCTCTAAAAGCCGATGCTTTGTAGTGAATAAGAAGAACTGACTCCTGTCGGGTGAGAGCCGACTCCTCTATATTTTTCCCTTTTGCTGCTCAGCTCTTACTCTCTGTGGCTCCACCCTGCTCACGGCAGAACTTTGCTTTGATTGGTAGCATGCTGGCCTTGTGGCCAATCACATGAGAGGATATGGGATCATACCATTATGTGAAAACAGAGAGGGGGACAGACATGACAGTCGGGTGAGTCCGTCCCCTCAGTCAATAGACAGTGGTGAAGAAGAGAGTGCCTGCAAAAACCCATAAATGTTACTGACACCTGTAAGCAAAGCATCTGGCTGCAGTTTAAAGATATTATATAATATATTAATAAATTATTATTATGGTTCTGTTCAGTAGATTTGTTTGCAGTGTTTTGTTCATTTGTTTTTGTGTTAAATAAAAATTAAATGTTTGATTAAAATATTATACAAAAGTAAGAATGTTTGCTTTTGTTACAGAATGAATACAAAAGATTTGGCAAGCATAAAGCTTCTTATAGGGAGCACTGAATGCAAATATTATACAAAACATTCATATTTGATAAGGTAAGCTAAAATATGAGGCTGCAGATGATAATAAATTAAGGGTCATTGGGAGCCAAAAGAGCCGGCTGTTCTTTAGGAGCCGTGCCACAGCCAGCTCTCTAAAAAGAGCCAAACTTCCAATCACTACAGTGAGTGACTCAGGCAATGATTGAAGGAAGTGTTTGAGAATCTTTTTAGAGGTGTGAAAGTTAGAATGTATTTGATCATGCATTTTTGCTTTTGACATTTCAGATTAAAATGATCGTAATTTGGAATACGTAAGTTACAGCTCTGCTTCTTTTCAGGGAGATCGTGGGTTACCTGGAGTCAGAGGAGAAAGAGTATGAAACTTACACACACTGCATTCTAATTCAGTTTGAATTTCAAAAGAGCTTTACTTTTGTAGTACATAAACAAATGAGTGTGAATGATGTATATCTTTGTGTCCAAATCCATTTATTTATTTCTGACTTGACTTCACAAATTAATTCCATCCTGCAGGGAAGTGTACTTCAGATTCAAGGGCCTCGTGGGTTCAAGGGTTCCAAAGGGGATGCGGTGAGATCCTCTTTCATATATAGTCCTTTCTTCTGTTGCAAAGCAAATTAAATTGTGTTTGAAGTACTTGCAAGATAGTTTCAATTCTATACAACAGTTCGGAAAAAACTGCACCTGAATTTGACCAGGTAATAAGTTTTTTTTCCTTTACATGCCATTTTTGCCCTTGTTGGAACTGAATAAAATTTGTCTTAAACCCTTGCACAAAAGAATTTGTGTAATTTTATAAACATCTACCACAAAATGTATTTGTTGTTTTAAACAATTTAGTTCTATTTCTAGAACAAAGAAAAACATCAAACTAACCACTAAATTATTTTTCTTCAATTTAAGATTTCATATTTATCAAATCGTAAGAAAATAAGCACCTAGTTTTCCACCTGATAAAGAAAATGACTCCCTTTACCATTATTGTCAATTGATTTTGGAAGTTCTTTGCCGGTAGCATGTGAAAGCATGCAGAAAAACTACTAAAGCTAGATGTTTTGTTACCTAATGATCTAAAACCCTGCTCATTTCTGCTATTTACTGTATTTAGAGCCAGAGTGCAGCTCCCAAAGACCCACATGTAGCTTCAGAGCTACCATATGTAGAAAATGGATGTAACATTACCACCTGGTTTCTGTAAAATGAAGGAAGGAGTGTTCAGCTGATTGACAATTGATAGAACAAACCCATAAAGTTTATTCAGGCAGCATCCTGAAAAGTGACAGAAAAAAATGAATTTTACTGGAACAATGACTGGCTGTCCAGAAATACACACATCCCATGTTTTTGAGGGATTTCTAAATATTTCATCAATTGTTTCAAATATTACGTTCAGTTTTGGAAGCTTCAGTTTATGGACCAAATGTGGTCAAGATTTACCGCAGAAGAATTTCACCTGGTGTGACAATATATACATGGCATCTCTCTTAAATGCATAAAAGCCTTTCCACCTTTGACATTTTGATGTTGTTTCTCGAAGGTACAGTGGAGAAACCTACCACAGTTTAGTGACTGTGTAACTTTCTTACATTCATAAAAACGGGTGTAAATGTGTTTACTGAAAAACTAAAAGACCTACAAAAAAACTGATTAAAAATCTTGTTTTAGGGTGAGAGAGGTCTACCAGGTTTTGATGGGGATAAAGGAGAGAAGGGTGAGGATGGTCCTCCAGGAGTAAAGGTAACAGATTAAGTTTCAGTTAAAAAAAAAAGTAAAAAACTAAACACAAAATAATGTGCTGAGATTTTA
The DNA here is from genome assembly GCA_014839685.1 of Anableps anableps. Classification (NCBI taxonomy): domain Eukaryota; kingdom Metazoa; phylum Chordata; class Actinopteri; order Cyprinodontiformes; family Anablepidae; genus Anableps; species Anableps anableps. The sequence continues at coordinate 10,458,399 of CM026087.1, read as the reverse complement.
AGAAGTATAATTTCACGTTTGCTTGCAAGTCCTCTTTTTATGCCTATATCTCAACTGCTGACTTTGGCATTTTTAATCAACTTGATCAGGGCCTTAAAGGGGATGCAGGCACTAAAGGTGCACTGGGACGATTTGGAGCACGAGGACCAGTAGGACAGAAAGTAAGTATGACATGCAGCAACACATGCTTTAATGAGTATCATTATTTGACTGCCATGTGATAAAGATGGTCGCAATTTTCCATAGGGGGAACCTGGAGAGCCAGGGCTGAATGGAGTAATGGTAATAAATCAACAGTCATTTCTAAATCTTTGCTCGGTAAAATAAGTATTGAATATGTCAATGTTTTTTTTTCAGTTTACATATTTCTAACGTGGCCATTGAAGACATCCATCCACCCATCCATTATCCATCATGCTTATCCATGCAGGGTTGTGAGGGGGGCTGGTGCCTATCTCCAGCGGTCATCGGGCGAGAGGCGGGGTACATCCTGGACAGGTCGCCAGTCTATCGCAGGCCATTGAAGACAATCAAAGCAAATTAGTCCGTCACTGAAGTTATGGATAAAGAAAAAAAAAAATTAATGACACAGGGATTAAGACATACTTTAAGACATACTTTAAGAAATTGATTAAACCATTTTTGGAAAAGATATTTCTGGTAATGACAACCTAAAGATGCCCGTACAGAGTAACTATACTATAAACTAGATTCTTATTGAAAATGTCCAAGTACATTTATCCATTTATTCTTGCTTTCATCATATAAAGAATGCCTCTACCTAATGCCATAAGACTGCTCCCACAGTGATGTTCTCACCTGACAGCAAATTCCTGGCACGGTGCTTTTGCTGTGATGTGTAAAATCATTCTTCTTCCAAAAACTGAGTTAAAAATAATGTACAAAGATTTCAGTTTTGGCCTAATGTAATTGGGCTGCATTCTTCCAGTGTTTCATTGGCTTGTCCAAATCTTCTGCAGCAAACTTTAGAGAAACTTCAACATGCTTTTTCTTCAGCAGTGGAGACTTGCACAGTGAGTGTTGATAGAAGCCCTTGTGGCTTAGTGCATTAATAAGTGTTTTCATGAAAAAAAAAAAACAAAAAACAAAAAAAAAAAAAAACTTATGTTCAAGTCTTTCTGACACTATGTGCCCCTTGGCTCTGGGATAATCCCATTGATTATTCTTTTGAACGATCTTTCAGGAATCTTACAAGGGGCACCTCATTGGGAAAATTGTAAAATGATGTTCTTTCCACATCTGGATTATTGCTCAAACAGTGCTCACTGAATGCACAAGATTTCTTGTGAAGTTCACTTTGCCCTTACCAATCGTACCACTCTGTGCAAAATTTTGGTAATGAAAAACACTTTTATAGGCTATCAGCTAATATTAAACTAGTTTATAGTGATTTGCACATAGCAGCAGGAATACCTTCTAAATATTAACAGATTTCAACCAGTTTCTTGGATTTCTGTACCTTCTGCATATCCTTTACATTATATGTTTAATAGTTAATCCCTGCACCATTCCACTTCATTATAGATAGCTTAATGTATGGACCACTTTGTGTACTTCTTTTTGTGTGTGGATTACCTGGATTGTTGCTAGGATCTACTGTAAATTTCATGTCAACAGAGATATACAATTTGGACAAAGTTAGAAACACGTTATTGTTCTAAATACTTATTTTAACCACTGTATTTTGCTTTGAAACCACTAGTTGGCCTTGAGTTGTTAAGGAATGAAATGCAGTAATTCCAGTTTGAATTCATTTTAGGGGCGCAATGGAGAGCATGGAAAGGATGGGGACAAAGGGGACAAAGGAGATGTTGGACTTCAAGGCATGAAGGGCAATCAGGTACTATGAGGCAAAAGAAGAGTGCTAAACCTGAAAAAAGTTGTAAGGTTATAAGTACTCGGTTGGATATTTTTAGTCATTGCGGCTCCCTTTATACAAACAAACGAGTCAGAGGTTTTCGTCTCATCTCTCTTAGAGATGTGGACTAAATAGATATTTTCTGGTAGGAGAGCTTCTTTTTATTATTGTGTATCTGATTCATGTGTTTTTACAGGGTGATCCAGGAGACCCTGGCTTACCAGGAGAAAGGGGGGAAAAGGGAGAAAAGGTTTGGACATCTTTCTTGTCAAATTAAGTGTTTTCTCTTTTCTATTTCTGGGTATGATTGAGTTGGCCAATTTGTTTCACCCTTTCACAGGGTTTCAGAGGTTTTCCTGGACGCACTGGTAATCCTGGCCTTGATGGTGAAAAGGTTAGCCTTACGTTAAATTCTTATGACATTAGAGATGGTTAATTATGTCATATGAAATCATATCTACAATGCCTTGCAAAACTGTTCATGCCATGTGAACTTTTTCACATTTTGTCATGACAACTAGAAACTTTAATGTATGTGAATGCGCTTTTCAGATTCATATTTAAAAGGAACAAACAAACCAAAAAAGCAGTTTAGAACCATGTATCATCTACCTTCAATTTAACATGCACTACTTTGTGTTCATTTATCTCATAAAATCCGAATAAAATACATTGAGGTGTGTGGTTGTAACATAATGAAATATGAAAAAGTTCAAGTTTTTTTGCAAAGCACTGTATATTACATCCACTGAACAGGGAGATCCAGGTTTTCCTGGCAGTGCAGGTTTACCAGGACTTAATGGACTCACAGGACGCAAGGTGAACATACAAATGCACACAAATTTCCATTTATATCAACCAGTGACACATATGCACTCAATTTTTCTATATGTATAAAATCATAGGGTGAAAAAGGAATGGGAGGGACCAATGGTGTCGAAGGTGATCCAGGAGAGAAAGGAGAGAAGGTTTGCAAATTCAGTATAATATCACACCAGATTTGTATTTATAATTTTCTGTAATATAATGCATTAGTAACATTGAAGAGCAGCATTTCAAAGCTTTCTCAATTAAACTCTGAAAAAGCACACCACACCAATTGTTTGGCCCAATTTAGGGTGCTGCAGGTTTCCCTGGATTTCCAGGCTTCAAGGGGTCAGCTGGAAGTCCAGGATTAGATGGAGATGAAGGACCACCAGGACCCCCAGGTCCTCGTGGGGATACAGGGCCCAAGGTACTTTATCCCAAGATTGGAGCTGTATCGTTTGTGTTTTCATTCATGAAACTGTAACTTTTTAGCAACTAATTTAAGTGTCATTGGGCTGAATATGTAAAAGTCAGTGATATGTCAACTGGAGCTTTAAGTCTTCCATCAATTAGATACCTTTACCTTAGATAGGACATTTTTTCTGAACTCTTAAGTTTACGAATTTGTGACAATGTAAACAACTTTAGACTGGGAAAAAAAAAAAAAAAAAAAAAAAAAAAAATTTAAAATTCTAAAGTTTTTGATAGTTAAAATTCATTCTTGCACTTATGATTACCAGGATTATCCTGTATGTAGTTCTCGCCATCTTAATATTAAGCCTGATCAGCTTCCCTGTCCCTGCTGCAGAAAAGCATCCGACAGCATGCTGCTGCCACCACAATGTTTTCAGGGTGATATAAAGTGTTAAATATCCGCCACACAGGGTATTATGGAAGTGAAGTTGGTCTGTGTGAGTCAAAAATAATGGCGCTCAGTAGGCAGGAAGAGTTGGCACAAAAATCTATTATGGTGAGATTCGATGAATACCAGAGTCTGCAAGTGTGACAGTGGACCCAACCCAATCTTAGACAATCAGACAAAGATGTCAGAATTTTTTTAAGCAGATCTGGATGTAGTTAGGTAGTCTGAACTGATTACTGCCCAAACTCCAAGCGTGTGCTGCCGACAACAAGTGAAAAAGAAATTATGGGACACAGCATGTTTTTTTTCTGCAATTAGGTGATTTGTGAAAGCAATTGCTTGCAATGGATTTTATTTTGGGGTATCAGAGTAAAGAGGTATGATTACATATGTGCGCCACTTTTAGGGTCTCGGTATGTTTGTTATGACTGTAAATCTGGGTGTAGAATACCTGAGTATTTTTTAAGTAATATTTTAAGCTGACAACACAAAAAAGGAAAATGTTGCTTGAACCATAAACAGTATTAAATTATATGGTTAAATTAATTGTTACAATAAATAGATAAAGTCACTGGAGAGTTAATATCAAGAATAATGTTATGTAAGGAAACAACTTTTGGTCTTAAATGTTTAATCATGGACATTTAAAGAACATTATGAACTCAGGCTAAAAAAACAATCCAACAAAATATTATTTAAATATTATGGCCAAACAGACTCTCTTTCAAATATTCTTATTCCGAACTAAATTTCTCCACTTCATGTAAAAACACAACAGGGGTGGACTGAATATGTGACACGATGATGGGGACGAGCAGAGCTTGATTACAGTCATCATCGTGCCTTCGTGAACGAACGACAGCATGTGCTAGGCGTGCTGGGGCTCTGAAGACAGCAGAGACACGTCCCAAATTAACACACACACACAGAGGTCTATTCTTGTCTGCAGCCTTCAAGTAATATCTTACTCAATTACATCCTTTCAGCAACAATTACCGGACTTTCTGTGTTAACAGAGAGTGGCCTGAAAATACTAATGAGGATATTCCAAGGATGCACCTAACTGATCTGTCTTTCAGAGTGTGTAACAGTTGATTGACTGTCATAGCTTTTTTCTTGCATGCAGGGAGGCGTTGTATTAAAAGATACATTTTCCTCTGTGTACTTTTACTAAACAGGGTGAGAGGGGCAGGAGAGGCAAATCGAGGCCGTGTCAGAGGGGGGTACCAGGAACCCAAGGGCTACGAGGAGAAACTGTGAGATTTACAGCTGAACACTCATTTATTTCATTCCTTATGTCAGTGGTTCAGGACCCAGCTTTGGGCCATAAGCTATCTACTGTAGATCCTAGTGATGTCTTTTAAAAAAGCTATAAATAAATAAATGAATAAAAATTTCTCTGGTAATTGCTTCTAACATTTTTTTTCTTTTTTTTCACAAAACTCATCATACATTGGAGAAAAATATCATTTTGGTTTTTATAGCTGTTGGTTTTGTTGATGGAATGTTGTTTTAATTGATGTGTGTGCAGTGATTTATACTTAAATAGTGGTAATAGGGGTGACAAGACTGCCGCCATATTGTGATTTAGTAGCTGAAATGTTTTCAAACCACTATTCTGTGTAGATATTTAATACTTTGAATTACAACTTTATTTTGAAATTTCATTTTTGAAAAATGAACATAATTCAGAACAACAACTGTGTTACACTGTATTTCTAAGAGGTGTCTGTAATGTTGGAGTCAGATTTCCTTCAGATTCAGTGACTAATTGAATTGTGTGGACATAATTAAGAAAAAGCATATTTGTTTAGATCTCTGCAACATTTAAAGTATAGTTTCTGTGTCTGTGTTTATCTTGTCACATATGTTGATGTGTCTAAAAGTTGTTGTTTTTTTCTGTGGGCCCAAACATAAAGAAAATAATCACTCAATTTCACAAGTATTAAGTATGTATATTGTTTAAGATAGACCCCACTATATATGGTGCATGTGCATTGTCACATTTTCTTTTTCCATACCTCAGGATTGCTTGACCATTTTGTGCACAAAATTTAATGCTCTATGCAGTCTAAATGCTTCTAAGAGATCATATAATTGTTAGATTAATTAAATCCAAAACTAAGACCAACTTCCCTGGCATGTAAGCCACTTCCAGTATTCTGTATGCCAAGGCAAGTGAATATTCATCAGAACAGACAGAGCTTCTGCCTACCACAGCATGAGATTAAATAATAATGTTACTAGTTCTTTGTTCTCACAATGATGCACATAAATGGTTCCATTTCAGAATCAATGCAACAGTGAATAAGTACTGAGGTAAAGGGTTTAAAATTTACTTTGTGCCACTTCATCTGGACTGAATAAGTAACTTTTTGCTATGAACAAATTGGACTGAAAGTATAATGCCGTATGCCACAGTCTATGATCACCCTCCAGTGATTGAGCAAATGTTTGCTGAATTAAATTAGAAAATAGGGTCCTACAATGTCACTCACTTCAAGCTTTCAGCATGCAGGCAAACACAAAGACAGAGCATTTGCACTGATCTTGTTGTACAAGAATTTTATTATTAGGTTATTGTGATGAAATTTCAAAGTATTCACATAAATATAACATTGGCATCTATGTGAAGGATATGTGATTTGTTTAAGTTGCCATGCTCATTCTACTGATTTTTTTTTTTTTTTTTTTTTTTTTTTTTTACGTGTCTAAAACAGCAATGGGAGCTTGACTTAAGTTTAGATTGAATTACATATGTTACCTGATGCATATAAAACTATTAATCCACTGAGTGTTACTTATGTAAAGCAGCAAGTCTTCATGTGCTGTTATAAGTCAAGGCTGATTATGTAATAACGTGGCACTGGTATAACTAAAAACAAAGACAGCTCATTCATCCTGATACAGGATAGTTTATATCAGTTCTATTTGTTGATACAGATAATAAGCCTTGATCACTGAAGAAACCAACAGGAAGCTGGTTGGTATTTTACATGACATACACAGTTAATATCATAAGATAGAAGAACCTGAGGGTAGTCATTGCTGCAACTACTTAGAATGTATGAAAATATTTAGATATATCACTGGCCCACATAAATGTTTTTTAGAGACATCTTTTTTGTGCGTACAACAGTACAGTGTGACAATTTTGGAAATTCTCAAAATAAAAGCGCTCATGTTTTATTTCCACCAGGGCACAGAGGGTATAGAAGGAGCAAAAGGGGAAAAAGGAGAGCCTGGACTATCAGTACGTCAACTGAATATTTCCATTCATAAATGTTTTAAACGTTTCTGAATAACTGGCCTCTTAAATGCTGTATTTTTCTATGTGAAGGCTGAAGAAGTGAAGGAGATTGTCACCCAGGAGGTGGTAGAAAAGTGTGGTAAGAGGCTGCCCGGCTTTGAAGACATATTTTATGCATTTACTTTACTTTGTATTTTGTCCAAAACTGAATAAACATGTTCTTTCAGGGAGGTCTACATATTCTGACAATGTCTGTTTGCATGTTGGTGTGTACGCGTGTGGCTATTTGCTGTCAAGCTCCTGTGGCAGCAACATGGCACCCCTGTGTGTTGAGCCATCTGTTATGTTCTCTCAGAGGAACACACACCATGGTGCCAGTAACAGTAGAGCCATTCACAAACATGAGACTACAATTAAGAGGGACACCTCCCCAAAAAAATTTTGTTCACCTACAAGACATGCAAAGCACCATATGTTTTTGTCAACTTGTATTTATCACTCTTGTATTTTTTGCTTACATGCAAAAAAACTTTTTATTTCAAATTTTTGGATTTATCTTTTTTGTGTGTATATTATACTGTTGATTGTGTAACTATTTTGGTTTTTGCAGGACTGGAATACAAGTTCATGGTGAAGTCTGTGGATCCAGATGCATCCTTTGTGGTAACTGGGAGCAAAACTACCAGCAAGCCAAAAGATTTAGCAATAGCCATCTCTGCTACTACTGAACGTCATGAAGAAAGGATGAGACATGACTTCCAAAGAGAAGAATCTAACACCAAGATGAAAGAAATGACAAGTACTTTTCCCCTGAATCTCGAAGAAGCCAGGAGCTCACTAAACCAAACTGGTAAGAAAAAACTGCAACACAAATGTCAGCAGATTTGCACCCCCTGGCCAAGCTCACAGATTGCTCAGCTACAGTGTGACCAAAAGTGGGACCAAATGAGCACACAACTCAAACTTATGTGGAGCAGCTGCGTGGTGGACATTTAAAATGTCCTGTCTGTGGTTCCTTTTTATGGTGGTGGTGATTTTGTAGCAAATTATATCATTAATGTGCTCTGACATGTTCTAATCACATAAAATACTTGTTAAACATAGTTCTGCATGAAATGGAAAATAGAGGCAGGCTGGCAGAGAGAAGCAAGGTGAAATAAATAATAGATGAAGACAAAAAAATCCAGGAGTACAAAATAATTATGATACAATCAGCGATTCTGGCAACAGCAAAATGCCCCAAAAACCCCCATAAGGATTTGACAAAAAATTGAAGGAACAAAAGGGTAAAACAGTTTCTTGCTAAAGTATTCGTATTCCTTTAAACCTCTTTAAATCTTGTCAAATTGCAGCTGTTACTCAACTGGGCTTTTTACTAATTGACATCTGAGAATGGATGCAATTGATTTTATTTAGGTCTATTAAATTAAAAAGAGGATAAATAAATATGCACACCCAACTTTCCCATATTTATTTGTGAAAAGAACCATTATCATTTTCCTTCTACTCCAAACTTATGTATGACTTTGAGTTTGTCTGTCAGTTCTTTACCAAAGAAAATGTGATACTTTGTGTTGGTCTGTCACAAAAAATCTAAACTAAATATATTAAAGTTTTTGGTTGTAAAGTGAAAAAAATGTTTTAAAAAAACCTAAATATTTTTGTAAGACACCATATTGTATGTTCGCCTGGAGGAAGCAAACACCAAACATTGCAATGTCCTTAGTCTAAGTCCCTGAACGCATCTTTTTTGCATTTCTTAATTCCCTTGTAATCGTAAATTTTCATCTATAACTGGCAATCAATCTAAACAGGTGTAAGACATGTAATACAAATTAAAACTGTAACATCATGAATGACCAGATTGCTGGAGTTACTTTTAAAAAAGGCTCCATAAATGTAAACATACAGTTTTAACCATTACGTCGCACTCCATGAACCTAATTAGTGAAAAGCAGCCACAGGCAGAAATCACTTTCTGCTTTATTTGTAATTCTAGCTTCAGGTAAAAAACAAACAAACAAACATCAATATGTGCTTATATGATTGTGAATTCACATTAATAGATATTCATAATTTCATTCATTTGACCAATAGTTCCATGGCAGCTTTAAGATTATAAAGTAAATGCTTGAAAACTGTTATTGTTTGTACCAGAGTGTGCACTGTGTTCTTGCTTTACGGCACAGATAAAGTAACATTTTCAACAGTACAGCAATCAAATCACCTCACTTGGTTTCTCTTGCATAATTTTTGATCTGTTTGCACTTTGAAAAATCCACCCTTGGGCAAAATCCTGATCCAAGACTCAGCTATGTGACTGCTGTGATTGAAGGGTTTAAAATAATCCAGTGCAAAATTAAATCAACCCAATACCTTGAGCTGAGATTGAGGCCTTTTGTTGACCTGTGAAGATTTTCTGTTGTAGAGCAAAAGGTGGTTCTGAAAAGCATTCACTCAGAAGGACAAAATTCAAATGTGAATCACACTTTTCTGATTTTTATTTGCAAACCACGTTTGAAAACAATGCATGATTTTCCTTCCAACCTATAATTATGCACTATTACTTTTTTTTCCAACAATTTTAATGCTTGTCATTAAAATTGACACATAGCTGATGTTTGAAGATTTCTTCAAAAACTTAAATGTTAGCTGTGATTCCCCCAGAACTTTAAGTTTAAAGTTTGCATAACAAAGTTAAAAAATGAATGAAAGAACGCACCACGACACCCTCATACAGCATTCAAATGAGTCCAAAATGCCGTCGGCACTCATTAAGTGCTGGTCCAAAGAGAGTGACTATGTATTAGTCTTTGATGGTCGAGTTCAGCGCGATGTTCAACTTCTTATTAGATGTATTTCCGTCTTTAGATTCTCATGAGGGATGGGCTATGAAGTCAAGAGAGAGGAAGAGAAGAAGGGTATCTGGTACTAAGGATGCTGGTGAGTAGCCAAAACTATCAATTTTCTTCCTATTTCTGCCATTTCCATTGAATATTTGCTCAGTCTTTTTTCTTTCTGTATGTATATATCTTTCTTTCTGTGTATATATATATATATATATATATATATATATATATATATATATATATATATATATATATATATATATATATATATATATAACAAATGACCTGAAGCAGTTAATAGAATTATACTTTACTGGCATGCTTTAAGGTATGTATGCTATTTTTTATTTTGGTTTTCGGTATCTGAACCTGAAAAATATTTTTCTATTTGTTTGCTCTTGATTTCAAGTGAGTAAAACCACAAATAGAGAACATGGCATGTGGCATAGTGTTGAAATTTCTTGAACAGAAAAAAAATGAACACATTTTAATATCTTGCAGAATTGCGACATAGACATTTTCTCATTTTCTTTATGGCCTTATTTTCATGTTTTTAATCTCTATAAAAGCAGTAGGTGTGTAATTAGTTTTCAATAGACGGCTTCCAAATTAGCTTATTTTTTTATTTGATAATGACCCAATTTAAAATTTTCATCTAGGACTATATTTACTTCATCATAAGGGGCCTGAACCTCATGAATACTTTTTTTTATTTTCCGTCTATGCAGAGTAATTGCAATTATCACTAAAATATGACAAATATAAGTTGTAAAATCATGTTTAAATATGTTGATACCCCTTCTACAGATGTGTAAAAAGCCTTAAAATAAGTCATTTTTATTGCTTGGGCATAATCCAATCTTTATTTTAAGCATATTTGTCAGTGTGGGATGGGACTCCCATAATGCAAAAATAGCATTTTTTAACAAAAAATATATGGGACAGTGGGGTTGCCATAACAACCTGGACCTCAGCGTAAACAAGACCAAAGCAAAGGTAATAGACTTCAAGAAATCCAAATGATTCTGAGAACACTGGAGTGCAAATAAGTTGAGAGGAGTTGTAGAGGGTGGTCTGATTTAAATACCTTCAGCTGGTCTCACCTGGTTCATCGCACATTGAAAAGTGCGATGAAGGGAAAAGCTACTGATTCCTCAGAAAACTGATGCAGATCCACCTTTCCAAGTCTCCTGTTCACTGACGGATTTTGATATGGGTAACATGGCTTAAAACCCAGGGAAGTAAATATATAATATAGGAAAAGGAAGTTTAGCCCAGTTTATTGTGGAGTGAAGGTAGAGAACAATTACTACAGGAAAATATGGTCACAAATCATGTTTGGCTCATGATGCTGAAGTTGGTACCTAATATTGCACTATGATATAAAGCACTTTGAACTGCTTTGCCTCTGAAATTTGCAGAGTCTTGACTCCCTAAAAACTTGCATTTTGCCATTTATAGTTCAAAATGTAAAATATGCCTGTCTTACTGCTGGACAGTGGGATTTGCAAGCAGCACAGCAGAGGCTAAACTGTCACGTATGGCATGTACAACAGAGAGGGTGGTTGGGAAATCACTACCTTCAGTGGATGAGATGGCTGACTTTGCAAGAAAGCCAGCTGTGTCTAAAGAGACATCTCAACACCATGGACAGATGTCAGACAATGAAAACACACAATGAAAACAGTTTTTATCCCCAACTAGTGAGATTTGTGCAACTCAACAAATTGTGCTTTTGTATATTTGTAAAAAAAAAAAAAAAAAAAAAAAAAAAAAAAACCCAGGTTATTCTGAAGAATATGCAAATCTGTGCAAAGACTCGTTTAACATTTGTTGAGAGAGATGGCCTATGATAATGTCCCCTTGTGCACATAAAATCCAGCAGTCTGTCACTAAAGGAGCTCTCCAGTGCTGCATGGGTGTCATGCAGGGGGTGGGAGACATGGTCTGAGATTGGTGTTATTGTCGTTATTCTGATGTCTTCCACTACTTGCACTTGACAGACCTGGCCTGTCTCGCTTATACAGTCCTTTCCTCTGAGCTGCTGCTCCAGCAGCTACAGAAAAGTATGGAAAAATGTTTGTATATCCAGATTTTATTCCCTATCCCATCTGTTTTAACCTTCCTTCCTGTTTTTGGTATGTTCAAGATTCATAGGGAAATGTAGTATTTAATATTTTAAATGTAACATATAGAACTGAGACATTTTTACATGCAAAATGTGTAGGAAATCTGACTATAAATGCAATAAAAATATTTCTCAGCTCTGTACCTAATAAATTGATCTCTCTGTATGTGTTTAAATATAGGAACAATTCCCAATAGAGTATGTAAATCAGTTAAATGTTTAACTGTAATTATGAGGCACTATTTCTGGAGCATTCAAGTAACTGCCGCAAGTCCCCCTTTTTTCCCCTTCAACCTAATTCTTCTTTGCCTGACTTGTGCTTTCAGTGTCAGATTGCTGTTTGCTGCCAATGTCAGAAGGAGCTTGCTCGGACTACGCTCTGGTCTGGTATTTCCACAGCCAGTCGGGGGAATGCAGGCCTTTTGTATACGGCGGCTGTGGTGGCAACCAAAACCGATTCACATCTAGACAGGAGTGCGAGAGTCTATGTGGGACAAAGGGTGGAGTTACAGAAACTCAGTCAGATCTGATGGAGGATCTACCTTCAGATAGCTGATGCAATGACGAAAATTCAGCTTTGATGCAGTTTCGGTCCATCAGTGTGGTGTTACTGAAGATATGCTTTGTGTTTTCCGTATTTCTTTTATTTATAGTTTTGTGAAAGCAGTTTTTTTTTCTGTGAATAGAATTAAGGACTTTTAAAAGTGAGCAACAGTATGTTAATGTCTGTACTTTTTCTTATACTCGTGTCATCTGTTTTATGGGTGAAACGGACATTTATTGAGCTTTTTAATGTGATTCTTATTAATTCTACTGAAAAAATAAAACTACTTTGATGTTTGTGATTTTACTACACCCGGTTCCGTCCTTACCTCATTACTGCATATCGCAATCACCTTTCTTATGCCCTACACGATGAAATCTGCAAAAATACGAAGCTGGTGGCTGATTTCCTGCTGCCACTGTCATCACCACATATGCTTGTTTGGTGGGGGGTGTAGTGGGTCAGGCTGGGAGCCAGATTAGAGGCCAACAGGGGCCCTACCGATCTCCATCAGACGGCCTCAGCTGTGGCAGGGGATTCCTGTGTGGTTGCTCATGTGGGGATAGCACACATTCACTGGGACCTTTTTCCTCCTTTTTAAAAACACACACGGACCCTCTTAAGAGTCCCCGTGGTGGAGACTCTTAAGAGGGAGTTGAGATAATATTTTGAGTCTTATGACAGCATTTCTGTGAAATGCCTGATCGGATGTATTTTAGGTTGATTACTAAAAGTAGAAAGCATGATCAAGCTAACAGAAAATGCTTACATGAGCAATTCCCCTCAGGCTTCCTTCATGTTAGTCACGATCCTGCACCGTGATGTACTCCCACATTCCAAAATGCTGTACAAATATCTACCATGCGGTGCCTTGCAGAGGTACACTTAAACTTTTTCACATTTTGCCACATTACAACCACAAATTTCAGCATTTTATTGAGATATTAAATAGCTGACCAATGCAAGGTCTATGCATTCAGTGGGGGAGCTGGCTCCCTGGAAGGACAATTTGTCCCCCCGTCCTTCCCTCTCCAGCCCCGGACGCCTCCCTCCGCCCGCTCCATCACACCACTTTTCAGGCAGGGCCTTTGGGTGCAGGTGCGTCACTGTGGTGTGGGATGGGCTCTCGATCTCTGTGGTCTCATGGGGGCCTGGGCCCCAACTTTACTGTACAACTTTGACACTTTCACTTATAACATTCTCATGACACACACATGTAGGGGCTTGGGGGGGGGGGGGGTGTGGACACACTTAATGACATCCAGAGAGGGGATATTTCCAGTCAGCCTCACCTATGGTGCCTGTGCCCACTTCCAAATGTTAAGCTACATGTGAATGTTGGACTTTTCTTTGGCTCTCAGGCAACAATTCTAAGGTAAGGGTAAAGAAATCAGAGAACTACAATATACTACACCTTTAAGATTTTTACTTTAAAACCATTTTAAAACTGTTGTTTTCCTTCTACTTAACTGTGTACCAGTTTGTGTTGCTCTATCTCTGTGTCTAACTATAAAATATCTTGCAGTTTGCAGCGTGGAAAATGTGAAATAGTTTGAGCAGTGCGAGAAACTTTGCAAGGCTCTGTATGCAAGCTTGGAAAATTAATTTTAAAAAATTTGTTCTTTTCCATTTTACTTAAAACAATCTTTATTTCCTACGCAGATAAATACAGAAGCAATTCTTAACCTCCTGATGGCTTTGTTTCATATCTCTAGTATCTCATGATAGTTTAATCATGTCGAAAAAGAGGAAACAGTTTAATGGTGGAACAACCAGACATTTCTCATTTAAATGACTCATTTGCATGAAACGTCACAAATATAGAAATTTTCATCTTAAAACGAATAAAAATAAGAGACCTTATTGTACAGTTGAGCTGTCACCGTAGGTATCTTATAGAACTGTAATGGAGAAATGGTTTAATATTGCTGAAGAGGGGCATGCAAATCAATTTCAGATATCAACTACAGGGAAGGAGTGGGAGGACACTTAAGTCTTCAGTCACGTTGTGATTGCACAAGTTATGAATGCTTCAATTCTTATGAATGAAGGTGAATGAAGCTAATAACCAGAGGAAGATTCCATGTGGCTTTGTTTCAGTCTTTATTTTCATGGGTTCTGGTCATTTTCAGATGTATTCAGAATGATGTAATATTCAAAAAGAATTATTTTGTTTTCAAGATTAGTTGGAATGTTTTTTTTTTGTTTTTTTTGTTTGTTTGTTTGTTTTTGAACCCTGATAGGAACAGCTTCCCTGTTGATTGGCCCTGCCAAGAAACAGGATTAAATCCAGCTTTTCCAATCATCATTAAGTAAATACTTAAAGGTAAAAGCAAGTTCTCTTGCTCTTAATACTGTTTTAAGTATTTGTACTCTTTTAAAGGTGATTACATGCCAGTTGAACTCTTGGATTCACTTCTGTTAGAAAATAATATAAATAATATGTGTAGGGAAGCATTGTGGGTGAAGTAACAATAAAAATCTAAAATTTATCCAAAAAAAAGAAATGCTTCTTTTTTCAACAGTTATTTTTATTCTTTTGCTTCACATTTTGAGACAAACTCCTCATTTTTTTTCCACTTTACATGTCCATCACCCATCATGAAGTTTACAAAGTTTATTTTAAGACATTGCTATGTTTGTGATGTCATAAATAAAAACATCTAGACCTATTTTGGTTTTATTGCATGTATTTGTATCATAACCAGAGCTTTCATAAGGGAATCATTTGAGTTTGAATTCATAAATGAACTCAAAACGTATTTGTCAGTCATTAATAAATGTTTTTACCTGTTTTTAATATAACAGTTTTTAATCAAATATCCAACTTTAGCTATGGGAAACAGAGTGCTACACAAAAGTTTTCATGTCCTTTTGAACTTTGAATGTTTGGACATGACTAACTGTAATGTCTCTTATTGGGATTTTACACAATAGATTAACCAAAGTGACGCATCTTTGTGGAATGATAGGAAATGAGATTCATGGTTTAGAAAAAACACCTTTTACTGCTGTTACATCAACAAGACTACAATGATTACATCTAAACATGCTTTGGTCGACAGTTTATTTTTTCTTGGATTGCCCAGTATGGAGCTCTATACTCTTTCTATCAACCAGTGCCAGCTTCCCCATCCCTGTTGAAGAAAAGTATTATTACAGCATGATACTGCCACTACCATGTCTCACTGTAGGGATAGTGTGTTCAAGGTGATACATAGCTTTTGTTTTTCTGTTAAACATTGTTTTGCATATGCATCAAAATGTTTCTTGTTTTGAATGTTTGCTTTGTCACTTATGGCTTGGAGCAAACTACAAACGGGACTTAAGTCTTTCTTTCAGCAATGACTTTCTTCTTCTCATTCTGTTCTTAATGCCACATTTGTGGCATGCACGACCAATAGTTGTTCTGTCAATGGATTTCATACCCCGAGCTGTAAATCTCTGCAAGTTACCATAGGTTTTTCATGTGCTTATCTGATTCATGTTTTCTTTCTCTGGTCTGTCGTTTTAGGCAGCCAGACACACGCAACAGCTGGATTTATACTGATTGAATTACAAACAGGTTACACTGGATTTTAATTAGGGTATCAAGCTTAAAGGAGGTGAATAAAAAACCGTGCCACACTTTAAGATTTTTATTTAAAAAAAAATAATAATAATAATTTCTTTTGCTTAAAAAAAAATATCCACTTCACACTATTACATAAATTTCCTATAAAATCAATTGAACTCTGTTGCTGTACTGTAAGAATATTTGGTTCAAAGGGAGCTCTCCATGGTGCTGACAGGTTTAAAGATTTGCCATTTCAAAGTCAGTTTTTCTTAGTCGTGATGACTCCTGCCTATAAAAAAGAGGTTGCAACTTTTTATTATTTTTTTCCCACCACTACATCACTGCATGACGACCAATGGGGCAGCTCGGAGAAAAACCAAAAATGTCAAAGGAATGACGTTGTTGCTGGCGTAGGGCTACAGTTTGAAGTCTTCTACTAAATGGAATGGACCAGGAAGACACTGCCGGGCAGACAGACCGTACGCACTGTTGATCTCCACACACTGTTAGTTTGTCGGGGACTGAAACCAGAAATTCGCAAGCAGATTTCTGGTTGTTGGCTTCTCTTTCCAGGCTGGTTCCAAATCAAAAGTGTTCTTTATCATAGGACAAGAGAGGTAAAGATATGTTTGTTGTTGTTTACTTGTTTGTTTTGTTTTTTGGGGGGTTTTTTTGTTTTGTTTTGTTTTTTTTTTATTTATTTTTTATTTATTTATTTATTTATTTATTTATTTTTTTTGCATGCTTGTGTATTTTTGTTCCGACTAATTTCTTCTCCTCAGATTTGGTTCAACATAATATGTTATTTCAAGTCTTAAACCAGTAAAGGAAAAGTGGATTGCTTCTCTACGAAATTATGTTCTCTATATTGTTTCGAAGTAGAAAAAGAGTTATTTCAACTAATTTCCCTCCTCTGCCTTTCTTCTTGTTTGTTTGTTTGTTTGTTTGTTTGTTTTTGTCCCAGAGGACACAGCATGCTGTCGTCCCTGAAGACTCTGCTGCTGCTCTCCGTCCTGTGCGCACCGACCTCCAGCCTGTGCCTGCGCCTCTACCAGAGCCGCTCCGCTCTCCTCTGCGGCGACCACATGGCTCTGGGGGCGCGAAGTGAGGAGAGCGAGCCGGGCTACTCCCCCGTGGATGCCTGGGCTTCCCTCCTGCAGTCCGCGGACTATCTCTCCTCTTCCTCGTCTGCAGAGTCCAGTCGGGAAAAAAGGACTTCAAGTCCTGCAAACTACCGCTTCATGAGCCGTACGAAGCTCAGAGGGCAGATGCTCCGCAATAACATCAATGGGGACCGGAGGAGCAGACTGACCCTGTCCCTGGATGTCCCAACCAACATCATGAATGTCCTATTTGATGTGGCCAAAGCCAAGAACCTGCGCGCAAAAGCGGCTGAGAATGCGCGGCTCCTGGCGCAGATCGGACGGAGGAAATGAGAAAACACGAAGAAACTTTGACTCAGCAGAGAGGAATGACTAAATGTAACCAATAACTTTTGTTTCCCCAATAACTTGTTTCTCTAGGGGAACATTAAAATATCCACTCTAACAGGTGAAACCATGTTATAACTGCGGTGATCTCATAATGCTTGTGAGTTGACATTGTCTTTGTTGTACAAATCAAAGCACAGCGAGAATGCTGATCTATGACATAACTGGATGAAATAACATTAAAGATGACTAAATTTTATTTCTTTAAATTCGTCCAGCCTGTGACATCAGTCCAAAAAAATTGACCATTTGATATGATGTTTCCATCTAATTACTTTTGGTAACTTTTTGCTTTTAAGGTGAAGATGCTAAATTGGCCCGTATTTACTTTTAATTCATTTTTATTTTAATCTTATCATGATGCACATGAAAAAAAATCTTAATCTTGCAGTTGTGTGAAGCACTGTTTTATATGGTGCTATATAAGTAAAGCCAGGTGATTTGCGTGGTTACTGTCCACATTCCACACAACAGTATTCTATAATTTGTTTTTGCTTCTTTTTATCTTTGGACACTAATGACTGCAAAGTTAGTCAGAAAATACTGAAATGTGGGGGATTTTTACCATATTTACATTTGGTCTTATTTGGGGAGAATTTCTGTCTCCTTGCTGTTTTTTTTTTCAATGTGCAGTGTTTTCCTTGTCTTAAATTTTCCACAAAATAGTGGCAAAACAGACCAGTGACAATAAAGTACTGTAGAATTCACCTGCAAAGATCATGAATACAGTAAAATGCAAATGCATGTGAATGTATGTTGTCATCAGATGTCTCTTATTTTTCTACTTTCCAATAAAGGATTATTTTTCCTGAAATAAAGCAGATGTAACAACATACAATTGCCTCTTTCCGTACAATATTAAAAGACCAGATACAAACTTAACTCCTACAGTCCAAAAATATGACTTAAACCGTCGTTAGGTATGATTATGTGTGTGCATGATTGTTTGTCCTTTATGTCTCTCTGTTGCCTTGTGATGGACTGACCTGTCCAGGGTGTACCCCATCTCTTGTTCAATGACCACCTTAGAAAGGCACCAGCCCCCGGCTGCAAGAATAAGTTATAAATGATAGATGTATCTCTAAAAATAGGACTTCACTTTCTAAAAAACTAGAGCTTTACTGTTTTGGTTGGGATAAATCTGCATTACTCTGTATCTTAAAATAATATAATAATAAATGAATTGCAATCCAGAGATGCCATCATTTGTTTGAAGCAGTCTGTGTGAGTAATGATATTTTAGATCTTGACCACCAGATGGCGTTAAAAGTTACTTTTGCAAAAAGCTACCGCTCTCAAATAATTTTTATATTAAAGAATAGTCATAATCAGAAAATGTACCTGTATTTGATGTTAACAGGTTTTAATTGCATTGTAAAATTCACTATTAGTTGATATTTCCAATTGCTTGCATACAAAAATATGTAAGTTTTAAATTGCATCTCCTC
This sequence comes from Anableps anableps, assembly GCA_014839685.1. Taxonomy (NCBI): domain Eukaryota; kingdom Metazoa; phylum Chordata; class Actinopteri; order Cyprinodontiformes; family Anablepidae; genus Anableps; species Anableps anableps. The sequence continues at coordinate 10,439,586 of CM026087.1, read as the reverse complement.
TCGGCCTCAAATCAGAACGCAGAGAAATGTCGACATCCTGTGGTCATTTTGGGTAAGTGCACTCCAGATCGAAAATCTACAGGTAAAAAGGTATTGGTAAAAGGTACCATTCCTGAGGAAGATCTACAACTATGTATTTTTATTTTCTTTATGGCTAACATTTATGGCTAACATTATATCATTACTCATATGGCTTGCATTATATTAGTTGCTATGATATTACAGAATTTTCTGGGGGTTTTACAGAACAACTAAGCTAGAAACGTAATATTCATATATTATATGAGAAAATAATGACCCATAAGAAAGGTTTGGGACTCTGACTTTATCGTATAAAACTGTTTATTGTAGTCAAAAAAACAAATCTGTCAATAGCGCCCTCTGCTGCTTCAGAAGTAAGAATGCCCTGACGTCACTTACGTCGACGTGGACGCCCCTCGACAGGAAGCCAGTCTTCATTTTGGCTACGTGGAAGTAGCTCCTGGTATATAATCAAGGCTGAGAGCATCTGCTGCCCTCGTCCGACACCTCCATTCATTTAAAATGATTAAAAAATTTGATAAGAAGGACGAAGAGTCTGGTAAGGATTTAAATTAAACATTTTAAAGCATGGCATAGTTTTTACAGCTGACATATATTACAGAAATGCTAAGTGCTAGTCTGTTAGCTTACTAGCTAAAGTTAACAAGCCTGATCCTCAACACAGGTTTGACAATAACATTTTTAGACATATTCTGACCTAATGTGAAAGAACAGAACAGTGCTGCAGCTTTATCCAGTTTACTTCTCCTTGTTTATGGTGACACTACATTCTGAATAATATTTTACTATGTTTACGGTTGTTATTGCATTAGCTATGCAAGCTAGCGTTGTCTTAGGAACCTTATCCTGTCAGTTAGCTGCTCAAATTCTGTTATCTCTAAATTTGTGATCAGGATAACACTTGTTTTTCTATTTGCCATTTGACTTTGTTGTACACTTGTAGTCTGAATTAGTACATGAGTTATTATCTATTCATTGGTAATGGGTAAGGAGCTTAAATTTAAAATGACCAGGTTTACACTGTCTTATAAATATTAGAATAAATTTAACTTGTAATAGTCTATTTATATGCCCATAATCTGATTAAAAGCAGCTGTAGAAAATATTCTGAATTGAAACAAAAAGGCATTCATCTTACATTCTTTGTCATTGTCAACATTATAGTTAAATTCTGAAATTAGGGTTAAAACTTCACCCACTTTTTTATCAAAACTGCAACTTGCATGGGGTCATTAAAAAGTGTTTGCTCGCATATCAAATCAATAGCTTGTTTTAAAAATGTAGTTACACGAAAACATTATCTTAGACTTTTAAGTTGATTTAGTAATTGGAGCCTCTTACTTGTTAATCTAAAACAGGATTGTAAATCCAAAACTTCCAAAATAATCTTTGGATGTGATGCTGAAAGGACTGATAAAAATGGATGAACTGAAATTCTGCTTATGAATACTTTCTCAATAGGAATTAGAATAGGATAGAATGGAATAGAAATAGCCTTTATTGTCTCACAAGGGGGAGATTTTGGACAAAGGGGAAATTCAGAACTCTCAAAACTGCAATCCATAATGCCATACAAAAAGCTGAGTGCATCCAGAAGAGCAACCTCTGATTGTAAACATGCGTTCAAACTATTTTCAGTGTTAAAGGTTTCCTGATTGATAAAATGCATAACCTGCTGAGCAAAATTCTTAGACTATTAACCAGAACTGCACAGTGCTGTCCTGTGCTAACTTCATTTGTACTTGAATGTCTTGGCTACATTTGGTTCACTGTAAGTACAATAATTTTATAATAAGGCGTTATTAAAATATTATCCTTGTTCTTATATTTTGCATCGTATATTAAAATTATATAAAAATTCCTAGAGAAAATCAACAGCCTTTTTGGCTGTGCATTTAAAATGTTTATGTAGGCTGCCCGCCACACCAGTTACATTAGCTTGTGCTGCTCAACAGAGTAAAAAACAACTACGTTGGGTCACATTTTGAAGCATAAATGCAGTTATTATGTATGTTCTTGAATAGTTCTTGTGGAACAGTATTCTTTCTTTCTCCGGGTATGTGAGAAACCATACAATACTGAAGATTTCTGAGGAACAAGTAAAGCTCATATGACCTATTCTTCCTCTAACTAATTTATTTTGTCTCATAGGAAGTGGGTCAAACCCTTTCCAACATTTGGAGAAGAGTGCAGTCTTGCAAGAGGTAATTTTAGCGCTTTATAAGTTTGAGCATATGCTCTGTACTTGTTTCTGTAACCAGCAAGACTGAGCAGAATTTTTAAAAAGTTCTAGTACTATTAATGCATGGTGGTGGGTTTTAATTCACAGGCACGAATCTTCAATGAGACTCCTATCAATCCAAGAAGATGTCTCCACATCCTCACAAAGATTATCTACCTTCTCAATCAGGTAAAAATGACAAGTATCTACTCTGTCTTTTGAGCATTGTATTTATTTTAATATCAACTAACTCTTAGCTCTTTGTCTTGTATTTCTTTATGTAGGGAGAGCATTTTGGGACCACAGAAGCCACTGAGGCTTTCTTTGCGATGACCAGGCTGTTCCAGTCGAATGATGTAGGACATTACCTGCTCTCTTAATTGTTCGAGTTGGACAACTTTTCAACCTTTATAATCTAAACAAGCTTTTCTCTCTTATTTAGCAAACGTTGAGGAGGATGTGCTACCTGACTATCAAAGAGATGGCAAACATCTCTGAGGATGTCATCATTGTCACAAGCAGGTTTGTGTTGACAAACGGACTACTTCGAGTGTCCTTTTTAAAAGGTATTACTCCCTTATGGTTTTCTTCCAACCTGGTGCTGTGTTAAAAGTAATTGCTCCTAAATTTAAGAACCGGTAGTGTCACCCTTGGCGACAACTGCCTTCAAGTGTTAGTAAAAACTGACAGGGAGTCCTTTTTACATGTCTGTGGAGGAGTTTTAGCCCACCCCTCTTTGCAGAAGGGTTTTAATTCAGCCACATTGTTGGGATTTTCATCATAGATGGCCTGTTTCGGGTCATGCCACATGAGGTCAATTGGATTTAAGTCTGGACTTCCTTGTTCTCATTTTTCTTTGTTTTAATAGTTTAACCAAAGATATGACTGGGAAGGAAGATGTGTACAGAGGTCCAGCCATCAGAGCCCTGTGCAGGATTACAGATGTGAGTGAAGTGTGTTGTTTTTTTAATTGTAGTTTACAGATCTGTGTTACATTGTTTCACACAGGAATTTATTTATTGTTTATTTATTTATTTATTTATTTATTTTTTTTGTTTTTTGTTTGTGTCCTCCTCACAGACCACCATGCTGCAGGCCATTGAAAGGTACATGAAGCAGGCTATTGTGGACAAGGTGCCCAGTGTGTCCAGTTCAGCTCTGGTCTCCTCTTTGGTATGATTGATCAACCTTTTCTATTTCAATAAAAAAAAAGAACACAAAACGTCTTGTCGTCTTGTTAACGGCATTGGGTAGTCACACTCGAGTGTTTGGCTGTTGCATGACATCTTCTTTGCTTCAACTCCGCAGCACATGGTGAAGATGAGCTATGATGTGGTGAAGCGCTGGGTGAATGAAGCCCAGGAAGCTGCCTCCAGTGACAACATCATGGTCCAGGTAGGAAAGACATGAACATGTTGGAGGACTGTGTAATATTGGGATTCATTAAACAAAATCTAATCTTCTAAATTCTCTCGTTTCCTGGTCCCCTCTCCCTGTTAGTACCATGCTCTCGGCCTGTTGTATCATCTCAGGAAGAACGACCGTCTTGCCGTGACCAAGATGCTGAACAAGTTCACCAAGTCCGGCCTGAAGTCGCCGTTCGCCTACTGCATGCTGATCCGCATTGCCAGCAAACTGCTGGACGAGACGGAGGGAGGGTGAGCAGAACGGAACGCGGTTGGGCAGAATAGTTGTTTCACCGTGAGGAATGGACTGGTATTGATGTTATCCATTTTATCTCAACCCACAGTCATGACAGCCCCTTGTTTGACTTCATCGAGAGCTGCTTGAGGAACAAGAACGAGATGGTCGTTTATGAGGCTGCTTCTGCCATTGTCCACATGCCCAACTGTACTGCCAGAGAGCTGGCTCCTGCTGTGTCAGGTGACCCGATTTCCCAGTTCTTATTCATAAAGCTTAAGCTTGTTATAGAGCTATCATATCTGGTATTCTGGACACTGAGGCTTTTTTATTTCAATTAATTTATAAGGTGACAATTCACAACAGATGTTATCTCAAGGAAATTTATACAAAAAACATAAACATCCAATTTTTATACAGAATTGCAAAGTTAATTCAGTCCAATCATGTAGTCAAATGAAGTAATGTCCAGTATAGCATGGTACAACAAAGCTCATGCCTATAAAAAAAAAAAAAAAAAAAAAAAATTTCTCAACACTGCACACGTTACACTCCTGCCTCACTGCTTGGTTGAAGCCAGTGTTGACATTAGCAATAGTTCAAGAAACAAGTCAATTTAGTTTCACAAGATGCCATAAAATGGTGGAATTTCAATCCTAAAGTTTGGTCTAATTGTGGATGTTTCCCTGCAGTGCTCCAGCTCTTCTGCAGCTCCCCAAAAGCAGCCTTGAGATATGCTGCTGTCAGGACCCTCAACAAGGTACAAGTCCTCATTCATACGACATTATATGGCAAACATGTTAGCCCTTTTTGAAAATTCCTTTTGACCTCTCCAATGAAAGCCCATGAAAGTAGATTTATCCAAGTACTTCAATGTGGTCTTCAGGTGGCCATGAAACACCCTTCGGCTGTGACTGCTTGCAACTTGGACCTGGAGAACCTGATCACGGATTCGAACCGGAGCATTGCAACTCTGGCCATCACCACGCTACTGAAGACTGGCAGTGAGAGCAGCGTGGACCGCCTCATGAAGCAGATCTCCTCCTTCGTCTCTGAGATTTCAGATGAGTTCAAGGTAAGAAAGCTTTAACTTGATGAAAATGATGTTTGAAGTGTTAGATTTATTTTTTAAATACATATATCTGAAGTGTTCTGTATCTTTTTATTCCTCCAGGTGGTGGTCGTTCAAGCCATCAGCGCCCTGTGTCAGAAGTATCCCAGGAAGCACAGCGTCATGATGAACTTCCTGTCCAACATGCTGAGAGATGATGTAAGTTGATGATCATCTTTATGTGACTAATTTCTACCTTCTCAAGCTCGGTAAGTTGTGTATGGTTGTGATTATGCTCGTAGCTCGGGCATCTACTCCATGGATCGTATTGATAATCGCTTCTGTCGCTGCAGGGTGGCTTTGAGTACAAGCGAGCCATCGTGGACTGCATCATCAGCATCATCGAGGAGAATCCCGAGAGCAAAGAGACGGGCTTGGCCCATCTGTGTGAGTTCATCGAGGACTGTGAGCACACAGTGCTGGCCACAAAGATCCTGCACCTGCTGGGCAAAGAGGGGCCGCGAACCCCGCAGCCCTCCAAGTACATTCGCTTCATATTCAACCGAGTGGTGCTGGAGAGCGAGGCGGTTCGTGCAGGTGAGACGGCATAAAAGATCAGCGACGTAAGTTTATTTCAGCAGCTTTGTAATTTGATCACCGCTAACGGAAACTTGTATTTGTCCACCTTCAGCTGCTGTGAGCGCTTTAGCTAAATTTGGAGCTCAGAATGATGATCTGCTGCCGAGCGTCCTGGTTCTCATGCAGAGGTGATCCCTTGCTTTTATTTTACTTGGAGCTCGAAGTTTTTTGTTTGTTTTTTTTTTTTCTTCTCGATTTTATTTTTTCCTTGATCATATAACTGGGTGTTTGTTGGAACCATAAGATCAAAGACTCAGTTGAATTGTGCATGAGCTTAGTAAAATGAATGCCCCAAAAATAGAATGAAGCCTAGAATCAGCAAATATGAAAACTAGTTTGTCCACTTAATTTATGTTTTACTGACTTCATGAACTATTGAAGGAAGGAAGGTTTTTAGAAGAGACGCCTCGCAAATGCATTTCCATATTGATTTTATAAATGCCTAGAAATACTTTGAATACAGATTAAATCGGATTTGTTCTCACAGGTGTATGATGGACAGCGATGACGAGGTGCGAGACAGAGCTACGTTCTACATGAACGTGCTGCAGCAGAAGCAGAAAGCTCTGAACGCTGCGTACATCTTTAATGGTAAAGATCCTCTCTTTGACACCCGCCTGGGGTCTAAAACTGACTGCGTTTTAACTCACCACCTGTCCAGAGTCGTCCATAAGGCTTGCAAGAGAAACTCTACAAGAAATCAGAAGTCCAAATTGTTGACATGTCCTCCTCCTTGTGTCATCAGGACTGTCTGTGTCCATTCCTGGCCTGGAAAAATCCCTCCACCAGTACACCCTGGAGCCTTCAGAGAAGCCTTTTGACATGAAGTCTGTACCTCTGGCCACCACGCCAATCACAGAGCAGAAAATGGGTATGACCACGTTTTGTTTTCTCATGATTAAGTTACAGAATTAACGCTGCGCACAAAACAAATTGGGATCGTCGTTTAATGTTCTTCTAGAAATTGCTCCCGTTGCTACGAGCAAACTGCCCGAGAAGTTGGCCCCGTCACGTCAGGACATCTACCAGGGTAACATGGATGGACACACTTCACTTGTTGCTTTTTATCGTCTTGGGACAAATTGATCTAAAGTGTCCATGTTAACTGTTTATCTCCCCCCCCCCTCCTTCTCGTCACCATCTCACAGAACAACTTGCGTCCATCCCAGAATTCCAGGCTCTCGGCCCGTTATTCAAGTCGTCAGAACCGGTGCAGCTGACCGAGGCCGAGACAGAATATGTGGTTCGCTGCATCAAGCACACGTTCGCCCGACACATGGTGTTCCAGTTCGACTGCACAAACACTCTGAACGACCAGCTGCTCCAAAAGGTTATTTATGAACATGGAAAGTTGTTCTCCTCGGATGCTGGACCATGTTTCCAAACTGTCTTTGAATTGGATGCTGCTCTCGTACCAAGGATTACAGATAGCAGTTACTCTGTGCCTGGGCTAAACTATTGTGTGTTGCAGGTGGTAGTACAGATGGAGCCATCAGAAGCCTACGAGGTGGTACACTACATCCCAGCCCCCAGCCTCCCCTACAGCCAGCCTGGTTCCTCCTACACTTTGGTGCGGCTGCCTGATGATGACCCTACTGCTGGTATGGACGGCTGGGTTTACTGGTCGCGGCTTGGGAAAATTTAAATTAAATTTATCAGAGCTGGTAAAACATATATATATATAGTGGACATTCCTCTCCCCGTGAAGCATAAACTTCACAGCAACTACGTAGAACTTGCTTACTGCTGATGCAGGATCATAATCCATCCATGAAACTGGTGCACGCTGTTAAAGAAAATAAAAATAATATTTGGTAATAGTATATTCACACTCATCACGGTCTACCAAGATGTTAAAAGTTTTGTTTCCTACCTGTTAAGCTCTGAATCCTGCTCTCATCTACTAGGAGATCATTAGAGGTACTTTGATCTAATCTATGGTACTATCAATCATAGATCTCAAATTATTATTATTATTTTTTTTTTTAAGCTGTACTATTGCAATTTGTACTGGGGGGGATGTTACATCCCCACCCCGGCGTCCTGGCTCCCCCTCGCCGTAGCATTTTTTTGTTGCACCTCATTAATCTCTAGTAGATTAACCCTATCCTATCAACCCTACAACGCTCTCATTAATCTTTTTTTTGTAACTAGGCTCAGTTTTTTGCCAATGTCTGGATGATTGCCCTTACCAGGGTTTGAACCCACAAGCATCAGATTCAAAGCACAGCACCTTAACCCTCTGCGCCAACCATCCACATACTAAGGAATGGCTTGACGTGGTAAAAAAAAACAAGCCCACAGTTGATCTGGTTGGTACAACTTCAGAAATGCAAAACTACATTTAAGGAAGTCTAACTTGAATCAGAATAGACCTAAGAACGTGTTGGAACCCTGGATATTTAGTTTAACTGCAGTTTGTGTCAAAGTTGTCGTGTCTGCTTGCAGTGTCCTGTACATTCAGCTGCACGATGAAGTACCTGGTGCGGGACTGCGACCCCAACACCGGAGAGCCTGATGATGACGGTTATGATGATGAATACGTGGTATGTGGAAATGAAGTTTGAGTTGGTAAAATGGGTCAATCTACCTGAATCCTGAGGTTTAATTAGGTTTCTAAAATTCTCATTCATATCAGCTGGAGGACCTGGAGGTGACCGTTGCAGATCACATACAGAAAGTTCTGAAACCAAACTTCGGAGCAGCATGGGAGGAAGTGGGAGACGAAAATGAGAAGGAGGAGACGTTTGCCCTGGCATCTGTGCGAACACTAGATGGTATGCACTTTGATAGTTTCATACTGGTAAAGCTTTACCTCAATTTGAGATTCACGTTATAAATAGCTGATGTTGGCGCACGCCGAAGTGTGCTTTAATCATGCATTAAGTGACGTCTGGTGTGTTGCATCATCTACAGAGGCGGTGGGTAACATCATCAGCTTCCTGGGAATGCAGCCCTGTGAACGCTCCGACAAAGTTCCTGAAAACAAGAACTCTCACGTTCTCTTTCTCGCTGGTGAGTCTCGGATAGATGAAAGCTCGTTTTTAGAAAACGATTTACCGACATAGACAACAGAGATATATTGTCTTTTAGGTCCAAAACAATTCCTTCTGGTAACATATTGGTCAGATTTTGTCTCGTTAACATGGATCGTGATAGTTTTTCCCACCTTCTCCGCCCAGGTGTGTTTCGAGGAGGTCACGACGTGCTGGTTCGGGCTCGCCTGGCGCTGGCTGACGGCGTCACCATGCAGGTGACGGTTCGCAGCACGGAGGAGACCGTTGTTGACGTGATCCTGGCCTCTGTGGGCTGAAACTAGAAATCTCTGCCAACGGCGCCACAAATGCATGCAACAACCCTCATCCATCACTTCCTCGGTCCTAAAGTTTATACTCGTTATCGTGATTAACGTCTACCTGGTCCAAATGTTTTATATCTTCTATAGAAACTAAAACTTTCTGTTTTTCCCCCATCTTCTTGTTCTTTGATAATATTGTTTCTTTCAACTTCACAATAAAGTTTGTCAAAATGCAACTTTTTTTTTTTTCTCCAAAATTAATTTTATTTAAAGAAAATTTAGACAGTTTCAGTCATCAACATTTAAAACAATGTAGAAAATTATATCAAAAGTAATTCAGAATAAAGGGTTCAATAGTGATCAACAGATATGCTCAATATTACAGTTTATCTTCTGAGAGGGTTTACAAATAATGATTTGTTTTCCTCAGACATAACTTCAGCTCCTAAGTTACTCAACATTCTTTACAGCTGGTTAGAAATAATTTTCGAGTTGTTTTTGGTTCCTCACCAGGCGCGTGTTCGAGATCTGGTCAGAAAGAGTGAATGAAATTGAAGTAAGCCTTTAGGAAGCCGGTGGGGTCTTCCAGCTGCGGGTAGTGACTGATGTGGTCGTCCAGAATAGTGACTGTTGACCTCGTCACCAGGTGCCTGGTAGAATAAAACACATCACACTGTTTAAGTGTATTTTAAGAAACTTGGGTACATATTTAATCTGTTTTCTAACAAACATGAAAAAAAATTCCATTATTTTCAACTTTTGTAGTTCAAATTTCACCAATACTGAAGTTTAACTTATCAACTCTGGATTAGCTTATCCAGCGCTAAACAGAGACACGGTTGACCAAAGTGTTGTGCAGCAACCAAAATAAAACATTACAATAGCAGAAATTAAAAGTCTAATAAAATACATTTATTGTAAAACAGTTGAAAGGGTGGAAAAACTTTTGCACGGCAATGTTTATGGAGGTTAGAGGCATGATCACTCACAAGTAAAGACGGATGAACTGTGGATGGGGGTTGACGGGGTCCAGGGGTCCGTAGATCATGTGCACTGAAACACAACGGGGGACGGGAGAGGGTCAATGAGTGAAATGAAAAGTGCTGCAGGTGTTTTTTTTTTTTTTTTTTCAAGTAACAACTCATTTTAATCTCAACTCCAGGGTTCCTTCGCAGTCAGGGAAAGTCTGATTTTAGTACTTTTTCAGGTCTAGGATTAAGTGGAAACGAGTAATATACAATATTTGTATTTATAGACCTTATTCCACGTCCTGTTGTCTTCATGTCCTTCTCTCCCTTCCTTGTATACTTCCTTTCTTCACTTCATGTTCTTTTCTTCTTTTTTTTTTCTTTTATCTGCCCTCACTTCTTTCTCTTCCTACCTATTCCTTCCTTCTACCCTTTCAGTCGTTCATAGATCCTACATCTGTTGTCTTTTTTTTTTCCTCCCTCCCTTTTCCTGTTGCTCTTATTATGGTCAATCCTTCCTTCTTCCCCCTGTTCGTTCTTTCTTCCTTAATTGTGACCTTCCTTTTTTCCACCGTTGTTTATTTCATTGCTGCCTCTTCTGTCCTAACTCCCTTCACTTGTGCCCTTCTTTCCTCCCTCCATCCATCCATTCTGTGTATTTTTCCCCTTATAATCTTTCTTCCTTCTGTCTTTTCTCCCCTTATTACTGCTTGCTTCCTTCCTTTCTTTCTTTCTGTTCTTTCCTTCTCCTTTGTGTCTGTTCTTTCTTCGTAACTTGCACCCTTGCTTTCCTATGCCTGGGTGATTCTTTCTTTTTTGTCCTCTTACCCCTTTTGTCCCTCCATGCTCCCTTTCTGTACTTCCATCCTTCTCTGTGTACGGCCTGCTTTCCTTGTGTCCATTCCTCCCTCTTTCTGTCCTGCTTCACTTACTTTCACCTTCCTTGTGTCCTTCCTCCTTTCTGGTATTTTCAGAACATAAAGCCAGACCACAGTAGTAATATCAGCCAGAAATTAACAGTTAACGTCAGCATTTCATATTTCAAACTGAGAGCTCGGAAAAAAAAAAAAAAAAAAAATCAGGATTTTTTTTTTTTTTTTTTAACGAACAGTTTGTAAGACCAGTGTAACATGCAGGATATCACATGCTTTTTAAGGCAATCAATATAGACAGCACTGAAGTCTCTGTGGCCCAAGTTGCAGCGTCACTCTCCTCCCTACACTACCTGCTGTTGGTTGCTCCTCACAGGCTGAGCAGCTTAACTTGCAGGGTTAAAACACCGTTTTAACGAAAGCGTTGCTTCACCCTCTGATCTATGAACTTACGTGGAGCATGCGTGGACGTGAGCGCTCCCACCCAACGATCTCTGTGTTGAAACCTCTGATTGATGTACTGAAGAATACTGAGAAGACAGAAACGCCAAGTTAAGTGAACGGCCTGTCGGTGAATCGGAAACGGTGAACACAAACGCAACATCACCTGTCCAAAACAAGGTTGCCATCGTTGTAGCGTAAACTTGTCCACATGTCCCAGAACTCTGCATCTGTGGGCTGTGTGTAGGGACCGAACACTTCTCCAATACTAACAAACAAGGGAAAAATTTGAATACAATTTTTCTTGGCATATTTCAAGACACTTTGGTGTTCTTACCCCTTTTGGAAGATCAAAAAGTTGGTGAGACGTGTCAGAAATGTTGCCAGAATACTTGAGTCCTTCAACAGCTTTATGGAGACAAATGAAAAACATGTCAAGTCAAACAGAAAAATGTCCAGCCCTTCCCTATCCCCTTTCAATAACTGTAAACAGTAGAATATAATATTCCACATGAGCTGAGAAGTAGAAAGAAGACAGTTTCACTCACCGTCTGCAGCAACCGTGGGTGATGTGTTTCTGGGAATATTCCTGTTGGAAATCAAACTGTCGGGCTTATGCATACATCAGAACAATAAGGGAAGTTTTAAAGTGCACATTTCATCAAAAATTAGAGCCATAACACGTATACATATTATAAATATGAAACATTAATAAATCATAACCAGCTTTTTCATTATTTTTCAAAGCATGCAAGTTGTTTTAAAATAACGTTTTTTACAGCAAAAATCCTGCAGCCACACCTTTCTTGAAAAACAGGAAGTGAGTACCAAATATGGATGATGACACATCATTAATTAACTCCAGCTGCAGTCTGAATATACATCAGTATTTTAACTTTTAACCATTAACCCCAACATGGGTGGCATTGGCTTAAAGTACATTTGTTCAGACGTGTCCTCGTAATCAACTTGTGAAACCTACATTGTTGTCGTGCAAAGATTTAAAGCTAATTTAAAGTTGGTTTGAATTTAAACGCTGCTTGAATTTTATGTCATTGTTTTTGCCTTCAATGAAAGGCTAAAATAACTGGAGATGGTTATTTTGCATATAGGAAATAAAACACATAAATATAGGTATCTAGTATGCAAATTAGCAAAACGAGGCATAATATGGCACAGCACTGACCAGTGGATGTGCTTCTAATAGGCTACCTTTGGCAGCCTATTAGAATTGGCAGAAATATTCTGCAAGGGGGTTAAATCCCTTCCTACTGTGCCGGTTTGTTAGATCTCCATGCTCCCACTATCAGACAATCTCAAATTCAAGATGGAGAATTTAGTATGGCAACTTTCATCTTGTGCTATCCATGGATGCCAGCGGTCTGTGTTCCAGACATGCTTGGACTGCCTCGTGCTCACCTTTCTTTAATTGGTATTTATTTATTTGAACATTTTTCTCAATTTCGGTCCCAGAAATGAATCCACCTGTTGTGTGATCACTTTTCTGTTTGGACGAGACAAACTGCTGTAGTTTTAGACTACAGCCATACTGACAGTATGTTCAGTTGTTGGCATTTCTCAGCTGTAGGGAAGCCAGCCCGGCACCACGACTCTTTGGAGAAAGAGCCTGCTGTTAATAATGTATAATGGCAGGTATCGTCTCATGAACGTCATTAATGAAGATGGATTAATGGAAGAGTTTAAATGGGAGTTTACCTGCAGTCATTAGCATTAATATCCAATTTGCTAAATTATATATATACAGCGCCACTAACTTATGGATAAGTGTCCCTTAGCAAATTCCAGAGAAACCCCACACATTTTGTAGCCATCAACAGGTCTTCGGCATCCTTCTAGCTGGATGTTTCATCACTTTTCTGATCAGAAATGGTAGAATTCATTGAAATTGGCTGGTTTCCTGTTACAGACCCTCCTTGTAAGCATCGTCCATACATTTTTAATAGAGCCAAGGTCGGCGTCATTCCTGCTTTATCCATTCTAAAGTCAGTTTTGATGTGTGCATGGAAATATGACAAAATGGCTTCTTGAGATAGCTTTCATGGTCAGAAAACACAGAGAAAGTCTGACATTTAATATGATAATTTCTTCTAGTTGTCTTATTTAATTTCTCCAGATTAGCATTTTTTGGTATGATTGTAGGTTGACTGCTTGGTTCTTTGTTTTAACTGCTGGAAAGCACTTTATGCATTCATTGAAGGAGTCAAGGTGAGGGATTTAAACCTAACGAGACTGTACCTCCGTTTGAAAGACAAAGACTGTTGAAGATCAGATGCCCGGTCCGATTTTGGTCACTCCTAGTTTAGGAGAAAAACAAAGACGAGAAAAGATAACAGAAAGAAACTAATGGTGACCCCTGGATTGATTTGACATAAATTGATTACCTGTACAGCAGCTCCAGAGCCACAGTATCTCCATAGTCATGCGATATCACATTGAGACGCTGATTGCTCAGACCCAAGTGGGCCACCAGGGCCTCAACTATACTGGCCTGCTCAAAGATGGAGTACCTGTGGGGTCTCTGAGATGTCCCACAAAAGGGGAGTAGGGGAAACGTGTGAGTGAAAGAAACAACAGTCATGCATCCAGTAGTGGCAGGAAAAACATTACGACATAAAGGAATGAAACATGCTGACTCACTGGTTTGTCACTAAAGCCAAATCCAAGAAAGTCCAGTGCAATGACTCGATGGAAGCGCTGTGCGAGCGGATCCCAGATCTGCATTTGAGGAAAAGTGGTTTCAGGATTTTTACACATTTGTCCAAGTCAAAATTCCTCCTTTTTTCCTATACTCATATTCCCAGATTTATCTTTGGTTTTTTACGTTTAAATGGTTCAATATGAATTGATGGCAGATATTTCTACAGTGTCCCGGATTTCAACGAGGAACCTGCAAGAACCAGAGACTAGATAGAAGGATGGATGATGAACCAATGGATAAATAATGGATGGATGGAAGGAAAATGACCCAACTGATGTAAGGAGGCCCCTGATATCCCCAGTCTCCATGGCAACCTTAGTGTTCATACAGGAAATGTAGGACTTCAGGTGATGTATAGACTGTATACCTTGTTCCAGTCGTAGCTGGAGGTGGGGAAGCCGTGGAGCAGAAGGACCACATCTGAGCTTCCCAAAGCACCATAGGAGTCTGGGAAGAACATCACGATATGAGACAGGAAACAGGTGGATATTTGGAATTTATTTTTTCCACCATGTATGCTACCTCTGTAGAAGATTTTCTTCCCTCTGAAGTGGAAGAAATCCCCGGCGCTGTGCCACTTCTGTAGGGTCGCGGAGAGCTGAGGGGGCGGGATGTGCAGGTAGACGGCCACCAGCGGGACGCAGATCAGACCCACATGGATCCACCACTCTCTCATGTTGAGCTCAGCGGTGAGGAGGTCTCATTCCTGCCCCTAACACACCGCGCCACACACGCAAAGAGAAGAGACGAGCAGGCTCAGTGCTAGCGGAGCAGTTAACATGGCCTCCAGGCAGCTGAAATGACTTATTAAAGACAGAGGACGAGACTTACTGTAAAGTTCCTGCTTGTTATCAGCAGACCTTCAACCTGTGTTTAGGACCTGCAGAGGATATTCCTGTGGAGAGTCAAGAAGTTCACGAAGCACAGAAAACTCAGAGGTCTCACTCTGGTCACTTTTTTGCTAGAGGAAAACAACAGGCTCCGGTGCGACCAATGGACAAAACGTAACTCATCTTGTTAACAGGAAATCTTTGAATACATGCCACACAGTGAATGAGGCGTTTACTACCATCTTCCGGTCTGGATGTGCATTAGCACTAAAGGAAGCTGCAGGAATAAAATTCTTGGTAAATTAAATGTGAAACAAAATTATTATGATTATTATTATTACGTATTAATTCTAAAAGTAATACTAATAATATCCCACCTTTATTATGTAATAATAGTAATACAACTACTACTATTAATAGTTGTATTATTTCACATTTAATTCACTGTTGCTTTTTTATTCTATTATATACTTGCTAGGAATTTTAAGACAATTAGAGTTTTATCAGAACATTTCAAACGATAATAAACAGATTCAACTCCAATATAAAAAAAAGGTAACTCTCATTGTCAGTCAACAAAGGTTTTCATGACTTTTAGCTTGTTTATTTTTTTATTTAAAATGATTTAGTCAATTTTTTTTTTATTTTGGTTCTAACCTTGTTTATTTTTATTGTGGTTTTGGTTATTTTCAATCGCTTCCAAATAAATTGAGGACAATAGTAATTCTCTTAGTAATAACTCAATTTATTGTCACTTATATCACATTGTCTGATGGCACGTCTTTAAACGTGTGTAACAAAATAAGAACAAAATAATTTTATTCACTACATACATTAAAAACAAAAAATTAAAAATGATTAATTTCTACATGAAATAGAAAAATATATCCCACATTCTACAACTGTGCTAACTTGTGCTTTTGTTTGGTGTCTGCTTTTAAATTAGTGCTGAAAATGATATGTACAAGACTATAGTCAGATACAAGATGCTACATTTAAAATAGTATTTTATGTAATGATTTAAATACTTTACATTTTTAAAATTACTGTTCGGTGTTTTTCTATCCAACACTATGATAGCGTTTGTAACACCTAAAGAAGGAAATTGTGACATTTTCCATTATGTTAGGGGGTATTATTGATTTGTCAATTACAGCCTAGTTAACTTTTAAATGCTTTGATGATGGATTTGAACACATGTGAAAAGGAATCCTTAACTGTAATATATTCTGATATAAAATGCCCTAACTGCTTGTTAGCAGTATTTTTCTTCTTTCACAAACAAAACTATAAAGTTATTTTAGTATTATGTTCAGGTATGTTGCCAAGGATTGACGTTTTCAAGGAACTGCTGCCAAGTTAGTAATTCAGTAGACCGGTTTTCTTTAGAGAAAAATAAAATTACACTTTCTTTTTTTAAGTGCCTAAGGAAAGCATTTGTTGTGCTCTTCAAAGGTGTTGACATAACTTCTAACACTGGACTGTCAAGACAGGAATCTAATCAGCGACGTGTGCAGATGCATGAAATGCTTCATACATCTGAGCTGAGAATTAGATAAACTAAACAGCAGCAGAATCATCTATTAATATATGAACACATTAGTCTCCCCTCTTCATTTCTGTCCTTCATCCCTCCACAGTTGAGCCTTTGTAAGTCTGCTGCAACATCCGCACTTACTTCAGGTGGCAATTCCTCTTCCGCAACAGCAAAGAGGAGGGTGAACAGCTGCACTTTTGGGGGAAGAAAAAAAAAAAATGTGGCCACAGGGGTAAATTTCCACTTTAAAAAAAAAAAAAAAAACAAAAAAAAAAAAAAAAAAAACCCTGACCACTTACCTTTTATTACAGATGACATCTAAATATCAGGCTTTATGGAAAATGTGGAATCAGTAGAATTCACTTAGAAACAGGAAGGCTGAGTATAGGGACAACAGATCATACCTGCAAACTCTCAAAACCACAGCAAACCGGCATAAAAAGGGTCTCAACACAAACTAAATAAAATATAGGCCATGGTCCAGTGACAACTTTTATTGAAAACTATAAACACAGTACAGCATGTATAAAGTACCCTGTGCAGATAGATACCAGTGTATGCCTAGTATTTCTTCTTGAAAAATGCACATGTCCAATCTTTAGCGTTTCCAGTACATCAGGTTTCGAAACTATTTTACAAACAAACCAAATGCAGAAACATTTAATATGAGTGAAATGAGTCTTATGGACAGGCTTAAGAAGAAAACACAAACAAAATTTACTTTTTTTAAAAAAAAAAAAAAGAAAAGGAAAAACAAAAAAAAACAAAACAAACAAAAAAAACAAAACAAAAAAAAGCAGAAAAAGTACTTAAATTTTTTTAGAGTATAATCTTAAGGATGAACTGATATTTTCTTTTTGCCCAACAAGATTTTGCTCCCTAAATACGTTTTTATGGATTTCTTTTATGCCTGAGTAAATGTATGTCAGTATTGCACATTGGCAGGGCGCTAAGGGTTTGCTTATAAAAAAAAAAAAAATAAAATAAAAAAAATAAAAAATAAATAAATAAAAAAATAAAATTGAAATGATGACCAGGATCCATATTTATCAAGCATCCAAAGGGAGAAGATTTTTCCTTCCCCACCCAAAACGTTTGAGCGTGAACGTGTGGTTTTTTTTGGTCCTGCTTTTAGCTGTAGAAACAAGAGCGCTTTCTCCATGAGGAGTTTCCTGAAGGTGGTGAAAGATGGGATCAGGATCATTTAAATCACTGTTGTAGCCAAGGCACATTCATATTTAGTCAGTATGACAGTCTCACTGAAAAACTGATTCAGTGGCTGACTGCCGAAGTTGAACTGAAGTGATTACGAAGTTGGATTTTTTTTTTTTTTTTTTTTTTGCCTTAAAATAAACTTTCTGGATGATTTAACCACTTCGCTAAAGGATGCAACTGTGACTACAAAGATTTAAACGTTATAGTTCCACAGATCTAAAAAGAGAACCTCTGGGAGCTGAAAACAGATGCAGGAGGTTTGAGTTTGTGTGCCTCCCACCTTCCAGCTGGATTCTGAGTGAGATGCTTGTTAAGTATAGGCCCAGACAGTTTCTAAAATCCCTTTTAAAATAATGAACTTTTTAACATGTGGAAATTCTCAAACACACCAAAATGAATGAAAAGAGAATCCAGAACATTTTGTGCACATGAAAACTATTAAAGAAATGGAAGAATATTTATAGTGATGTTAGTGGAGAGAGGCCGTTCTCGTCTTCCCATCTGTGTCTCCTGTGAAAACACCTCGGAACCCTTGGACCTCTTTTTCTATACAAGCCTTTATGTTCATCGGTTTGGCTAGAAGGTTCTATATTGACAAATATATAACAAAACTTGCAGGCAAAAATAGTTAAGTTTCAATAGAAACACCCTTTTTTTTCCTGAAAATACAGCAGTATCTGAAATAATCCTCTTAATGTTTTTACTGTCCCAGTTTTCTGAATTATACATCAGGAAGCTCTTTTGCCTACAAACAGAAAAAAATAACTATCTACAAACTTTGTAAACAGACCTGTTTTTTTCCCAAAAACATAAATAACTCAATATTAACAGCCAATAAAGCAGAAATAGGTTTTGAATGAGAAGGGCCAAAAAAAAAAAAAAAATAAAATAAAATAAAATAAATATACAACACCCTTCAGTTAAAAGAGAAGCTTAAAGTTCTTTCAGAATCTTACAAGCCAATCCTCACGGCCAGAGGAGGACCTCATCTTCTCAATTCAAATAACAGCAATAATATTAGAGTAATAAAAACAGGTCACTTTCAATCTGAGTTTATAATCCCTGCTTGCAACCCGGGGAAAAAAAAAAAAAAAAAAAAAAAAAAAAAAAAAAAAAAAAAGTTACCAGGGAGGGCAGAACGAAGATCGAGTCCTTGTGTTGCAGCAGGGTATTAACAAGAACCAACAGAAAAAAAGAGAAATCAAAGAGTCCACACCAAGCCGTACATTCCTCTGAATGTTTGCTGTTCTTTCAGTCCAGCCCAAGCCAAGCTCACACAAGACTCCACTCTCTGTTTAGACCTTCGTCTCTCCTCTCCAAGTGTCCGGCCGTTTGAGTGGAGCTTCTCGGTGGTGGGTAAGAAAACAGGTGCAGCCGTGTGGAGCTGGGTTAGATCAAAGGGAGGTCTCCAGGCTGTGTAGTGGGCTCCCTGGGGCCGACGGGGTTCCTGATTTGGGGCCCTCTGGGAAGAGGTGGTTGCTGCTTTCTACAGCGTTATTGTTCTGGTTTGGGGAGGGGGAGACCGGCATGCTGGGAGCCACGGTGGTGGCAGGCGATGGTGAAGGCGGAGTAGGTGTGGTGTTGCGAGGGCTAGCAGAATTGCGCTTGGTGGGAGCGTCGTCTTCCGCGTCGGTGTCATCAATGAGGGGGATATGGGGTTCCGAGTCCTCTATCCGGAACTCAGGGTGAGTCATGAAGTTGTGGATTGACGTTCGCGACTCGGGCTTCTCCAGCCCCTCATAGAGGGAGATGGAGCTGCGGAATGCCTTCACCACTCGGATCTGGAGGAAGGGACAGGAAGAGGACATCTTTAGTCACGCTGCGTACTGACATAAACTCAAGTTAACTCTTGGATCAACACCCCAGAAAAACAAAAAAAACAAACAACCTCTGAACAAAGGTTTTAATATCTCAGTAAAAAAGATGAGTTTTAGGGGCTTTAAAAACAAAAATCTGAAGGAGTATCTCAAGACACGTGCATGTGAGATTTCAGGTCGTCATACCAAAGATTGGTTGTTGTCACTCATGTTAGGGAAAGAACTTCTGAATGTTAGTTCATTGTGAAAGCTTCCCGTCTGTCTGTTTTACTAGTGTTTCTTTAAGTTTTCCATTGCACGCTACAACTGACAACTCGACCTTTTTATTATGGCCATTTCTTTCTAGACACGCACCAACGCATCCAATCATTTTTCCAATCAGTGAATGGACCATATCTAAGGGCTAACTTGTGCCTTTTCTGTCTGAAAATTGTTACTGTGAGAAAAACGACTCAAGGTTCACCATTTTCACCATCTGCTGGTCATTCAGGCTGCTACTTTAAGCGAGAGTGATGCCTCAGCAGAGTAACAGACAGGCTGAAGGTAGCAGAACACTTCAATTTAGTCTTTTTCAAGTTGTTGTCAAGATGTCTAGGAAAAAGAATCTTGTAATAAAGTACATTTCAAAAGAAGTTTAGGAAATATCCTGTAACTGCTTTTAGTTGGGGGATTTTCAGAAGAAATGCCAATGATGCAGAGGGACATAGCTGAGTAGTCTGGTTTTCAGTAAAGTTAATCGTAACTAGAAGAGAAATCTTAATCTGCTCAAATCAGTCAGAAATTCTCTGATCTGGTTGTTGTTGTTTTTTTTTAAATTTTCATATTGGGTAGAAATCATTGATGGCCAGTACAGTAACATGTTAAAATGTTGTCCATGTGCCTCCATAGAGACACAGAGAAACCTGGTGTCTTTAAATTTTGATTAAATAACTCTGTACTCTTGGACTTTTGTAATTTGGACGTGTCTTACCGTAAAGGATTGGTAATCTACAGCGCTTTGCAAACACATTCCTACCCTTTGAACTTTTTCACATTCTGTCCCGCTCCAACCACAAACTGTTGTGTATTTCACTGGGATTTTATGTGTTCAAGGAAAATATTGTGTGTTTTTCTTTAAAAAAAAAAAAAATAAAATAAAAATAAATCTGTTTCAGGTGACTTCTGAGGACAATTGGTCTGCATTTTATTTCAGGGGTACTAATGTAAAAAGCACTTGGCACATATGTACTGAACACTATCCAGCTTTGAATTTATAAGAAAACTGCAGTACCTTATACGATTTCATTCCACTTCACAAGTATGTGCTACATTGTATTGGTCCATCACATAAAATCTCATTGAAACATATTGAAGTTTGTGGTTGTAACGTGAAAGACTGAAAAGTTGGGGTTGAGTCGAGTTGTATGTGTCTGAAGTGCTACAAAATGGACAGACTTGTCTCGAGGTGATAAAACTTCAGGTTTGCTGTGACATGTGAGAAACTACAATTGCAACCCTGTATAATATCATCAACCGTAAAATAGGTTTTTCTAAGTTTAATGTTGTAGTATTATTTTCAGAAATCTCTTGCTAGATTTGCTTCATTTGTTCTCCATTGTTGGACATGCTTATTAAAGAGCAAAGAGTCAGACAGGAACAGAGCTAAGGGACAGACAGAGAGAGACGAAGGGTAAAGAGAAAGACAGAATAGAAAAAAACAAGTGGTGGTCAGTTGTAGCTTATGTTTGTGGAGGAAAAACAAAGAAGCTGCAGCAGCCAAGCATGTCTACAAGCTCGTGTACAAGTCAAAAACAGCACAAATAGGAGAAAACTCACAAACGAGACCAGAGACTTTGAACCCATGCAGAGCGCGGTGCTACCTTTTATTCAATGGTAGTAAACCTTTGAGTATAGCCCATGACACATTTCACAGTATCTAAGGAAGAATATGTGGGAAGTCAGTGGTGTTCAAAGATCATTTTGGCCAAACTTTGCCATATTTGACACATTCTGTCATAAAACAAGTATTCACATAAAGAAAAGAGAATATCTGTAAGGAGGAGTTTGGCAGTAAAGATGCTGTTGTGCTGACGGAGTTCACCCTAAAACCAGGGGGAAAAAATAACTGTTAATGTAGAGTGTTATTGTTTAACATTCAAATATGCATTTATTCCCTGAGGCTGCATACATGACAATATTTAAAATCCATGGGTGGTGAGAGGGTCTTCCTGGTTAGACCTGAAAGAGAAAAAGTCTAAGAGTCAGTGAGAGTAAAATCCTTGTAAGGGCCTTTGAAAATGGTGCCATCAAACAACAATGATCCAGTTTCAACGTAAACAAGTAGCTGCAAAACGGCTGCGAGTCTGGTACAGTGGTGTGAAAAAAGTGCGTCCACTTACAGATTATTCCTGTTTTTACTTTTTTGGCAAACTTCACATTCAAACAAATTTTCATCTTAAGCAAAGATAACCTGACCCTAAACAGGCCGTTCAAGCTCAAACACCCACCAATGTTGCCGGATTAAAACAATTCTGCAAGTAATACAGGCCAGCATTCCTCCACTCAGATGTAACGGACTCATTATCAGTTGCTAATGGGGTTACTTTTCCAGATTGACCCAGCTTGGTTTAGACAACTTTTCTCTCTCAAAAAAATGAAATACTTTAAAAACTGAATTCTGAAATTTACTCAGGTTATCTCTGTCTTATATTACGATCCGTTTCATGAGCTGAAACATTTCAGTTGGACAAAAAGAAAAGAGAAGCAAAAACAGAAGAAATCTGTAAGAGGGCAAATACTGTTTCACAGCACTGAATTTGTGAGTTTGCATCCCAACAGCAGCAAACTTTGTCCTGGCAGCTTCATTTGACTGCAGGGTGCTACTGAAGATTCATCTGAATTCAATCTTTTCCACAGCATTACCACAGTTGGAAAGAAAGGGATTATTATTTAACCACTGACTGATGAAGCCACTGAAACTTGATCTGATTTCCAGAGTTTCCATGTCATGAGTATTCTCTGTTGTTTAGCTCGTGATCATGGGCATATACTCAAAACATTTACCCAACCAGGGACTAGAGAGCTGCGACAAAGACCCATGAGTACTACAAAGGCACAGAGCAGACTGAGGCAGCCGCAGACAAACCTGCTGAATTCTGGATATAATCTTTATCAAAAACACAAAAAAAAAAAAAACACACACACACATAACCACCCCTCACCACAGGGTAACACTGAAAGGTTCCCATTTCTCAGACCCAAGCAGAAGCAGAACAGAAAACAGGATGACACAGATAAAAACACCTTGACGCTTGAAGCAACCTGGTTACAGGGGACATTTATATACAGCAGAGTTATCAAAGCAGTATGGAAGATGTAGATTGGTGTCTTTTTTGGATTAAACGCAGGGGAACATTAGGGGAAGTATGAGTGTGTAAAAGTTGAACGTTAGGTGAGAAAAAGAGAGGAAGGGAAAGATGTTAGAAGAAGAAAAAAAAAAAAAAAAAAAAGAAGAAGTCTCATGCACTAAAGGAGAACACGCACTCACACCCCACAGTGGCAGAAGCGGAGTTGGCAGCAGTGGCAGTAGTGGTAGTAGTAGAAAAGGCTACATGTGTAGGGCTAGAAACATTGGTTACATCGTGCTGTTGTTGGCTGGAGTTGGAGGCCTGCCGCCTTAGAGCCCCCTGAAAGGAAGTTCCACTCTGGAACGCACTCACAACATCCATCTGCAAAGAATCAGACAGCGTGACAGGAGAAAGCCCAGAGGGAAATAAAACAACACAGCCAGAGGAGAGAGAAAAGAGAAAAAAAAATAAAGAAAAGGCAGCAGTAACCAGAGAATATATGTCACTTTGAAATTGGACTTGGATACAGTGAGGAAAAAAAGGGGGGCTGGGAGGGGGAGAGTGATCAGATTTAAAGGCACTGATCGGAGGAAACCCAACAATCTGACCTGAATTTTCCTCTCATCTCTGCAGAACCCTTCCATCCTTCCAGCTATAGCCATTCCAGTGTTCACTGCGCCACTGTGCTTTCCATCCAAACTAATCAGTACCTCCACAACAGTTGACTTTACAGCAGATGGACTCAGTTTCAGTCAGAAAGAGGCATAACAAATTCGCTTAAGCTCAAAAAGCAGGAAAAAAAATTAAAAAGGAAGGATTTTTACTTTCAGGGTAAGAGCCATTCTTTAAGAATGCAGAGAGAAGAAACACAGCACAGATTTTAAGCTGGAAGAGCAATAGAGAGTTAAAGGGTTTATGGCTTTTGATTCCCCTGGTGTTGGGTGTGGTGTTCTGTGACATGCTGTGAAATTTAGTGGACCATTACCTGAGTTTGAATCCGATTGAGGCCTCGGAACCAGAGGATCTGGCCTCGGCGTAGCTCTCGCTCAGCGTGGTCGATCTCATCCACGTCCTCCAGCTCCTCCAATTCTTCATCAGGGATTTCGTCCTTCTGGGTGCCGTGGCCTGCTGTTTTTAGGAATTTTAAGCGACTGGTGGGTATTGAGGTGATGACCTAGAAAAAGCAAGCAAATGCATCGGACAAACGACTCATGAATTGATTTTATTCTTGAAGATAGTTCAGTTGTGCATGGTAAACATAATGTAAAACCACGTAAAAAAATAAAATAAAATAAAAAATACTGCTGATAACACTGCACCGAGTCAAACATTACATATAAAGTGGAAGTGGAAAAACACTCTTTCCAATGAAAGCTTGTGCATAATGCAAGTGAAAGGTATGAGTCTGTGTAGAGGAATAAATAATTAAAGTGAAACATATCTGTAGCATGGAAAAAGCATCTTCAGCTGTTTGTGGACTCACTGTCCAGACTGGATGTTTTACCTTTATTCAGTTTTTATAATACTAAAAGAAATCATATAGAATTAGGTTTGTGGTGCGCCCCAATTTATCTTTATCATATAAAGTAAGGATATTCAACTGGCCTGTGAAAATCTAAACACCTCATTCATCATTCAGCAAGTTCAACACAAGGGGGCAGTGTAATAGCACATAACATCTTCTATAATGAAGGTAAAGCACAGCTATTGTTCTACCTGTCCCCAGAGCAAGGAGCCAAAGCCTAAGAAGGTGCACCACAGCCATTGGTCAATGGACAGAGCCACACAGCTGAATGGCTTCCCTCCAAACTGCACTATCAATATCTAAAAGGGCAAAAAAAAAAAAAAAGACAGAATTATTTGCTTGAACAAGTGGAGTTCTGGTATGGCACAAAAACTACAGAAGTCTACAACCTAATTTACCTGCACAATAAAGGTGCCAAAGACAATACTACAGAAGATGATGTTGTTGAAAACACCCTCAAACACATTCCGTTCCCCATGTATTTTGCGGGCATTGATTTCATTGAAAAGTTGCATCATAACAAAGGTGTTGAAAACAACGGTGTAGTGTTCGGAGGGTGGGGCGTGGAGAGGAGAATTTCTACCGCTGTCGATGTCAAACAACTTCTCTCCTGCAGGGAAAAATACAATTGAGTGTTTTAAAAAAAAAAAAAAAAAAAAAAAAAAGACACAATCTTGCTCACAGAAACCTAAAAACGTCAGAATGAAAAGAGGTTCTTACCAGCAAAAAGCAGTGTAAAGATGATGATTAGCTGGTACACGGCCTGGCCGAGAATGTTCTTCATCATGGTGCGAGATATTAGAGGCTTGTTGCGGCCATATGGCTTCCTCAGCAGCAAGGATTCGGTTGGGGGTTCGGTGGCCAAAGCTAATGATGCGAATGTGTCCATAATCAGGTTTACCCACAACATCTGAACTGCTTTCAGTGGAGAGTCCTAGCAGCAGAGAGGAAATGACAAAAACAGGGAGTAATTTTTCTATTTTAAAAAATAGCTTCTAGGAGAAAATGAAAGGAAGGAGGAAAGTGTAGGTGGGGGAAAATAATGATGTCAACAATACAATAGCACACTAAGTAATACAGGTATTTCAAACCACTTTTGGTTTCAGCAGCAAAAAAGGTTTACCTGTGTGATGCAGGCTCCTGTGAATGCTACAATGACGGCCACGACGTTAACGGTTAGCTGAAACTGGAGGAATTTGGAGATGCTGTCATAGACGTTTCGTCCCCACATGACGGCTTTGACGATGCTGGAAAAGTTGTCGTCAGTCAGAATGATGTCTGATGCTTCCTTCGCAACATCTGTCCCAGCGATACCCTGAAAACAGAACAAGAGAAATGATTCATGTTTTTATGTCTTTCCAAATTGCTTATGAGGATAACATGAAACACTCCCCTGTGCAGAATGTTTAAAAGAGAAATGAATGCTCACCATTGCAAAGCCAACATCGGCTTTCTTCAAGGCAGGACCATCGTTTGTACCATCTCCTGTCACTGCGACTACCTGCCTCTGCTCTGCTATTGTGCTGTCAATAATTCCTAAAGTAGGAAAACGAGTCTTAAATGAACACTGTTTAAAAGAAACAATCATGAAAATATAAATAGAAAACATAGTTTTAGATCCACCTATATATTTAAAAGTCGCTACCTTTAACTAAGGTGTGTTTATCTGTGGGAGACGACCGAGCCAGAACTCGGAGTTTGGGCCAGATTTTGTCAATGCGCTCTTGTTCGATCTGAGTAGGTGAAAAACAAAGTTTTAATACAGTCTTAGCAGTTCATGGTGACATTTCTCAAGTCAGAATAATTTAATGTGGCTCACCTCTCCTCTTTCGTTGCGTATTCTGCGGTTGAACTCTTTTCCCTCCAGGCAGAGGAAGTCATCTCCCGGCTGTAGTATTCCACACTTAGAGGCGATGGCACGAGCTGTGTTAATGTTGTCCCCTGTCACCATTCGCACCGTGATGCCAGCACGCTGGCATTTCCTTATAGCGTCCGGAACCTGAAGGAGGCAAACAAGGTAAAAACCTGACACATGCAGTGAGGATTTCAAAATGATACGTCAGGAAAAACTGACACTGAATCCATGAGTTGATCAAAGGAATGCCATTTTCTGCATGTTTCACCACCTTCATTAAAGTCTCGGTGTAACCATACTGCATTATTTTCAGAAAGCAGGTTTGGAGTGCTGCACACCTGACGACCTATCCTATCATCACCTTTCCAAGATTGTATTTAGGTTGGGGAGGTGGGATTGGGAAATATGCCAACATTTCAGCAGCATCTAGAAGTCACAATTTAGCATTTAAGTTTGTGGCTGTAATGTGACAGAATGTGAAGTTTACACTTCAGTTTCAGTCATGACCATTTCTGTTAACACTTAACTGGCGTCTGATGAATGCTTTCTCAAACTGCGTCTTGCTTGTGTTATCTACATATCACACACAAACGTTTATAATTCCACATAAAACCGTTTTAGCATACTCAACAAGTAATGCATACTGTTTGGCAACACAACAGTGCATTTTAAAGGCAGACGACTGCTGTATCTTCGAGTTTGTGAAATTTAAACACTTTTGAAGATGGATTGAACATTTATTAAAATTTTAAACCCAATCTAGGTAAGCCTTCTCTTTTTAAAGTGAGAAAAATCCAGATTAGCAGATTTGTGGCTTTTAGTTAATTGTGCAGTGGCACATGCAAGCTTGCTGGATTATTGTCCATGTTTGACTGTTACCTCTGGTCTCACAGGATCCTCAATGCCCACCACGCAGATACATGTCAATCCAGTGAGAATATCATTTTCATTATCCCAGTCAGGTTCACCATCGGATGCAGGAAAATCTCTGTATGCAAGGCAGATGGTTCTCAGACCTTCTGAAGCCATAGGCTCGATGATTTTCTTCACCATGTCATCTCTGTCTCGCGGGCGGAAGACCTTCGCTTCGCCTTTTGCCGTCAGGATTTTGTAGCATCTGAAAAAACAAAACAGAAAAAAACAAAAAAAACAAACAAAAAAAAAAAAAAACAAAATTAGGGAAATGAAACCATAAAATGGAAATAACATACGATGAGGTGGGCATGCTGGGAGTTCAAAAACACCAGTGAGAAGAGTTCAAATGTAAAAGAAGCCATCTGGATTTGATCAAAGTGAGAGAAAACAGAAAACACAACATTTCTGCAGTGTGCTGTGGTAGTTAGATGTAACACTAAGCCTTCTGTGGGTTAAAAAGAAGCCTGCTTAATTAAGAGGCTTACAGAGCTGTTACCAGCTCATTTTCTCAGTACTTAGTTTAAGACGCAACGTAAGGGGTTTGGGTGGGATACACTTGAACTTCTTAGCTGCTTAAGCTATTACACATAATTTAGAGCAAAGTCTGGCCAACAGAACCAAGTTTGAAAAGGTACAACTGAAACGACTTTCACATCAATGGAAAAACCTAAAACAACATGGCCGAGCCCAGAAAAGAAAAGCACAGTTTACTTTTTTAGGAGAATTTCTGAGGCTCCTTTGCTGAACATCCGAAAGCTGCCGTCCGCCATCTTCAACACGGTGCTCATAGATTTGCGGACTGAGTTGAAGGTGTACACTTTGTAGAGTTTCTCTTCAGGGATTTCACTGCGGATGGCCTGGTAGTCCCGTTTCAAATCGTTAGAGAAGCCAAGCAAGGCACACTCCGTTTTGTTGCCCACCTGACGAGGCAGACCCCCTTCCTTTTCTGGAGGCTGAGGAAAAATACAGCAAAGTTAAGTTTCTAAATCCAGTTTCTCACAGAATACTTCACAATTAGAGCACTTCTTTTTTACATGCTTACCATGATATTAGAAGTGTAGGCGCAATTAACTGCTATGCCCAGAATCAGCATGTCTAAAGCGGAGGCCGGGATGCTTTCCGGTTCAGGAACCTTCTTGTGGTGCTTTTCGGCAACATAGGCCTGGACCACGGTCATGCGGTTCATGGTGAGAGTTCCAGTCTTGTCTGAGCAAATGGCTGTAGCGTTACCCATTGTCTCGCAAGCATCCAAATGTCTCACTAGATTATTATCATTCATCATTTTCTGTAAGAAGATTTTTAGAAAAAGGAAAATCTTATTGACCAGGCAGGACCGAACAGTTTAAATCCCTCTGTTGGGAAACAAAGGGGATCACAGCATGGCTTAAAGGTATCAGTTAACCATGTCTCGACAGTCTGGCCTGCTTGCTTTAATAAGCATATGTGTAAGCTGGTCAGCACTGGCAAAGGTCACTTGGCACACTTTACCTTGACGGAGTACGCCAGGGAGATAGTTACAGCAAGCGGCAGGCCTTCGGGAACAGCCACCACCAGAACAGTCACACCAATGATAAAGAATTTGACAAAGAACTGGATGTAGATGGGTGTGCAGTCCTTGACCCAAGGCAGCTTCTGGATCCAGAACGTGTCTACCACAAACAGCACCACCAGGATAATGACAGTGAGGGCCGACATGAGCAGCCCTTGGGGAGAAGGAGAGAAGAATTTAACGTTAAATCACATGCAGATATACAGTAGCACCTACAACTATTTAATCCCCCCCACACTGCAAATTAGGTTTAATGGGAATATTTACAATCTAGCATCTTTATGAAGAAACTAATTAAAGAACAACTTAAATAGATCAAAATACAACTGTTTTTTCACCAAATTAAAACACAATATGCTGCTTAATGCCACTACTGCAGTCACCAGATTTTCCAACCCCCTCATAAGTAGCATCTTTAGGACTGTGTAATGTTTCTGATTTAATATTCTAATCTTCCAAGTAATTAAACTGTGCGCTTTAAATGCTAATGTTGTTATTTGAACTGTTCTTGTACAACAATGTATTTGACACATCTGAACAATTATGAATTGCATCAAACTTTGATGGAATGGGGGACCAGTAAGTTTATGTGCAACTGTTGGAGCACACACACATAAAATAAGCATTGTTTACAGCACAATCCATGTCTTACCTGCCTTTCCAATCTGAACCGCAAGCTTGGTTAATTTGCCTTGGAGAACAGACTTTTCTTTCTTTGGCAAGTTGGCTTTTTTCTTCTCCTCAGCATCAGTTCCTTCGTCGCTGTTGAGAGGTTGCATTTCCATGGCAGCGCCATCCTGTGCTTTTGCTGCAGAAAAGGGGACAAAGCAAACAGATTAAAACAAACCTGGAATGGATTGAACTGTACCTTTATAAGCAGCAAAATTTGGTATGTATATAAACTAACACTGTCGACGACCTCATTCACATATTCCAAGTTTAATGCAGAATCATTTAAATGTTATATATTTTTGTCTTGTCTGACCTTTGCGATAAAAGTCTGTTTATAATTGTACAGATTTGTCCAGTTTGCTGCCTGAACTATTACTGCTTAAATCCACCTCAAGGTTTACGAGAAAGTCTCAAGTGATTGCAACTGGAAGCAACAAAATGTTGAGTGCTACAACATTTTTTCTTCTCATACATAAAAGACATCCTTGTTAACGTATTTAAACCAATTTGCTTCATAAAGAGTCAGAGAAGCAGACCAAAAAACTACAGTAAATGGAAAGCTGCAGAGTTGAATTAAATAGGTGTGATATCCAATATTTCAAATTTTATGTTGTCTTTAAATGATGAACTGAAGGAAGCAAGACCATAAAATGTTATTAATTGACTATCGGCAATAAAAGGCTGCAATTTACTTCCGTTTATGAAAATGCTTCCCTAATAATCTCAAGTCCATTAGATTTTAAGAAACTGATAAATACATGACAAATGTGTCAAATCACTGAAACTTTAAATTGCTTAATTACCGGTACTTGTCTTTTAGTCATAAAACTTAGTTTTTATCATAATTATATTTGAAGTGCACAGTAATTAGCTGAAAGATTTGGAAATGTAATTAACATACACCCCCCAAGAGATATAAACAACAGGTTTAATAGCTGCTGCAATGAAGATATGCTTTGAGAGAAAAACAGCAATTTAATTGATCAGTAAAAATAAAGAAAAAGAATGAAAAGCATAATGGTATGAATATGATAATGAAGGAATGGTCATATCTATACATACAAATAAACTTCTAAAACTAAAACACCTCCATTGTAATAGAAAACCCATTCATAGCCACAACACTAAAAAGCCTGTTGTGCAAAGCCAGGTTTTTTTTTTTTTTTTTTTTTCCCCAAAAAGGTAAAATTGGCAAAAAGTAAAGAGCTAGTGTTGGCCTGTGGGTGAGGAGGAGCGAGGGGCCATCATGGGAGGGAGAAGCTGTACTGGGCAAAGTCAAGGTGGAAGGATGATCAAATATTTCAGTTTAAAAGATTTTTTTAAAACATCACAGCCTATTTCGTAGTCTCTTGCAACTGATCGAGTTGTTTTAAGAAGTATGAAGCGCTCCTATGTGATTTGCAAAAGGCTCTTTTGAATGTATTATGCTATAGACACTATAGTGCTATAGGCACTGTATTTGACTGTATGAATTAGACACACAGCCGTGCTGCAGCTGCTGTGCACTCTGGCTTCCTCTGCACTTACACAGTCGCTGTAATCTCAGTCTAAAGGATTACTGTTGACTCCTGGCAGGCAGAGGGAATCTGTGCACCGGGGAGCAGTGCCAGGGTTGTGGTCACAGTCTGAAGCCACACTGATCATGAAGTCCCAGCAGGGCTAGAAGGCTTGGGTAACTATCTGAATTAGCAGTAAACAGCGTAGATATCATTGCCTTAAATCTACAACTGCATCAGTGCAGCACTTACAGTTTGGCCCTGAAGAGTTTAATTTTGGACAGAAACACAAATCAAATCATGGGGAACTGAGGGACAATTTGAGAGAGTCATGGGTGGGAAAGCAGATGTTCTGGCCTCAAAATTGTTGCATGGATTTAATCTCTTCATCACTAATCGCTATAACTGGATTCAATAGCACCTGCTGCTCAAAACACAATGTGCTAGGAAAGGACGATAGAAGTGAGAAGGGAGGGCCAGACACTACACCGGACAACCGAGAACAGCCCGTACCAACTTTACCCTGACGCAATGTCCCACAACAAAAAGATATAAAAATATAAAATAAAAAAAAATAAAAAAAAAAAAAGAGATTTTTTTTTTTTTTTTTTTACTGCATCAAAAAGAGTCAATGCCAAATGAACAGTTTAGCTTTGTTAATATGAGGCCATCGGTTAACATTTCTAAGTATGAAACATACCTTTCTTTCGATTTTCCACTGATCCATCCTGTTTCTTGTCTATCGGGGAGAAAAAAAGAAATAGAGATCATACACTAATCAAAAACAATCAGAACGTTTACATATACCACAGATGTATATCACTTCTGAATCAGGTTTCTAACATTATAATGTATGCTGAAAGGCATTCACAACAGAGATGCGGTGCTCGTCTAAGGCATCCCGGTGGTTGACAAAAGCAGATAAAAAAAAAATGTACATTTCTGCATCGTTAATATTATTGAGCAGTCATGTTGTGTGGGGGGAAAAAAATGCAACCTCGCATTTTGATCTGTTAACATGAGTGCAGCAACTCTGACTATTACTGATGATTCATATTTGACTCAACTATATGTTGTTGCTGTCCAATCAATAAAAGAAGCCGTTTTTAAGTAGAGAAGCACAGAAAATTGCCTGATGACAGGAATCAGATAATGTTCAGCTTCATCGGCCAGGTGGTCTCTCAAAAATCCCATCTTTTTGCAACAAGGTCAGGCTGAAAAAGATTGTTCAGTGTGGAAGTTGTTACTGAGTGATGAACACTCGAAGTTATCCATTTTCAGCATCAGTGAGGTTTTAAAATTAAGTCAGAGAAAGATCAAATATGGAAGAAGCTATGAAAAAGCAAACTATTTCTACAACATAGAGTGACATGTCTGGTTCATTCAGGGTACAGGAGAGAGCAAGACTTTTAGCAGATCACAGAAAGGCCAAACTGAGTAGAGCGAAGTTGCTATTTTAGCTTTTTAGATTTCAATCTCTGTTACAGAACATGCTGGATTTAGAAATGTTGGCAGGACTTTAGAAATCCCAGATTTAAGGTAAGGATCTTGATTTTCTACAAATTTACACAAATGGACTGCTGGTTTTTGTAGCGGCAGCCAGACTGACCACATTAAACACGAGTAAAAGACACTAAAATCAGTTTAAACTGTCAACTTCAAAATGATTTGGTCTTTGTTTTAAAAGACTAGTAAAACTGTTTTACATTTACTGCTCTCACCTCGCAAAAAACAGAGATCAGATATTGGCTATAAAATTCTGTTGTAAGGTTCTGTACAAACTTGCCAACCTGTAAGACTGTTTGTATGCTGTGTTTATAGGTTGAACAACTAAAAACAGAAAGTAATCAAGAAGGCCACTAACTTTTTCGCTGCTTTTTCTTCTCCTCCTTTTCCTTCTTCTTTTCCTCTTCATCTTCATCCTCATCTTCGCCAACCCCAAGTAAAGTGAAGATGATCCCTGTTTGGGAGTTGACTCCGACAGCAGTGACCACCATTTTCCCTGAGCCTTCCATTACATGAGTGCCTTTAAACGGAAAAAGTATCAGTAAAAGCATTAAAGGTAAAAACAGTAGACCATTAGCAACTATTTTTGTTTCACCTCTGACTGATTTTACTGATGTGTAAATACACTTTTACAGCCTCATCTTTTCATTTTGCCTTTTCTGTTTTTTTAAGTACAAATGTTAAGCTGAAATCTTTTATCCAGACAGTGCTTTACCCAGGCTTTTATATGATACATTAAGCTGCACATGAAAAAAAAACAAAAAACAAAAAACATAAATACAGGTTTTAAAATGGGGCCAATAAATACAAATAACTCAGAAAGAAACTGCTGGCTAATGCATATACCCTCCAAACCTTTTATCAAAAGTCATTTTAATCAAACACACATTTTCATTTGTGGCGATTGAAACGGAGAACTAAAAGGGTGCAACTCTGTTGCAGCTCTACAATCCTCTAAAAAGATTATTTTATGTATTTAAAAAAAGAAAACAATCATACATGGTGAGGATCAGAGGAAGACAAAAGAAATCTAAACCTTTAAAATGATTTCTCTGTCTTTTATTTTGTGAAAAAGGTTACAACCTAAAATGCATTTGTGAAAAGCTTTATATACACCAGGCAGACAGTGTCAAATGGGGTTTCAATGAAACAAAATTAAGCAAGAAGTTTTTATTATCTTTTTGCAAGGAAAACTGAGCACAGAGGTGACAAACTTACATTTGTGACAGCCACTAACAGCTTAGAACCAACTACACACAAGTCTTTAAATAACAGAGGCCTTATGACTGAAACATACACTGCCTGGCATAAAAAGTCTCGAACAAATATTTTCCTTTTGTCCATCTCAGCTGCAACTATAAAGTGGCCTAAAACAAAAAGTTTTAATTCATTTTTTTGCCCATAATTTGTCCTTTGAGATACATTATTTTTAGGGGGGAGGTGACTCTAACAAGGGTTGTAGCCTTTTGTTACCACATTAATAGAATCATAGTAAAAAGTATTTAAAAAATAAAACCCAAAAAAACCAAAAACAGCTGATCCCCTATCGACAAACATAGTGATTAGGGTCATTTTCCACACCAAACCACGGTGGACATGCAAAACAACTAAACCATATTATAAACATAGATTTTGATGCAATACTGAGCAAGCAATATCTGTGGTGCGATTTCAAAGAAAGAATGCAGATGACTCATAAAGCTTGTCTTTGAAGTGATGCAAAATAAATACGGCATCTAAATAGAACTTTTAAAAACTAAATGTTTTCATATCCCTTGAACTTTTTCACATTTCTTTTATATCCACATATTTTAATGTGCATTATGTTAATTTTCAAAGGAAGACCAGCACAAGGTCGTGGATAATTAAAGTGAAAGAAAAATATAGATGGTTTTCAGATTAAAAAAAAAAAAAAAAAGAAAAAAGTTAAAAAAAAGTCAGAAATGTATTGGATGAATATTTAATCCCCTTGATTTAAATCCCTCCTTTTTAAAGTCTATTGAAACCCACTGAAAGTTGTGGTTATAATGAGACACAATGTCACTAAGTTCAAGAGGTATGAATACTTTGAAAAACACAGTAATGTTAAACTTAGCCTTAACATTACCTGATAGCAGCATTGGATCTTTGTCTAGTGTTTTCTTCACATGGTCCGACTCTCCTGTGAGTGAGCTTTCATCAATTTTAAGATCATTGCCTTGTATAAGGACTCCATCAGCAGGTAAGAGGTCACCTGGAACACACCAGGAATAATTATTAAATCTTAACTTGTTTCATATTTACTTTAAATAAAAAAAAAAAAAAAAAAAAGAAATCGCTAATACTATCCTCTTACCATATTTTACTTGTGCAACATCGCCTACCACGATCTCAGCCACAGGAATTTGGATAACTTGTCCTCCTCGGACAACAGTAAATTTTTGCTCCTGTTCAATGCGATTCTGGAGGCCCCTAAACTGCTTGTCTTTACTCCAGTCGTTGAACGCTGTTACCAACACAACACAGATGACAGACAGAAGAATGGCGACGCCCTCTATCCAGCCTGCCTCAGACTCACTGTCATCCTCTACACCACCAGCAGCTCTTCCACAATCTGCAGAGAGAGACACAGTGGTCAAATCTTGGTTCAGATAAGTGAAAAACATCCCTACAGTCACTAATAATGTGAAAAAATGTTTGTCCCCTACAGATCTCTTCTGCTTTTCCATTCTTGTATGTTTCAGATCAAAGCAATTTTTTTTATACAAGACCGATAACCAGAGTAAATAAAAACTGAAGTTTTAAAATAATGATCTTTATTACTAACGGGGTGGTGATAACATATCCAAACCAACCTGGCCCTATGTGAGACAACAGAACCCAGAACAGCATCTGAAGCCGTGCAGGCCTCATGTAGCTCAATTAAGGTCCGTGTTCATGATTCAACAATAAGAAACTGAGCAAAAATGGCATCCATGAGAGATTCTCAAAGTGAAACCACGGCTGAACAAAAAGAACACAAAGTCCCACATCACATTTGCCAAAAAATGATCTTGATGATCCGTTTAAGCAAAAATATTTTGTGGACTGATGAGACAAAATCTAGACATTTTGGAAGGTTTTCATCCCGTCACATGTGATGTAAAACTAACAGCATTTCAGAAAAAGAACATCTTACCAACATCAAACAAAATGATTGTTGTGTTATGGTCCAGGGCTGTTTTTCTGCTTCAATCGCAATTGATGGAGCCATAAATTCTGTTCTCTGCCAGAGAGGCACAACACTCTCAACCACAACAGCAAGACCACCTTTAAGCAGCTCAATATATATATATAAACAAAAACAGGGCGGTTGGCTTTGGCATGACCAAAACCAAGGTTGGATTTAAATCCAACTGAAATGCTGTGGTAAAGCCTTAAACAAGCTGTTCATGTATAGGAAAAAAAAAAAAAATGAAATCCCTCAGATTCCTGCACAGTGATGTGAAAGATTATTTGCCAATAAAACCAACTGTGTTACGATGCTCTTCATCACCAATAGAGATACAATCATTTATTAAGTTTAAGGGGTGACTCCTTTTTTATATTGAGCCAGGTTGGCTAAGGCAGCTGTTTTCCCTTAAATTACCATTCAAAGGCTGCATGTTGTATTAATTTTGTCTGAAACAAAACTTGTGAGATGATCTGAAATATGTGGGTAACAAAAAAGCAAAAACAAGAAATCTGAAGGGGAAAATATCTTTTCACTATGCTGTATATCTAACATTAAATAAAATACTTTGAGAACTACTTTAGTTGCTGAAGAAAAATAAAGTGTAAATACAGTTACAATCATGACATAAGAAAAAAAAAAAGTTTAAATTTATGCAGTTCAATGACATTTTACTTACGTGATCTTTCGGTATCTGGTGGTCTATAAAAAGAAAGACCTAGTGAAACTACGGCTGCCACTTCAAGAATAATTAATGTAACGTCCTGTAGTGCCTCCCACACTAATTGTAAGAAAGTTTTGGGTTTTTTGGGTGGGATTAAGTTTTGTCCAAACACAGTTTTTCGCTTCTCAATGTCAGGTGGCTGTCCACTAAGACCTGCAAGAGAGAGACAAAAAACAAACAAAAACAAAAACAAAAAAAAAAAAAAAAAAGGAAAAAATTTCATGAAGTTAATACTCATTTTTCTTAGGATTCAACAAGGATTAAAAAAAAAACAAAAAACAAACAGAAAACACACAAATACGCAAGCATAGATAATCTGAAGTCAGATGAATTATAGTAGTTAGTTGGCAGTGAGTGACTCAACTAAAGTAAGAGTCGTGTATTCAGAGCATTTGACGCAACACTTTCGAGGAGACAATGGCCTCCAACAGTGACACACATTCAGCGGATACGTCAAACATTTTCACTTCTTTCAGGCATTCCAGACAATGTGAGAGCTGAGGTCAGATCAAACCCCACAAACTGATTCAGCTTTGAGTCAGTTGGTCATTTCATTAGACTCTGGTACCCATGAGGACTGCGGTCCCCCTGACACATTGTCTGCTTGGCTGAGGAACCATTCAGTCATGTGTGCAGGGAACGCTCTGCAGAAACTCATTCAAATGCCTCCACTTTCAAAGTACAATTATATAGTCAGAAGAGACTTTTGATGATGCATGGCAGTTTTTTAGTCCTATTCATACTGGCTGTGCGTGGGCGACTGGCTGTACAGACTAGATGAAGGTCTCGTGTGTGTGTGTGAGCATGGAATAGAGGAGGTGGAGTAAAATTAGGATCATGAGAAGTGACTGAAACTGCAACTGACAGGCAGATGGGGGTGGGCTGAGGTTGAGGTGCTTGTCAAAAATACATTATTGAATGCCGGCACTCGTAAAGCAGCTCAGGATTCTTATGTAACCCAAGAGGAATCCTGCATAAAGATATAGAAGATTAAAACTTTAAAGAGTCTGCATTGTGTTGTCGTATGCACATACGTAAAAAATGTCACTACATCAAGCACCATCAAGACTGGCCTCTGATCGTTTAACAGGACTGGCTGCATACTTTTACAGTAGACAGTCAGGATTCACAGATAAGCAGTTGATAAATGTGGCCAAGAAGAGAAACATGTACAAGTGAGCACTAGCATCATAAGTGGCTAAAGAGGTCACCAGTTGCAGTATTACAAGTGTTTAAAAAAAAAAAAAAAAAAAAAAAAAAAAAAAAAAAAAAAAAAAAAAAAAAAAAAAAACCCCTCATTCAAACCTCATCTGTTACTCTATAACTATTAGATTTTTTTTAACCAGGTACCCAAAATGATGCCATACAGACAATTTCAAAGTGGTGGCGGCTTCTTCTGTGATTTTGTAATGTATTGTTCTTAGCCAGTCAATTGACTGGCTTAGAAACAAAAACAGGAAACTGAGGAACGACTTCCTTCCTTGCTTTAAAATAAGAGCATTAAACTCAAAGCACATACCAAGTGCTTTGAGCACATACATCCCCCTACCCCCGGTTTGACAAGACGACAACTCAAATGCAAGGCTAGCAAACAGTGGTTACGAGCTGCTGCTACTCTAAGATGGTGGTAATGCACTAGTCAAAAAAAAAAAAAAAAGAAAAAAAAAAAGAAAGAAAACAATTTTAATGAAAATAACAAGACTATGTTAAGACTAAAGTTGCAGAACACATCAAATCACAATCGTCATTGCTGCATCAATTTTGCAATGGACTGATTGGATGCAATTAGGGCCGTCACGACAACAAATTTTGCTGAACAATAAATTGTCCTAGAAATTATTGCAAGAGATTGTTTTTTTAAAAACCATTTTGCAGTAATAAATTGATAATGGCGTAATAATGCAAGTTCGCCTTCTCAAAGGCCAATAAACTTTAATTTTGTAAAGAACACTTAACATTATAACTATTATTTCATTTTTTCAGTTTTCAATTTTCCTTTTTATTTCCAATCTTATTTTATTAGTTGCCATTATTTCATTATTTTCTCATTTTTGTATTTATTTATTTTTAGTTTATTTAATATTTTTAAATATTTTAAATATCCAAAATAAAACATCAAAACCAAAAACAAATAAAAAAAAAAAAGGGGGAAAAAAACCCCACACAACCAAAACCATAAATAAAACGGATTATGATGTCTCTAAACAAAATTGCCATTCAAAAAATGTTAATCATAACAGAAATGATCGAGCTCATCTTAATTTATCATGCCATTAATTGATTCATTGCTTATTGCGACAGGCCTAGTTGCAAGACAACTTTATATTTCAGGCTCATGTGAAAAGAACTGAGAAAAGCCTTAAAGGTCATTTTAGATTTACTTCTGTTGTCATGGTAGCCTCCTTTTGTCATTAATAATTTGATCTGCAGAAAAGTCATCTCTTACTGATGGTCAAATCTGTTGCCCAAACTGTGCGTTACCCAGTAGTCAAACATTCTTTGAACAGCCAGTGGTGGCAAAACCCATTCATATTCATATGCCTTGAACCTATATTCCGTTATTTCTAAGGCATATGGGGTTCAAACAAAATCAGATTGAGAACATTGCTCAAACAGTCAGTGTTGGATGAAGTTCTTTAAAACTCTAACTCCATTTAAAATGTAATAGAGTAACTATTTCAACTACTTTAATAAAACTAATTTACTTTTTAATTACTTTCAAAGGTATTTGGATCCATTATAGGTAGGTGGTGGTGTAAAGTCAACATTCTACATATTGAGTACAGATGGGATGTAAGGCTCTTTGAAAGGACTTTTATCATATGGATCCATTTCAAAGAACCATTAAACAGACTTTCCTGTGTTTATATTACTTTAAAAAAGCCAGTATGGGTTAAGTAACTATAGCTGTGTAATAATAACTGGAAGGATGCAAATTGTTGATCCAGACTTGAATGAGTATTTTATCTAAAATATTACACTTTGCTGTTATTAAAGCGTAGTCAGATGCTGGTTTTTTTGGCTCCAACTTTCCAATTTGTCTTTTGAGTGCAACTAAATTAGCTCCTTTATATCGGATTGTGTTCTGAAAAGACCCCCACCAAAATACAAAAACAACCCCCCCAACTTTATCAATTTTAATCAACCAAAATTTGCCATGTGGTTCTATATTCAAAGGTGGTAATCCTCTCCTGCTCTGAAGTTTTCACTCTAGTATTCTCACGCTTTATCTCCTTCCTGGAAAATTTTCTATAATCCTCGACTTGACAATACTTGCTGCTGGTTCTATTTAAATCCACTTTCCAAGGAAAGATTCCTCAACCTATTAAGGCATCCACTTCTTGAAGCCTTTTTCTCAACATGTTCATCAATTAGTTAGAGAACTTACAAATGGTAAATTTTTAACAGTAGATTAGTTGCAAAGCTTTGGATGAAAGTCATTAAATGGTGTTGTGACTTTACATCCATCACATTTAGTGTATTTGTTCCTAACACACAGCACCCTTCCTCACTGATGTTTAAAAAGCCTGACCTGCCAATTCCGATTTTGGCCGATACCAACTTTTTTGTCTTAAAAAAAAAAAAAAAAAAAAAAAAAAAAAATTAATTGCTAAATATAGCGACAAAGTCTTGCAGTTGACAACAGTGGGGTGACCATGGTCAACCGTGCACGTGGAGATATGACCTGATGGGTGGGTATGTATTTTCTCATCTTCAGTTCCCAAATGCAAGTGCTGTAATATTTATGATGAGAAATTTTACCTATTTATTCCTCTGTTTCTGATTGCTTTATGGTGCATTTACTTGCAAGTGAATATCTGATATTGACCCCTGTTAGCACCTGTGTAGAAGTTAATGTGTAAATGAACATACCGCTTCACTTTAAAAAAAAAAAAATAATTCAGAACAATGCAAATTGTAATCATGAGTATTTCTAAAAGTAATTGAAGTACCATTTTTCCTCAAGAACTAACAAATTCCTATGACTCATTTTTTAAGTAAATGATGTAACTCAGTTAAACAGAACTGGCGCTTCTATACTCTGGTATCAGCTGCCCCCAAAGTGTCCAGTCTAAGGAAATCATATCAAACAAGCAAGTTTGTGTATTTCAAATCACTGTATTTAAGCAAGCTTCTCAATTTTCAGAGTTTTGGAGTCAATCCACAAGGTGCACAGGTTTCCACTCCATTTCCTACACAGTATGCCTTGAAGAACTCACCTGCAATAAGCAAATATACACATCCAGTTAACAGATATGTCCAACATCACAAAACTTCTGTGTTTTCCTGAGGACATTATGAACCTACATCCTCTAAGCTTCATGTCAGTAAATGGAATGCCAGAGCTTTAACCTGACAGTTTAGGAAATGTATCCCACATCTAAGTCTGCAGCGTGACAAGCTGCTTCCACAATCTCTTTTCAGTCACCCAGCAGCAAGCGGGGCCCTGGATGAGATTTGTACACAAGTGTTTGATTCTCATTCTCTGCTTGCTACGCCAGCGACGTGTGCTCACCGAAGGCAACGTAGTGTTGCTTTTCACTTTCAGACCTGAAGTGACATGAGCATGCCTCTGCCTCTTTTTTTTAAATAAATCCTACTTATTAATCTGCTCACTTCAATCATGTCTCTAAAACTAAAATGAATCCTGCATTATTAGTTACATGTTTCATTTGAAATTATATGCAATTACTAACACTTTTCTAAAGGAGGTTAGAGGAGCGATGACTCACCAGCAAGGAAAAAAAAAAAGAACAAAGCAGCTGAGTTTTATCCAGCTTAGCTGCCTGTTGTTGCTCCCTGGCTGTCTCTCACCATCATCTTTAATTCTGTTTGCCGCTAATGAAAACGTGCTGACAGCTAATACCCAGTTTAATTTTATACCCCACTTTCCCTTTGTATTAGAGCAATAAATACAAGTGACAGGATGAGCAAGGTGTTATCTCTCCATTGGATACACAAACTAAAAGAAATAAATTATCTGGCCTTGGACCCTCTTTCAGTCCTCACATTAAGCAGCTGATCATTAACCACTTAAATCAGACATGGCCTCTCAGCTAACCCAACAGAGGAAGGTGATTTTAGAAAACAGTGAAGAATTATCCACCCAAAAAAAATTCTATCCAAAGGGTCTAAATTCTCTATCTATAAATGTTCTATATTTAGCGTAACAGCGTCTCCTCTGGACAATTCCCCAATCCATCACAGAGCAACACACACAAAGGACATGCAAATATGTACACACTCACATCCACGGGGCTATTTGGAGCAGGCAGTTAGCATCACATGCAGAATTTTGCCAATGTGCAGCTCTACACAAAGAAACAGCATTATCAAATGGTAATATAAGCACATCCATTGTCAACTAAAGGGTTAAAAGCTGTAATATGTAACCTTTATCAGGTTCTGAGAAGGTCTAAATTCCAACTCTAATTGACATACGATTGATGCTAGGTTTGCACAACTATACAATAGCACGGTATACTGGGACAACAGTATTGCTTTGAGGAGTACCATCCAAAAAATTGCTATGTGGGGTGAAAAAAAAAAAAAAAGCAATTTTCCTACATTGTGTTTATAAATGTGGTGAGAATTCCTGCCGTCTTGCTGTATGATTTTCCAATTGCAATTCCTTGTGTTTAGATGTGCGACTTCAGTTTGTTTTTCACGTGGTACAAAATAAAATCTGTCTTCCATAATGACAATCCATTTAAACTTTAGACTTAAACAGTCTTCTGACAATTTATTTAATTGCTGTTAATTTAATGAAAATTTAACAGCAGCTTTCACAGAAAACAAGAAGGAAAATAGAAGCAGCACCAACTAGAACATGAAACAAAACATCTTAAAAACTGCCTCTTAATAACGAAGGACAAACAAGCAGCAGCGTTCACTAGATACCGGAGAGCATCTGATCAATGGAGATAAAATTTAATGCCCACTCTTTTCTTCTGTGTGCGCTCTATTCACAAACTGGATTGAATCTTCACCTCTAATGTGTGCAGCACTTTATAGGAGGATGACGCTGCCTGAACTGAAACCCGGAAGGAAAAACCTGAAGGTTGACGTATATGATAAAAACAAAACTTTGATGGCAGAAGTGGTGAGTAATACAGAGAAAGATCAGCCGAATGAATTTCTGATATCATTTGGGGTCTTAAGGTTTATTCCATGCAAGTTTGAAAACAAATCCAAACACACACACTGTGGTGCATTACTTCATACTGATGCCTTGATGCTCGCCATTGACTCGCACAGGACTAATGGTAAGGTTTGCCCAGCCAGCAGATCACTGAACTTCAGCTGTTGGAAGTTTTGTCAGACATGGAGACACTTCAAAATAGAAATGTTGTGAAAAGCTGAGCCATACAGGAACAGTTGGCGGCCAGAAGCCACCACATAGGACTGCCATAATTAAGACTAACAGAAGCATGTTTTTGACATGCGCTTTGCCCTTTAGTAAGAATATAGCAGTACTACTAGACAAGACTTTCTCCAGGCAACTTCCAAACAAGCCAAACTTTTTTTTTTTTTTTTAACTGCAACGTCATGAACTTTATCATTTGACATGCCGAGTGAGGTCTGTAATAGCTGACATTTAGCTCGCGTTTTTTGTAGACCTTTCAGAGCATGGCGTGTTCTGAACTTGGGGTGACTTAGCTGAGACTTCCATTCTTGGCACAACTGGAAAACTGCCCAAATTGTTTTCCACCATTTCCACAACTCCACATGTACTTTACATGGTTTGGGAATGGCGTATTACTTCTCAAATTTATGAACAGCAGCATTGGTCATCGCTGAAGTCTTCCTTTTCTGACTTTGTTTTATTTCCAACCTGTATTCCTCAAAAAAAAAAAAAAAAAAAAAAAAAAAAAATTATGTGATCAAATGCATTAAAATTGGGTGGAACTTTCCCTTTTAAATCCTTTGGACACAGCAAGACTCATTTTTCCCCATGACAGTCAAACATTTCCCAATCACTTCATTAAATTTCATAGAACCAGACATAGGTTGTGGATTTATGCTATCCACTCAGTCAAAAGTCCTAGTCATAGCATTTTGAATTCAGACTTGATGACAAGCGCCTTCAACCTGAACTACAGCTGAGAAAACGATCATTTGGCAGCTCTTCAAACTGAATGGGTGGGGTGGGTATCTGGAATGACAGATACAAGGAATCTGCTGTCCATCGCAGGAGAACATCGACCAGTTTGAACACAATAAGTTGGGAAAGAAATAGGACTTGATGTGAAGGGGAGAAATGGGGTAACGTAAGCAACTGCTAATAAAAGTTTGTTTATGGATCTATTTAAAGATAAACATGTCACAAATATGTCATGTGCTTTTTATGCAACTCAGCTCACTAGAATTTTCTCAGACAGCTTCCACAAATGCTACAGAAAACTGTAAGTTCCACATGGTAAACTCTACGTGAAATCTGATTTTGAATATCAAACATGTTAGTTTCCCTTTAAATTGTATTGTTATTTAAATAAGCACTCATGGAACAATGGGTTTTTGAGCTCAAGCTGACACTTGACACACTCGTACAACGAGAACTTTTAGCACCTAGAGGAAGTGAACTCGTGAAGTATGATCGGTTCACGTAGCAGTACTAGATGTATCGATGCGTTCAACATTTTTTTTACCCAACATTGTGACACTCCCATCAACAGGGGCAGATTTTAAGAGTCGATGTCTTAAAAAAAAAAAAAAAAAAAAAAAAAAAAAAAAAAAAAGTGAGAACATGCTCGTGTATGTCCTGTGTACACAAGTGAATGAGAGTGCCAAGACTTTCCTCCTGGCTCGGCTCTGATTGGTTGTTTCTGCCTGGGAGCGGGGTATTATTGCAGATGGCAGTAGAACCACAGGAGCTTTTTTTTTTTTTTCCTTCCCCACAGATTATCTGTCTCATATTATACTGTCAGGACATAGTGACAATATTAACAAATATGTAAAAAACAAACTTTTATAGAAGTTACCT
This sequence comes from Anableps anableps, assembly GCA_014839685.1. NCBI lineage: Eukaryota > Metazoa > Chordata > Actinopteri > Cyprinodontiformes > Anablepidae > Anableps > Anableps anableps. Next base: position 10,395,553 of record CM026087.1, on the reverse strand, counting down.
ACTGCAGCTTTAAAGCCATGCAGATTTTCTGCAAGAGCAAAAGCAAGCCCTGAACTGACCTGAGCTTTCTTTGGCCATTTGCAGCTGAGTAACAATACTGCCCCTCCACTACCTGTTGCTGCATACTGCTGATCAGCTGGCTGAAAGAATACTACTACACTTTTTTGTAACAACAGCTAGTCTTGAACAGTTGAATGGAGGTTTGCTTCTTAAAGTCTGACTAATCAACAAGCGACTATCAGAATGCTATACTTGTGTTACTGTGTAAAGAGTTGAACAGCACAAATGGTATATAATCTCTATAAAATTAGTCACTTGTTTATTCAATAGTTTTGCTCAAATCAAAAAATTTATATTCAAAGAATTTTATTTGAATTAGGGATGAACAATATATATGCACTGACATCGGTATAAGCAGATGTTAGTCATTTCTTATCTGTCCGATAAGTAAAACTGGGCAGTTATTAATAAACCAATATTTATTTCCATCTTGTTGCCGACTGTGTATGCGTTTTGGGAGGGGGGGTGGACATGTGATACTTCTTTGGTCATGTGACAATGACAGTGATGCAGCACAGGTTTGTGGCGAGTTGAACTGAAGCAGAGAAACTAAGTCGGTAGTGTGGTCATTTTTTCCAATGGTGTCCAAAGAATAGGGAAATATATTTAGCATATATAATATCAGTAGAAATCAGTTATTGGGCAGAACAGCAATAATAATATCGGCCCAAATTTTCATATTGATGCATTCCTGATTATAACTGCATTAATTTCCCATTATCCTAGCAGAGGTAAGGCTTACCATCTCTTTTCTGTTTTGAATAAAAGGAAGTAGATAATGTTTTCTGGAAATGCTGTGACACCATGGTATTTTTGCTTGAGGTACTCATACACTTAAAATCTCATACCAGTCTATGTCTAATGAGAATAATTTGCTTAGAGCACCAATATGTGAATTACCAAATTAAAGTGCAATTAAAGTTAAATAGATTTTAGGTGAATGTTACCATTTTGTGTGACATCCAGCTTTTTTTGGGGGAAAAGAATTACATTCAGCCCCACTTAAAGCCCAAGTCTTTAAAATGTCAAAAATTTGAATTCTAGTTCAACAATTAACAGCCACAGGAGCTCAAAAAAAAAGTGAGAGCTTGGAAATGTTAAGGATTAGCAAAGGATTGGCTTAAGAGCTTTGAGAAATGACGGACCAACTAATTAGAAATCCCTTTTCAATTGTCAAGCCTTTATAATCTTACATGATGCCTTAATTTCCCATGCCAGTGTTGAATGAATGAACTGAAACTGAGCCGAACTGGAAAAAAACAACTGCTCTAAAGTCGGACTTGGATATAGATAGTAGCTAAAGTCCTCAAATTATTCTTATTATTTTAAGAAAGGATTAAACAGCTATTAGTCAAACTTCTCTAATCTTTCACAAATCTGAGGAGTTAGGAATAAAACTGGGGATGCAGTGAATATTGATTTAGGCAATCCCAAAAATTGGAAAATTTTTCCTAATTTCTAATTAATTTACAACAGCTGCATTCAAAAAGTGAATTACACACATATTTCAAGCCTTTTATTGAATTAATGTTGATAATTATGGCATACAGCTAATGAAAACCCAAAACTTAGTTTCTCAGAAAATGTCAATATAGCAGAAGATTGATGTGCTGTGTTATGGCCTACAGATAATGGGGAAGACTGCTGACTTGACCGTTATCCTGAAGACAGTCTGTCGTGCCCACAAAACACAGACATAATATGATCTGAGAAATATACTGAACAGCAGTATGTGATGCAGATCATTTGACGAGGATGGCGCTCTGCTCATATCTAAAGCACTGAATGCATATGGACCTGCATGCATAAAAACTGTGACATAGAGCTGGTCCCGGGGGAACTCCCCTCAGGGAAACCCCCTGTAGGTTACGGCTGAGTGCTGAAAGACACACCCTTTTCATCCAGTAATAGCAGGAGTAAGAGCTGAAAGCATACAACACCCATCATCTCAGCAGATCGACTTGCATGATGTGAAAGGAAAAAGTGACCTGTAGTGGGTGGGTGGGAGGTGATGGTGGTGGTCGGGGTTATTGTTACTGTCAGACCGTTATGCTGACGGGGCTATTGATGCCCTCCCACAAGGAGGGTAAGCCACAAAAAGTAGTCAATAACAAAGCTGGATGTTCACAGAATTCTGTATCCAAGCACAAACACGGAAAGAAGTTGGGTGAAAGGAAAGTGTGGTAGAAAAAGTTGAACGAGCAACAAGGTTCACCGCAGCTTTGTCTGCCAGCACACAGACATATACAGGACATGGGCTACAACTGCTGCATTCCTTGTGTTAAGGAACTCCTGAACCAGAGACAACATCAGAGCCACCTCACCTGGGGTAACGCAAAACAAGAGTAAACTGCAGCACAGTAGTCCAAAGTTCCCTTTCAGATTAAAATAAATGTTCATCTAAAAATGAAGGTCCCAGAATCTAGAGGAAAAGCAGAGAGGCACAGAAAGCAAGTTGCTTGTGGCCCAAAGTCAGCACTTCATGCTTCACCCCTGTTGACAAGTTTAATGGAGATGATTTTATTTTCCAGCAGGACATGGCACCTCCTCACAAAGCCAAAAGTAAAATACCTGCTTTAATGACCATGGGGTCACTATGCAGACTGGCTCTCACCTGACCTAAACCCCATAGATAATCTGTGGAGTATTTTCCAGAGGAAGACACCAGACCCAACAATGCAGACGAGGTGAAAGCTACTATTAAAGCAGCCTGGGCTTCCATTACACCTCAGCAGAGCTATAGGCTGATTGCCTTCATGTCACGTCACACTGGTGTAGTAAATTCACGAAATCAAGGAACACCTTATAATAATTAAGTGAATATACTGTACAGTAGTTGAATACCCTTTTCCACAGAAAGATGGTTATGTATTAAAGTACCTTTTCTTCTATTGGTCTTAATTGCTTTTCTGAGAAACTAAATTTTGAGTTTTTTCATTCACTGTAAGCTATATTTAACATTTACAAAAATAAACACTTGAAATCCATCACCCCATGTTGAATAAATCCGAGTTTTTTAAAAATCTAATTATTGAAAACAGTCAAGTTTTCAAAGACATTACAATTTATTAAAATATACCTTTACACTCTAGGAGGTGAGAAGATGATGTCAAATACATTTATGAAACAAACAGTGTCACTTATAGCAATATGACAGCACAAAACATTCAGCAACATGACACAGCTACATGCGTGTTTAGACAACTCACGCTCCCTCAACCACTAAATTCCTTCTCCAACTTTTTTTTTTCCCTTGTTCACACAGCTCAGAGACTTCTACGCTGATAAAAAAAAATAAAAAAAAAAAAAAAAAAAGGCTGAAACGTAAACAGGGCACACCACTTCCACCATCAATAAATGAAAGGTCAAGATTCACAAAGCAAGCTAATGACTGTAGCTGCAATGAGAAATGTTTTCCGCTGCAGTAAAACACGGTATTTATCACATTACTGTCTGTTTGAAGAAGGCCAGGAAGATTTTTCCTTGCTTTGAGGCACTGCATACAGCTGACTGTTGCCGTTACAATGAATATGTGGTGCCGTTTTAATCTGGGATCAAACTGAAAATCCCCTCCCATAAGAGTTCAGTCAAGGTCATTGTGACGATTAGGCAGACTGTCTACAGAGACAAATTCAGACAGAGGTAGGAGTGAAAAAAAAAAAAAAAAAAAAAAAAGATGACAAGTACACCCCAGTGGGATTCTTTTGCAAGCTCAATATTTTTTTTAGAAATAGCATAAACGCTTTTATGGTGCAGTAAAATACCATGTAAAAGACGGCACTGTTTCGTTCGTCGCACGTGGGAGTGTGACCTGTCTGAAGACTGGTGCTGTGCCCAGGGAAACAGCTGGTCTGTCTGAAGCCTACACATAGAGGCATGCACACACAGACTGAGAGGTGAAAGGAGAGAGAAGCAGGGTGTGAGGGACATAACCAAGGGCCTTGAAATAGACCAGGATAGGCCCAGGTCAGAGCCGGCCTTCCTGGCCACCTGTCTGGCATATGAACATTTCCAAGGAAGTGAACTCAGGGTATGTATAATATAGCAATAACTCTCCTTCAAAATACTTTTGCACATCATCACCACCTAAATAGCTCTCACAACTCGTGCTGTTTTTTTAAATACAGAAAAAGCAATACTGTACCATCTGTAGTTGATGTTTTTAAACGGTTGCAGAGTCCTTGAGTATCTCCGTAAGATTCACCAATTTTGTTTATCGCCTCAGCACTTCTCAGCTCCATTAAGGAGCGCAGTTCTTTGAGCGTGCAGCCAAACTCCCCATCATGGTTGGCCTCCACCAGGGAGTTCTTCACCCCACTGTACGAGTTGTTTGCCATTGCCTTGCTTCCTGCTGCCAACTCAGTCTTTTGCAAAGCGCTGCTGCTTTGACCCGACAGTGGGGCTAAAACAGAAAAATCTTGTCCTTTTTTTAAAAAAAACAAACAAAAAAAAAAACAACAAAAAACAAGAAACCTTAAATCCTCAAGAGTGCAAATACACTGATGGTTCCCATAAACAGCTGACAGGCCCTTCACAGGCAGCTGGAGTCACATGTCAGGTGGTGGTGTAGGGATATTACAAAACAAGCCATTATATCCCTTGGAGAGCTGAGTTCCTAATCGTTCATGGTGACTGAAGAACGCCCGCAGAGCCGGAGATCACCTTGCATACAGAGCTGAAAAAGAAGAGCAAACTATGAGACTGGGAACAACAACAGTGACAAATGTAATTTTATATGTAGGAGCATAGTGATATATTTACAGAATACTTCTTACAACTATGAAAACAAACAAATATATTTACATTGTCCATAAAATCCACAATCTTTAAAAAAGCTTAAGAGTTTAGCCGAAATGTAGAACATGGCTGATTTGAGAATGTTTAAAACATATTTCCAAACTAAATAGAACACAGTACATCTTTTAGGGCCAGCCTTGGCTTATTTTCATAATCATAATTAAGATTTACTTCAAGTCATACCACTTTAAAAATGGTTCAACAAACAGCACCCTTGAGTTATTGCTGATCTTGCTTGGAAAGTGAATTTGTGTTGATTGTCCAATAAAGCATCAGCTGTACCTTAATTCTTGCACAAATACAACCCTCCCACCCCCCATATTCCCACACACAACCAACCACAGTAACAAACTCGGAATCTCTCTTTTTTTATTATTATTATTATTTTCGCAAATATTGTCATGCTTTCATAAATCAAACAAGGATATCCCACTTTGAACTGATCATCAAATAAGGTCCAGAGTTATAAAATACACTCAAATAGCCCTTTAATATAAAATCTTTACGGGCATTATAAGTGTCATAAACTGCATCCACTTCCACACTGATTGGACTGTTAAAACAAATACTCGTTGTGGTCACAAATAACTTTGTTCTTCTGCTGCCCCCTTAACTATCATTCAGTGTGTAAATGGTTGTCAAACCATCAGGCTCCAGTGCAGTTTGGTATCCTGGTTATGTTCCAGCATGGCTTGTGTTAGTGTGTTTCCTTCTTCAGTATTTGCCTCTAGTTGAAGACTGGTTTAAAATTCAACCAGATGTTGTGTTTCTTAAATCTGTTCATTGTCAATAATCCATTTCAGAACCTATAATACAAACTGAAGGGAAGCTGAAATGCTTTTGGGAAAAAACAGAGGGGCAACCGACTTCTACTCAAGCACATAGGATTGCCATGGTGTGGATGACTGGGAATCTACAACATGCCGACAACACGTTTGATACCATAGTAATAACTTTGTTTTGAAGAGAGTGGAATATTAATTGGCGATATAGGAACTGCAATGGGCTGCCTCAGATAATACGCTCAAGTTCTGCTTACTTTATCCTTATACACATCACTTACAACTCTAAAACAGTAACACTTTACCACTGTAAAACCAATAAAAAAAAATAATAAAAAAAAAAAGATTAAATCCTTTGAAGAGACATACTAAAAACAGCGTGCTGTTGTGCTGTTTGTGTTTTTAGAAATCTCACCTTTACCTATCAAAAGTATACAACTTGCTACATCTTATTTAAAATCAGCATGAAATAAAGTCAGACCCTCTTTATGGAAGAAAAGACTAATGTACCAAAAGATGTAGCAAGCTGAAGTTCATTTATCAATGATCCATTTCATTCAAAGATCGTCTTTTATAAACTCGTGATCAAACCATGAAACCGAAGAAATACGGCAATTAAAATAAGTGAGAAACATGGTCAGTACGGCTCTATCAACTAAACAGCCTTTTTGTATACAACCACACAGCCGCTGCAAAATTGTATTCATCAATCATACCCATTACCTACACAGAGGTGATAAACTACGAATAGAATGGAGCTTTTCCATGTTCAAGAGTCTCTTGCGAAATAAAAAAGAACACGTTTTGAAGGTTTCTGTGGAGGCACCAATACTTCAGCCTCCCTCCCTCCCTCCCTCAGGCAATATTGTCAGGAGACCCAGTAATAATTTCCACTGTTTTGCTGATCATTCCCAGCTATATTTGTCGATGAACCCGAAAGATGGAAAACAAGTTAATCACAAGAATATTTTAAACATGTTTACGCTTAGATGACCAGCAATATTTTAAATTCTTATATCTCCGCCACAAAATTGTGGAACATATGCATTTTTATTAAGTAAAACAGCATGTGTCCTCCAACTCACATCTAAGGTAGTTTTTTTATAACCACCTTTGTTTATCTATGAGGAATATTTAAAATTAGGAAGTCTTGTCAAAAAGTGAAATAATAGTTGCAAAAACAGTTTATGCCTCTGTCCCTTAAAGAATAAATTCTCTCAAAGTCTTAGCAAATCTAAAATGTGGCAGCATAAACTGCTTTTAGATAATTCTCATGAATCTAAAAGAATATTGAATAAAGAATACTGTTGCTCCAGAACCTGTATGTAACATGCAGCTTTAGATGCGTCTTCACAGATGCACACATTGCCAAGAATATGTGCATAAATTAAACAAGTGACCATCACACACCTTGGCCTTTTATAATGAACCAGATGGTCTGTTGCCTTTTTCATCCTGATGTTTGAAGTGGGATTTCAAAAAAAAAAAAAAATAAAAAAAATAAAAAAAAAAAAATAATCATATTTTCTTCAGTTTTTATAAAGGTATATTCTTTTCTAGTTCCCCTCAGTCAATATTGAGCTTTAGACAAAGCATTTCTGGTGTGTACTGTTTGCAGATTGATTGAATGCAAGATTAAAACTCAGTTGAACTTTACCCTCTCTTAGTGGATTCAGGCACAAATTTTTGTTCTGGCTTAAAGCGTTTAACTGGAAATTTTTGATCCTCTTTTAAAAGTTTTCGTTTTTGATTTCTCCCACATAGTCGCATGCAAGCCCGTCTCTTATATGGTTGGTCAAAATAATTTTTTGAGCTAGTAATAACTGGCAAATAACTTGGTTACACTAGTAAACAGCTTTCATTTCATTGTCACCCTTGGCTCACGTTTTGAACTGACATTTAAAATGAGCATAAGACTGTTATTGTGAATAATGGAAACATATTTTAAGTGACTTAGAAGCATGTTCACTAGAAGCTGAACTTGTGAAAAGGATTTTATACTACCATCCAGACGGCTTTTTTGTTTTAGAGAAGGCCTCGCTAATTTTACGAAGATAATGCTGAGCCACACTGAACTGAATGCTAAACTGGCCTGCCTGTCTGTGTAGACTTGTTAGCTATTCAAAAGTTCTACAGCGCTGTGAAAGGGAAAGAAATGCAACAAAGGAGGCCCCAAACTGTCAAGCACCTCAAAACCTTTAGTAAGAAGGAATCACAAGCCTTTAGAAAAACAGCAGAAATTCTCTCTCTTGGAAAATCCTGGAGTAGTTCTAAAATCACCACAAACATAACCCATTTTGTTTGTAATTGGCAGAACAAGCAAAAACATTTTCGATTTGATCAGTAAAAAGACCTAATATGATTTTAAAATAACTTTAATGAACATAGTGTGCCTGCAAGAAATTTGTTCCTTTCTCAGATTAAGAGTAGATTTTTTTTTTTTTCAATTTGCCTTTTAAAATAATGTTTAAGTCTAAACAGATAACAGATTTTTCTCTGTGTACCAAAGTATCACACTCTCTTCTGTTAAACCATACAACGAAACCTGTATGCATAAATTTGTTGACCTAATATTTCACTGCTTATTAACATGTAAAATGAGTTAGTTTCTGCTGTGAACCAAGGCAAACTTACTCAAACATTTAACATCTGTCTAAAAGGAAGAGAAACTTGAGGCCATGAGACAAAACCACAGGACTGCTGAGACATCATGCAAAGTAGATGATAAAACAGATTTTTCTGTTCAACCACAATTAAATTACATCTTCCCACAGTTTTTTTCCTGTTAAATTTTCTAATGCATTGCTTTCTCTAGTAAATCAAAGTGTATGAAGATAATATAGCACACTACAAGCTTTTGGTAACAACTGATCTTAATAGATTAAAGGATATTTTTGTACTTATAAGAAAAGCTCATTAAACCTCTTTTTAATTGGTGGTTTCTTAAAAGGCTGAAAGACCGTCCTAGTGGACATTTCTATTCTTTAAAGTTTGGAAGGAAATTCAAATTTTTATAATTCTACCCATAAACCCACGATGGGTGTAACATTACAAGTATTCACGCCTAAAATGTTGATGTTTAAATCACATTGCATGAAGGACCACACACACACAAAAAAAAAAAAAAAAAAAAAAAAAAAAAAAAAACAGAATGCTGGTCCAAAACAAACCACAGCTTGATGACCTCAGACCATCAACATGTCATTTGGGAAAATTTCTGTTTTTACACCGACTGAAGTCGCATTAAAGATTTTTGTTGTGGAATTTGGGATTTGTTAAACACAGGCCTAATGTCTAGCCGAAAACTTCAAACCTGAATACAAGAATAGTTTTATCGGGGAAAGTTAATGGTTTTCCAATCGTTCTTCCTCCACCAAACAATATTTATTTGGGAGGCCCAGAGTTCAGCGTCAGCGCAAGATACTCGAGTTTAACCGAGAAAACTGTCAGCCATGCTGCACATGTGAGATCGCTGTACTGCTCATATTTTGGCATGTGATTCACAAGGGACATTTTATAACACTGAACACAGCAGACACCAAAAATTATAATAAATGTTACACTGCAGATAAGAATGTCTCACCCACAGAGCTCCCTCAGATCAATATAATCTTGAGCTGTGACTAATCGACACAAGCAAGAAAGGTTTGTTAAAAATATTTCAACCCCCCCTCAAAATAAAGTCCTATATTTGGTTTATTCCCTGAGATGTGTTTAATTGTTTTTGTTGCCCAGCAGCAGGGTCAGAGCGCAAGAAACAATGTTTGAAATAGATCGAATTTCAGAAACAGTGTGACTGTATGCAAGATTTGGTGGGACATTATATTTCAAGTGCTGGGTATTTACGCTCTGCATAGAAGTCATATTTTTGGCCATTTGGATGGATGCTAACTGCCCTTAATGTCCAGAAGAGATAGATTTTAGTAACAGAGATAATGAAGCCCATAAATGAAGTCTGGTTGCATGGTTACGTTTCAGAAACCATTGTACAATTTACATATTTCTCCAAGCTCTGCTGTAATCTAGGATTTGTTTTCCCTACTACTCATGTATCATACTACTTATGAAGTCAACCGCTTGATCCAGGAAAGCCTTAATGAAGACAGAATGAAATTAAGCTTTCTCTGGAAATAGCAATGATGTTTCTGATGAGGAGTTTTAGACTCTCGCATTATTGACTGAATTTCTTCACCTAAAGATTAAAATATACAAAAAAAGGCCTTCCATCCAGCTTTTCCCTGAACAGATATTAAAACTCCAAAACAAAAAAGTATTTATACTATCTTTATGTTGAATTTGAAGCGCAGTAAAAAACTGAATGTTGCATTTATTGTGAGGACGATCCAATCAGACAGAGATCACAGCTGGTCACTTTTTTATCTTTTCTGACAGTGATCAGCAGGTCTAAGAAAACTAGAAATTAGAAAAGCCTCATTAGTGGCTTTCTTATTATTGCTTAGCATAAAAATTAGTTTCATTTAATTCCAAAGTGCTTAAATATGTACCACTCAGGTATTCACTAGAAATACTGTGGAAGTTTTCCATTTTGATGCATTTAATCAACAGCGAAGAAAACGTGATCGTCTTTGTTTGACCTGCCGATCACGACATACAAAACTAAAAAAAATTTAAAAAAAAAAATGTCATTGAAATAAGGGGCAGAATTTTCTTAAAGCATATCAAGGGTTGCCATGGGTTCATGGATGGCAGCCTATGGATCATACAACAATAAAAGTTTCGCTATTGAAATTCACAGCTAAGATTTTACTGAAACCGACATGAACTCCAGGTAACTTGAGTAGACTGTTGGAAATCCTTTTAAATTCTTCAAACTTCCGCTGACAGTGAGACAACTACTTTCCAAATGTAGTTCACACAACCCTGCTTAAAACAGAACATAAATAAACTCATACAGATAGGGGTGTTACAAAACGAGGGCAATACTCCTGCCCTCACAAGTGCACACTTTTGTGTGTGGAGTGCATTACCAGGTGACTAATGCATGTCAAAAAAAAGAATAAAATAAAAGAATAGAAGAAATATGCTAATTCAACAGCAGGCTAAAATTCTCTGTCATGTGGATTCAAGTTATTTCTGATGGCTCATCTACAAGGCTTAGATTGTGAACATGTGTGCCCACATTAGTTTAGTAAAGCCATGATGCAATATGTCCAGTTGGGCAAATAGCATTAGCAGTGAAAGAGAAGATGCATCTGAAAGTCAATTGGACCAAGCATAAAAAGCCCTCCCCATCTGGAAATCTAATGAAAATACAATGCAGCTTTTATACAATGCTCCTGGTCAAAGGGTTCAACTAAACAGACTGAAGTAACAGCAATTAGCTGGCATGGAACAAATGTGGTTCTTTAAATATAATCCAGTAGACTGAAAATGTGTCATTGGTAACATCAACTGAAATCTATACAAGTCTTCAACACGTATGGGAGCGACTGAACCGTATTAAGTGTCCACAATAACTGAAAAAACAAACCTTAATCTGGCTGTAGAGTTTTTAGTATTTTGTCTAAATCATTCAAAATGATAAACAGACCAATTTAAAATGCTGCAGCTCCTCAGACAAACACTAAATGTGAATCAGTATTTGCCCTCTTATAGATTTCTTCTGGTTTTGCTTTGTCAGATCATTGAACAAATTTTAAACTCAGATAAAGATAAAGGAAACACAAAAACAACTTTTCGAATGATGATTTCATTAGGGCAAAAAGCTAGCCAAACCAACCTGGCCCAACGAAAGCTGCTACACATATCCCTTGCTTATAGGAAGGGTGAGGGTGGCCATTTCAAAGCATTTCCAGAAGCAAGAACACAAACAGTCACAGCATATAAACTAAAGGATCGCCACATATCATGATTACTAATTTAGTAGGTGATTATGCTATAAAACGGCTTACACGTGTGTATTAAATATTAAAACTACAAAAATATTATGACATTAACATTCTAGGAATAATTATTCACTTTCCAGTTTAAATAAATGCTTTTCCATCATGTCATACATGTTTTATATTTTTATGTAAATTCAGTGAATCCCATCCCTATTGCAACTGCTGTTTTGCTTCACACTGAAAAACAAGGCTGAGTATTTTTCTTGAGGAAATTTCTCAAACCCAACTCTCGCCCGTGTGTGGGCTTTGCAGCACTTTACAGTTTATATTCAGCTGAGTGTAGCCTTGTGGTCTTCACAGGCCATATCTAGCAAATGGCATTTAACTTGGTATGTTGCCTGGTCCCTAGACTGATTCATTAGTTCTTATGGTGGTTTATCTATTTACCACATAAAAGGTGTTAAATACTTTGTGGCTGATGCTTTGTTGAGGGTGCCTTGCTCACATGGTGAAGTTGCTATTTTTGGAATGTTAAACCTTACAGTTCATTTATCCAAAATTATTTTACAAAATGATTTATACATACCCTGTAGATTCAGGGATTTTATATTTTCCAGTGTTTTGTAAAAGAGGATGTGTAAAATGTTTCTTAAAATAGATTTTGGACTTCGATGCAGCACAAATTCCAATAAATGGTGAAGATTTAAGATCTTCTGGTAAAAATAAGTGCAATCTTAATTGTTTTGTTAACCCAGAAATATTTGCTTTTTCTTACTTTAACAGCCTTTTTTTTTTTTTTTTTTTTTTTACATGATCACACTTTACAAGCATCAACAATGCCAAGATGAAGACGAGCCAACATTTGCTGCAGTGTTTCAGTTTAGGGTTGCAGAGCGGGTCACATGTCACAACAGTGGAAAATCATTGTGATTGGATCTCCAAGCCAACAGCTGGCATGGTATGGTTGAATGACAGTGGCTGTAGTTAACCCTTTCCATACTACAGCAGCAACACCGCAGCCTAGCACGTCTGTGTGATGATTTGACTTGAGGAGCAAAGACTTGCAACTCTCGAGCGTTATCCCACGTCAGATGTTCACTAAAGCCTCCGCCCAGAGGCTGTGCGAGAGGACGCCAGTAGATAGGACGGCAAGGGTCTTCGTATCCACACTAAGGAAACCCTCTGGCAGTTTGAACACCTCCACGTGCCAACAACTCGATGAAAGTCGAGGACAGCGATTCTAGGGATCCCTCTGCCGAGGAGCTGCCTAATGCGAGATGTGGTATTTTTAGCTTTGCCCAGACTGTCCCCTCCCCCCACAGCTAGTCGTAGCTGAACTGGGTCACGCCATGTAAATGTGGAGGGTACAAGCAGAGACACCCAGCCCTCCTTGCACCGCCCTGCTTGCAGCTAGGAGTGCTACTTCACCCCAAAGACTGGAACTTCTACATCGCTCTGAGAAGCTGTCAGGCATCCAGTCGATGAGAACGCACAGTCAGAGGCATCATCAGCAACACATTTGGTGCTCTCCAACACCTCTTTCATCTGGGATAACATGCGACTGTTCCCTAAAGTGATAGAAAAATCTTTATTTTTAAACTACTTAGCTTGAGTTAACACACAACATGGCTAAAATATTTTCTGTATAATTTAACTAAAATACCTTGTAAATGATCAACGTGCGCAAGAACAGTATGTTAAAACATAAAAAGGAAGAAAGAGGAGAGGCTGTCAGAACTATTTAGTTATTTCCTAAAAAGTCATTTACAGAGAAGCAAAGAGCACTATCAGAAATGTGTATATTATGCTCCCAGCCAAGCTTCAGGACGCTGAAATTATTATTTTTTTCATATTATTCCAACATTCCCTGTCAAAAATGTATATTAAAGGCTACTGCCAAAGAAAGCATAGACTAAAAGACATCTACAATTAGGTTATTTCCCCAAAATAAGTCTAAAATTGTATTATTTAGATGTCACAACAGAGGACATGTTTGGTATAAACCAAATACAAAATTCCAGGAGAAAAACCAGCAGAACTGTGAACCATGGCACTGGAATCGTCTCGGTTTCTGGGATGCTTTACTCCAGCAGGACCTGACCAACACATCACACAATCCACCATGAATTCAACCATGTATCAGAGTGTGTTTAGGGCCTGGACCCTGCTAAGTGGCGGGTGGTTGACACAAGCATCACTTCATTATAGCTAACACGGCTACCGTAACAGCCTCGTTCTGCGATGCATTGTTATAGGATGCTGTTTGTTTGAAACATTAGGTTTGGACTAATTTCCTAAAACCCAACACTAGTGACAGAAAATAACAGCAAGCAGCACTAAGTACTATGACATAACAGATTTCATGCGAGTACTTTACAAATAAATTCCTATTCAAGTGGACAACACCTCGACTCCACACAAAGGATTTAATATATCCACCTGCACTCAGTATTTCACTGAGTGAAACTAATCCAATGCTGTGATGGCCGCTCCACCTGGCAGCTCACACAGAAAATGTTTTCTAAACGCTTCTGAACAATCTGACAAACAATTTGAATATTTGAGAACAACTCATAAACTTGGCCTTAAAGAGGTGTTTAAATTATTTTATAAGGTCTTGAAATCTGTTAAATTGTAATATTAGACTTTCGCCACTGTGCTGATCTTGTAAGACAGATGCCCCCCCCCCCTAAAAAACAAAAAACCCCTTTAAAATTTAAACACATCTCTGAATAAATCATTGGAGTTTTGTTAATCATTTCTTTTCTTTCAAATATAGACCTTTTATTCCAGAAATTTTAAAAACCAACCCAATACAGACATACCAGTACAGCCCACAACCATAAGTTAAGAAAGATTTGAATGAATGAGTAGTAATGGGTAACTCGAAAGACATGTAACATAATACAGCTGCTTGGAATAACCTTGGCCCTACAGTCTCCACCGATAGATAAGCAAAACTCCAACATGAGATCATAAATACATTCTACGTCACGGTACAACAACACACTATGTTCAGCTTCCATTGCTGGTTTTCATGACTCAATGTCCCCTTACTCTTAAAATGACCAGGATTTCAAAACAATACCTTTCACTCAGCACTTAAAACTGTTGGGTTATGGGGTAGTTTTCATCGTGTAAATTTGAGACGCGACACTAAAACATGAGCTCATCAACTCTCCATATGATCATGAGTATTTCCCCCTCACACCACCTGACAACTGAGAACTGTCTGACAGAAAGGAAACCCCAAAACCTGAAACATCTTCCAATAAGCATTCAAAAACTAGATATACGGTGTTTATTTTCTATATCAAAAGACGGGAATCTACATGTTAGATTACTTTAACATAGTATGAATAACTGTAGTCTATTTGTTTTAAATAAAGCACTTAGTTCATGTTACACATTTGTTTTAAATTTCTGTCTTAATACAGTGCAACTGATGCATTTATGCACAAGGTTATCACTCTGACACTCTCTACCAGCCACAACATCACCACTACTTTAAAGCAATCGTTCGGTAAATCCTCAAATTCACGTCAGTGTTACACTTTAGTGTAACTTCCAAAACAAAGTTTCACACTGGCAGTAATCAGGTGTTTTAATGAAAACAATAGCAAATGGACCGATTGCTGTTTTTTTACTCTGTCAATGTGAGCAGAGTTCCCCATTGTAAGCCATGACAAAGAGATTGTACTGCAACCTATAGGAAAAATGATCATTTTGGCATGGTTGAGTGATAGCCACAGTCTGAGGTCAAAGGGCTCAAACAAAGAATCTGACATGATTTGAGTAAATGCACAAACTAAATTTCTATACGATGAGAAAAACACAAAATGAAATATCGCTCAGCAGCTGAATTTGAAAGATATTCTTATAACTTTGTAAAGTCTAGTTCAGACCTTCCTTTTCTAAACTGGCTCGAAATCTAAGTAGTTTATCATTTCTATAATAAAACCTCAAGCAAGACATTCTGGCTTGGCTGTCATTAAAAATTATGTAATGAGTCCACAGATAACCACTGTACTCTCGGATGGCTGGAAGATGTTGGATAACTGAATCACAGGCTAAAATTTTAACCATCAAAAACATGCATTTTAGGGTGATTACAAAAAAAGGCTTGCTCCACAGCACAGGGGGACACCGCTGGCGCTGAAGCAAGCCCGGGTGCTTTTTAATTGGATAAGGAGTGATCTCTTCAACTGCACACCAAAAGGTGCCCGGTGGCTGCTGCAGTCCATTTCAATTTCGACAGATAATCTTTACGATACAACTGCTTCCATTAAGTTGCAAAAGTTTTAAGGGTGGCTGTCTCAAAGTTCGCTGTTCTTAAATGTTATTTTGCAGAGCTGATCGGAACTCAACCGTTAAATAACGGCTGATTGATTGCCAGAAGCAGAAAAGCACGGCTTAGGGGTGATGTTAACCTGCACAGAAAGCGGTAAAAGCGGACAGCTCGAAAGGGACTGAATATGGCGTTGTTGGTGGAAAAATAAGTAAATACTAATTGTTCCTCTGTAAAAAAAAAAAAAAACAACAAAAAAACAAACAAAACAAAAAAACAAAACAAAACAAACAAACAAAAATAAAAAACAAGTTTACTGCGGCCACACTGAGGTAACAGACAGCTCGAGGACTGCCCTGCACGCGGAATCCACGGAACACCGTCCCCTAATTTACAGCAACGGGAAAAAGCTACCTATTAAGAATAAATTGTCCATAGGTATCGCCGCTAAATGAGTAAAATTACGTTACACAGAGTAACCCAGTGTTAAATTGCTTAACCTAATAAATTTCAACACATTTCACGGAAAATGTTACACTTAAAGCGCAGTTAGAGTGTATATGGTACACGAACCGTTAAAGCAAGCAAGTCTAATAGTCGAGAGTTTGCTCACGCTTACCGTTAACGTTTAACACACGTTAAAAAACCGTTCCAGGCTAATGTTCAACGTTCGACTGTTAGCCGACTAGCCCTCATGCCTTAGCCTATACTGGTTGTAAGGAGGGAAATACACAAAAATGTGCCTCTTATTGATTGACAAGTCCAAAAACTTATACTAGAGCCAAGTAGCAGTCACATAAAATTAAGCACAAACAAATGAAAGATGGCAGCATCCTCGCCGATTACTACTAGCCACCTGGGGTTGGCAAATGAAACGCCCAATGTCAGTATCGAACCAAGATATAACGATAGCTAACGGTGTTAGCTTCGGTACAGTAGGCAGTTACCCTTTCAGACGCTGGCCCTCGCTGATCACTGCACACCCAAAATGAATATTTTTCTACAGCTCCTGCTTTTGAATGCAGCGTCCGAACACCTGGAAGCCTCTCCTAGCACGTGACCATTCTAGCACCCTGGTAAGGAAATAAACCCGAAAAACGTACTTACTCCCGTTCTCTGGAGAGCAATCCTTGTCCGTTTCTCTCTTCACTCCCCCTCGGTCTCACCAAAGCCTAGACTCTCTGCCCCGATCTGAGGTAAGGCCCCGCCCACTACGTTGTCACAGCCACAACCAAAGATTTGTATCACCCGAACAGATCAAGACAGTTCCCCTTTAACTAGCGCTTATCACTCGGCAGGAAACTACTGGCGCAGTAATGTAAGAGGGTGGCGTTACTATTGAGCTAAATAGGGAACAAAGTGATTGAGTATTCTTGTTTTTTGATTCTATAAAAACTGTTAAAATGTCCAATATCAAAATCAAAATACTTAAAAGGACAAAGTCTAAAGATTTTTTTCCCCTCTACTTAGCAGAGGCCAACTGGAGCACAAGTCTCTTTGCCACAATGTGAATCACTAAAATGTATAGAATCAACTTTTACAATCAAATGATAAACAGGGAAAAACATGTCTTTCAGCAAAAAATACTTAGCTTTACTTTAAGCTTTTTGTAAAAATAGATACTGCAGGTCCATCCACCAAACATGGTTTGATTTTGATATCAAAGGTTCATTGTGGAATCTGATGCTCCCTCCTGAGCATGCATATATATATATATATATATATATATGAGAGAGAGTAATATTTAAGAGCTAGAACGTTCTCAAACGTGGATTTAAACGAAGGCGGAAGTACACTGTGGAGAATAACCTTGCTTAGCTGACTTCCCTTCTGTCACAACACCGCCAGGGACATGTGATGCACGTCAAAAGGAGGATGGGTACGGACCACTGGTGTGGATTCCCATTGGCCAAGCCAGCATATCTGTCGCCTATGGAAACGGTTACGTCATGATCCCCTCGTATTCCCTCTTCGCTCCCGTGTCGCTTTATAATAACAGGATTATTGAGCAGTTCCCTCCATCATTTAAGGCAGCCAGTGAAAAGCACACACAGAAAGATCACTGTGTTGTCTCTGCAGTCCTGCTGTCTGCAACAGAGAAGCCTCTTCCCTCAACGCTTAATCAAACCTGACGTCACTGTTTCCATGATGTAGCGCGGGTTTTTTTTTCTGCTCCCTATTGAATGCCTGTATTATTCGCGATTATCCAGCACTGATGAGAAGCAGCATTTTCGGCAAACACAGCCCTGATTGGGTCACTGCGACACAAAGAGCAGCGCCAAGTAACAATGTAAGCTGAAGTCAACCTCTTCCGTTCCCAGTCCTATACAAACTGAACAGCAAGCGTATTCTACATTAAGAAATCATTGCAGGTGCACCTCAATAAATCAGAATATGGCTGAGCAGTTATTATATTTCAGTTATTGAATCAAAAAAATGAAACTCAGACTTATTATACATTGTAATATGCCTTAAGGATTATTTCTGTCTATTTCTATTTGTAATAATTATGGCTTACAGCTAATGAAAAACCCCAAATTCAGTTTCTCAGAAAATTTTAATATTGCATAACACCAATACGAAATTAATGTTAATACAGAAATTTCAGCCCACTGACACATGCCAGTGTTCTGTGCAGTAAATGCACTCAATACTCAAGGCTCTTCCTGCTTGAATCACTGCATTCATGCAGCCTGCCGTGGCGGTGATCAGCCTGGGGCTCTACTGAAATGTGGGGGAAGCTCGTGATGTTTTTAAGACCAGCTCTCATCTTGACTTTATTGTGGGCACTGGTGTCTCTCATCTTCTTGTTGTCAATACTCCACAGATTCTCTATGGGGTTTAGGTCAGGCAAGTTTGCTGGCCAATCAAGCACAATGATACCATGGTCATTAAAGCAGACATTTAGACACAGTAGGTCAAGTTCTGCTGGAAAATGAAATCAATATCTTTATAAAGCTTGTAAGCAGAGGGTAGCATGAAGTCCTCTAAAATTTCCAGGTAGATGGCTGTGCTTACTTTGGACTTCAGAAAAACAACAGCAGGAAATGACACTTGACCTCAAGCCGTTTGGATTATGCTGGTACTTTAATCATTGGAAAACATTTTAGAAGAAGAATGCGTTTATTATTCCCCCAGGGGAGAAATTACATTTTCAGTACAGCCCATCCAAGGTAGACAGGTGTCTGAGGCCACAGCCCTTTAGGCAACGTGGGTGAAGTGTCTTGCCCAAGGACACAACAATGGAGATGATGGAGCGGGGCTTGATTACAGGATGAACTCTTACCACCATCCCCCACTTTATGCACACACACACACACACACACACACACACACACACACACACACACACACACACACACACACTCATTCCTAAGGATAATTTGGAGAGAACAATTCACTTAACAGTCATGTTTTTGGACTGTGGGAAGAAGCTGGAGTACCCAGAGATAACCCACACATGCACAGGGAGAACATGCAAACTCCATGCATAAAGACCCCAGGCTGGGATTCAAACCCTTGTTCATAAGCTTGCTGCAAGGCCACTGTGCATAATACAAATATAAGACACACACACACAAAAAATTATATTATATATATATATATATATATATATATATATATATATATATATATATATATATATATATATATATATAAAATAAAAAATAAATACAAACCCCCCCCAAAAAAAACAGACTAAGGGCCAACAGTACCAGCACTGTGGTTCTTCCACAGTCCGTATTTATGTGGATATCATTGAACATTTTGACGAGAGCAATCTCAGTTCTGTAGCAAGCACGGAAAACAGACCGAAAGACATCAAAGCAGTTGGTCAAAGTTAAGAAGCTACTTAACTGTTGAAAGACAGCTTTTCAATCCCTATGCTGATGAATGGAGGGTTGTAGTGTCTCGATACAAGGAATGATACAGCCCATGTCCAGGATACATCTGTGTGGTGGGTCTTTAATCACTCACTCAAACATCTTTAATGCAGCAGTCATTCCTGTTTGTGCACTTTTCTCTACCACGCTTTTCTCTTCCACTTAACTTTCCATTAATATGTGTGAAAAACTAGTAATTTTTAAGCAAATTCCTTTTGTGGATTAGTCTGGAGGGAATGCATGACTATATGACTATATGGTGGAAACCTGTCAGAGGTCTTCCCCAAAATATTATATCTGTATAAAAAAATTTTTTTATTGGTCTTAAACAATTCTCAATTTTTTAAGGAAAAAAAAAAAAAAAAAAAAAAAAAAAAAAAAAAAAAAAAAAAATCAAGTTTCCATTAGCAATGTAACCCACAATCACAAAACTAGCAGAAGTAAATGCATAGAAAATATTACTGTTTGTAATGACTTTTTATTTCACTTTCTAAGCTGAGTTACTGAAATAAATAAACTTTGTGATTATAATCTTATTTGTTTGGATTCCTTAACCCATCAGTCAAGGGTGTATTTTAAACTACTTTAAAGAGCAAAACATCAGTTGAAGAAAGTAAGTTTGCTAAATAAAAGTTCATATTAAAGTTCAAAATGTGCAAAAGAAAATTCTTTTCAGTCAATAACTCACAAAACGATCAAGTTTGAGAAATTATCTTTGTGTAAATGACCCAATTTTATGTTTTCTTGACTTGGTTTAAGAACCCATGTCAGAAAAGTAACTTTAGCTAAGGTCAAACTACAATGTATTACATCAGATGTTTTGACATAATGGGATTTATAATTAACACAATAGCCCTGAGTGTACAGAACCATGTATCTTTTCAGATTCATAAACATTTGAAAAGGTCAACAAATTTGTGCTTGTGTACAACTTGACGCTGGAAAATTTCAGTTCAGAATTTTCTGTGTCAGATGTCAAAGGGGAACATCTTTGAAGCAAAATAGGAAAAAAGATTTTTTTTTTCCCACTAAAGAGTCTTGCGCAATAAGTGTGTGATTTGACTTCTATGGTTTAGTTAAAAGCAAAATGGGGAACTACAAGTTAAGCTGCATAGATAAACAAAAAAGATGTAATAAACATTTGAACAAACTGTTAAATGCTGGAGCCAGTCACGCTTGAGTGTGTTAAGTCCCCGCCCCTGTGTACCTTTTGAACTGTCAATTTTCTGCTCTAAAACTTCAACAAAGTCCATCTCATGTGCTGATGTTTCCCTTTTCACAACCAGCAGTGACGTAAGCTTCAGCTGATCTGCAAGGCTTTATTTGCAAGGCTATCAAAGTGGTGGTATAAAACACAAAGCATAAATCTATTTTTTTTCAAGCTCGCTACTTTTTTTTTTACGTTGTTCTCCCTCAGTGGTTTGGGTGGCTTCCTGAGTGCCAGTCTGTACAGTTTTATGTTGACTAACCCTGAGCAGATGTCTCCAACCAAAACACTGAAGCTGCCCATTTTCTGTCTTTCTGCCTATAAGTCCATCAGATCCTGCATCATCCCTCCTTCTTTATACCTTGCACACATACTGCAGAGCTAATGGAAGTAACTGACAGCAAGAAGACTGATTCAAACTTAAAGCAGGGTGTGCAGGAGGTTTGTGTGCATGAGACTAGCTGCTTTTTAACCACAAAAAGTTGATTATATAATGAGTTTTATGGAGTGGGAGAAACATAATTGCCTAAAACTCCCAGATTAACAAAATTAAGTTATGATTTTCAGACTTAGCTAAACTAGCAGCAGCCTGTTTCCAGTACTCGTAAAACTTAAGACAATAAGATCCTGACAACTTTGGGCCTGATCTCCTAATCTCACAACTGACCACAAAGTCAACAAGTGCATGAGTGACATTTAATTTGAACACAAAAAAACATGCAGAAAGCAATGATTCAAGTGTAAGTGACTGCTGGGAGGCCATTAAAATTTAAATGTCAACAGTTCTCCTCATGCAGAACTTGTTAATTTTCCGGAACACTTTCCTTATTGTCGGGGACCAATGTTTTTGGTTTCAGTTTTAAAAACAGACACTTTCTTGGATTTGGCCTTGAGTTGTTACTGCCTGCTGGTTTAGTTTAGCTCCAAGATTCTTAGTCTGTGGTACATGCACCAGTGGTAGTACTTGGATTGCATTTTTTTGGGGGGGATCAACAATTTACAAGGTATACAAAGCTAATAAACTTTAAAGCAGAGGTAATAAGCCACCCCCATAAAAAGGTTTTCACCCAACAATGAGCTTTGCTTGAAATAGAAACTACCCAAAACACAAAGTATAGTGCAGAGATGCCTAAGTCCAGTTCTCGAAAGCTAACATCCTGCAACCTTTAGATACCTCCCTTCTCCAACACCTGAATCAAATGGCTCATAAGCATCTTTTAGCTCTGCAGAGGCCTGGTAATGAGCCACTCATTTGATTCAAGTGTTCAGATGTAGGGATGCATCTAAAAGTTGCAGGATGGTAGATCTTGAAGACTGGACTTGGGAACCCCTGGTATAATGAAAAACATTTAAACAACTCAAACCCAACCTAATCGTGTTCTCAGTTGCAAGCTGGAAAACCAAAGAAATGTCCCACTGGCAGCAACAACTGCATAATTTCTATTAACAACCAATTATTACATCAGTGTAGACAAATTTCAGCCCACTCCTCTTTGTAGACTTGTTTTAATTCAGTTACATTGGTGCATAGCTCAAGTAGGATTGAACTTAAGGTTGCAAACTGATGGCTGGACTTTGTCCTTCAGAATGTTCTGCTAAGAGCAGAATTCATGATTCCATCAATTACAGCAAGTTGCCCAGGATCTGGAGTGGCAATGCGTTCCTTTCTTTCTTCTTTCTGAAAAAACAAACAAACAAAAAAAATGTAGTCCTTAGTATTTGCTGATCTGGTCCTTGTCACAAAACATTTGATTTTAATCCATGTAAACAATTGCAAACTATAGAGTTAAGAAAGATGACCCCTCAGAAATGTTTGCAGTTTGGCTTTTTTTCTTAAGATTTACAAAATCCAGGTAAAAATATTTCTTCTACTGGGATTAAAATTTAATTGGAACAAACATATTTACTGACTAGATTCGATTCAAAGCAGCAGAGAACCTAAAAACTTCAGCAAAACTTAGCTCAAATCTTCCTCTTCTTAGTAATTTGAAAGAAAATTATCTCAAACACGTTTTTAAATTGGTCAAGACTGATCATTTCACCTCACAGCTGTTGTCTTGAACCTTGCTGTTGACTCAGTTTCTCAGTGGAAATTTGCCAGATGCTCTGGAGCATCTCGTGAACTACAGTAAATGTCAAGTGTCACCAGCCTTTATGAATGCAAATGTGTTGTTCATGCAGTCTGAGTAAGCATTCATGATGAGGCATGCCAAAACTTTACCCTAGGAAGAGGTTACCTTCAGGGTAATTCACAGACATGCTCAAAGCAAACAATTTTAAATTTTGTTGATAAAGAACACATGGCTTCTTAGATAATAGTGGAGAACTAAAAAGTTTAGAACATTTTTGTAGGCAACAAGATTGCTTTTGTAGTGAGTATGTGTTTTTTTGCTCTTAACATAGAACTTTAATTGCTGGGGTAGAGCTCTACTCACCATGAGACGAGATAGCTTGACAAATAATTGCAGGTTCAGTTGGAAAGTGTCTCGCAACTGACACAGCATGAATGTGTCTGCTATTCTAACCAAGAATGACTTTCCTACTTGCATTTTGGCTTTGAACTGATGAAGATATTTGCACAAAGCACAATGGAAAAATCAAAAAGAATGGAAAAATGAAGTCTCAAAATCTGTAATTTCCAAACAGTTAAATATAAATTCTACTGTGTTGGAAATGCCCATAGAGCATTTGGAGATCATGTGCCTTCTAAGTTGAAGCAAGTGGAAAATGTGAACAAGAAGATGCCTCATTATTTGGGTTACATAACCTGGTCCCTATCAGTGAAGATGTGTTGTATGAACATTTCTTCCTTTGGTCAGCCAATCTTTCTTCACCACTTTGTTTCTTGAGCGGACATCAGATTTTCCACTGGCTCAGCACTTTGGAACAGGGTTTGACGTGGAGGCTGCGAGAGGGGCAGCTTCCTCCTTTGAAAAGGAAAAGTAAAAATAGTATCACATATTTTCAAGAAACACTACTGATTCGAGATGGTTTGAGAATAAAAAGTTCTTCAATCATACTGTCTTTGAAAAGTATTCTTACCTCCCAACCTTATATTAACTACAAACTTCACTGAATTTTATTAAAATTTTATGTGGACTAACTCGAAGCAGTCTATAGTTGTGAAGTAGAAGTATATGGTTTTAAAAAATACAAACAAGTCTGAAATTTGAGGCATGGTTTTGTATTTGTGAGTAAATACTTTGAAGAACAACCTTTGGTGGTATTTATAGCTGCAAGTCAAGTGTGTCTCTTCTAGCTCTGCACATCTAGTGAACATCAATTTTCAACCACTGATTCAAGTACAAATTCTTATTTGGAATTGGGTCTCGTCTTGGCTGTAGATTTTTGTAGTCTCTAAGAGGTTTCCCTCAAGGCTTGCCATATTTTTAACTCTACCCATCTTCTTCTCAACTCTGATCAGCTTCCCTGTCCCTGCTGAAAAAAAGCATCCCTATAATATAATGCTGCCTGACCCATGTTTCACAGTGGAGATGTGGTGTTCAGGGTGATATTTGGACTTATTTTACAGTTTTGTTTTGCATATAGGCAAAAAAGTCAATTTTGGCCTCATCTGACCTCAGCCTATGTTCCCTATTTGGCCTGTGGCAAATTGCAAATGGGACTTAATGTGGCTTTCTTTTAATGCAGACTTTACTATTGTCACTGTTCCATAAACAGCATTTTTGTGAAGAGTCAGACGAATAGTTATTCTGTTGACAGATTCTTCCATGTGATGTGCTGATGTCTGCAGTTCCTTCAGAGTTCCTTTCAACCAAACAAGACACTGCTGTGATCTAAACCAGGGGTCTTTAACTCCATCTTAGAGAGCCGTTATTATGCAAAACATTTAGATGCATCCTTGAGCCAACAGACCTTAATGAAATGGTACCATTATGTCATCACGTTCTGCTGAGGCCTATAGATTCAAGTGTGTTGGAACAGGAGTGTATTTAAAGTAGCAAGGCAGTGGCTGGAGTTGGAGAACACTGATCTAAACCATTCCACTGTAGTTCTGGCTGTATCTTTAAGGTTGTCATCCTACTTGAAGATGAAATTCCAACCCATTTCAAGGTCTTTTGTAGCCTCTAACAGCTGTTCTTCCAAGACTGTCCAAGATCTAATTCCATCAATCTTGCCATCAACTTGGACCATCTTTCCTTTCACTACTGAAGAACAGCATCCCTACACTATGGTGTTTCAAACACCTAAGCTATGGATCTTTGTGTCTCCTCCAAACTTAGCAGCCTCTTGGCTACTTGTATGAATATTGCTCTTCCTGCCTTTCTTAACAGGGGAAGTTCAGGGGTCAGCAAAAAAAGCTGCTAAAACTAGTAAGTTTATCAAGATCTAAAGAGCCATAGGTTGCAGACCCTTGGTTTAGATGGACAACTATGTTGTGCAGTTGTTTACGTTTTCCATTTTTGGAAGATGGATTCAATATTTTGGAGATTATTTTAAAATCAAATCTTGCTTTAAGCTTGTCCAAAACATTATCCCTGACCTGCTGTGTGTCCCTTGTTCATTGACTTTGGAAGACAAAGGGTTGCACTGTATGCTATTTAGGGAGATAAAAAAGGCTGAAAACAACTGCATAGCACGCTCTGAGTAATTGTTAATAAAGATGAAACCATTTGTAATTTTGCTTCCACTTCACAGTTGTATGCTACTTTGTATTGATCTATCCCATAAAATATTGAGACAACATTAAGGTTTGTGATTATAAGATGACAAAATGTGAATGAAGTTGAAGCCATGGGGATATCTTTGCAAATAACTATATCTTGAGTTTCTTAGTTTGTATGTGATATCATTTTGCTGACATGGGTCTTAAAGGACTTCATCCTAAACTGCTCAGTCACATTCAGTCACTGCAGTGGCTATATCAGTCAGACAAAGTTTATATTAAGGATGGGTTATACACATTTTAATAATAAACCCTCTTTTTCCAACATGTCATTAGTCTGCCAAAATCACTGTAATCACATTTTTCTTTTGGTCCAAACATTGGTTTATGTCTGCTGAAGGAGACCCCAATTATATGATTACCATTCACACCATGCTGACTGGCAAAACAACCAGACACACAATCAGAAGAATTATACGTATGATGCATGTAGAATGAGATCTCAAGAAAATCCCTCAGAATCAGTTTCACAAAGACTCTTTGTATGAATGGATGTTGAGAGAAAGGTGGTAGAAACAGGAGACGTGGGGGGTAATGAAAGGTCCCTCCTGACTGAACTGCTCACCCCTTGGTTTGTGCATGTTTGTGTTTCCTACCAGCCCTGGAATTTACTGCTTGGCACTGGCAGGAATAGCCGTGGAGAGGTAAATGGCCTTCAAGGATAAAGACCAGAGTTGTTGGGAAAGTAAGGTTGGAGGGAAACTGAGACGGAGGAAGAGAAGCAGGAAAAGAAAGATGAAGTGCAAACACAAGGAGTTATTGTAAAAAAAAAAAAAAAAAAAAAAAAAAAAAAAAAAAAAAAGTCAAAGAGTCAGCAAATAAGCATGACCTGGAAATAGAGACGATAAAACAAAAGCTGTGTGTGCACAGAGTGCGTGTGCAGGCGAGGAGACAGTGGTCTCACTCTGCCCTGAGCCAGCAGCAGGAAGATTATCTGGCCAAGTTTCCACTTGCAAACAATAATTCACTACAAGTGCCCATTGAGGTCAGACTTAGCAAGGGTGGTGACCCACCCAGCACAATATAAGGTTGGGTGAGTTGAAGAGCTTGTATATGGTTATAGGATTCCATTGCCACTAAAATTTACGTATGCAAAAACCAACCATAGAAGGGTGGTTTGTGGAGTTCTCTCTCTGTCCTCCAGCACATTTTTTCCCTTGCTTTGTTTTCATCAATATCTCTTGTATTTACATTCACCCTGGCTGCTGGTGAGACTGGATAGAGTATTTCAGGCTGGGATACAGTGAAAATTTGACATGTCATAAAATGCAGGGCATATAAATACTCTTGATTGAGTTAGCGCCAAGGCAGGAAACCACCTGAGATTCCACATTCCAGTGTTTGTGGAAAATGCTGCCATTAGAAACCAGCTAAAATGAAAACGGTAAATAGGCAAGACAACAACACCTACTGTGATTAAATCTCAAAAAACAAGTTGCCAGAAGTTATACATACAATAGGAAAAGTTAAAACTTCAAGGTTTTGATCAGACTACAACATTTATAGAAACATCTGATCTGTTAGGGGCTAGTTAGCTTCTTGTCAGAGATGACTTTTGGGTAATTTAGAGGCAACAGGCAGTAATTAAGAATCGCTTTTACTGTGCTTAGTTGTTCAGTAAGGCGTAGAGCTCATCAGCCCCATTAATCTGCCTTTTCCTTCCCCCTAAGTCTGAGTGGTGCCACTGGGGACAAGGCAAAACAATTAATGGCAGCTTAATTACAGTATCACATCAGATTTTTTGCTTAACCCACAGAATGTTCAGTGAGGGGAGCATTAACAGTACATGAATCCTTAAGCCAGCACAGAGCTTTTGGAGCAGCTGAAATGGAGTGGCATGGACTGGGCACAGATGGGGCATGGAGGAGGAGATCCAGTGGGAACTTGGTGCCCTTTACACCCCATTTCTTCTTTCACATAGGGGCTTTCCCCTGGGAAAGGAAAAAGGTTTGGTGAGGCAGGGTTACAGACTGGGACCTAAGGCCAATGATGCAAAGGAACCCCAGTGCATGTGTGAGCATACACTTGAACTGTAAGATGATGTGAGGTGTTAAAAATTAAAAATGATGGGTTTATTTGTGAGATAAACAAACTGAAAATATTTCTAAGGCAGAAAGCTTATAAGATAAAGCATATAAAACATAAGTAGCAATTTATTGACATGTATTGAAGAACTACATTTCTGAGCCAAAACAGGCAAAAAATTAAGTGGACTGCTGGGACCTTTAAAACCATTTTATGAGTTGACATGAGTAATTCTGAAGGGTTTATTATCATTTGCCTGTGCATGTAAGACAGATGATGCATGTAACTGCTATGGATTTTCCTGAAACATTACCCCGAGAGAGCATAATTAAAGGTTCCATCAATCACAGCAAGTTGTCCAGTAGCAAAGCAGGCCCAGACCATCATACTACGACCACCACATTTGACTGCTGGTATGATGTCTTTCTGAAATGCTGTGTTATGTGAGTTTTAACAGTTGTTGAATTTTAAACACTGACATTAACTTAAGCAAGTGAGGCCTGTAGGACTTTAAATGTTATTCTGGGTTTATTAGCAGCCTTTTGGATGAGTCATTGATGCACTTTTGGAATCATTTTGGTAGGCCAACCTCTGCTAGGAAGGTTCACCACTACTTCATTTTTTCCCCATGTTTTTTTTTTTTTAGTTGGTGGATAATGGTTCTCATTTTGGTTTGCTGGTGTCCCAAAGCCTTAGAAATAGATTTGATTTCCTTAATTTCTTCAGATCAAGGTATGATGCCTTGCTTTTTGACATTATTTAGCTTACTTCCTGTTGTCAGTAAGGTTCTTAATAAGTGAATTTTTGATTCTACAGGTCTGGCACTCATCAGGCCTGGGTGTGGCTAGTACAGCTAAAACAAAAACATTGTAATTAATTAGTTAATGCAAGATTTAACAACGTGGCAATTATATTTTGATTCAGATTGACTGTTTAAGCTAAGGCCTTCAAATAATTATGCAAAAAAACAAAAAAACATGTTTGATGTTCTTACAGAAGCCTATGTTCAATGAATCCATGTAAAAAAAGCTGAAAAACCAACAAGAATTTATACTAAAGTAAAAAGAATAATTCTGGTTCACATAAATCAACTACAAATGACATGTTGCTCCAGTAGACATAAAAACGGGTGTAAAATAATACCCCTGCTTTATTTCCACTGTGATGAACCCTGTCATTATTACCATGTCACAGCTCCACCGATGTTACCGTTGGCATACCCCTTTCCCATATTTAGGGAGAATGACAGAGGTAGATCCCGCCTGATCCTGCCGGAGCAGATAGGTATGTCAGATATGCCCGCTATGGCTTATGGAGATGCTTAGTGGTAAATGTAATGACCTGTGTGAGTTCTTATGTAAATGCGTGTGTGCATGTGTGTGTTTGCCTGCCATTCTATCATTCACCACTGTTCCAATTACCCTGGATCTGCCTGGGGAAAGCTCACTATGCTGCAACAGAAAGGCATTGTAATGCCAAAGTCAATTATGACTTGTGTTTGCAACTTCACAAAGCTTTAGATAAAAACAAGTTTAGCTGTTTATATTTGGTGATTAAAATCACAAAGAGTAAGTGCATTTAATTGTTTTCTCACAAAAATATTTTAAAAGCCAATCAAATACAACCATCTCTAGGGGTGTTATCAGCTATGTGACTAATAACACAGTATGTGTGAAATTTGACTGCTTTAGCCTTGTGGTTTGGGCAAGGATTGCTCGATGCCAACTACAGAGAAACAGAGTAAATACAAAACAAAACAAAAAAATACCCCAGCCCCTAATGTTGCTGACCTGGTTCATTGCAATTCAGGAAGTGCTTTAGGTCTGGTCAAGTTTAAAGAAAACAGTGTGTGCTGGAAATAAATGAGTGAACTCACAAACAAAAAGAATGTGTTGCACTTTATCTTAGCATTACTTGCATTTTACAGAGGTTGTTTTGTTTGCTGCTCAGTTTGTTTTTCTCTGCAGGTGGATTTTTTTAGCCTCACTTTCCTGTGACCTTTTCCATGAGTTGCTGATGTCAGTTATATTTATATTAAATCATTTCAAGGCATGTTTGTCTTTGGTTACCTCTAGATTCCCAGAATCCTTTCACACATAATGAGTTTAATTTTCATCAAATATTTCCATTACTCTTCTCTCTTTTTTAAAACTTTAAAGTGCACATTTCTTTTAGATTCACAAAACCTAAATATCTGAAAAGGTATAAAGCAAATCACAATTTGCCCGTCTATTGTTTTTCAAAGCTAATAAATCATTTCAAAATGCACTTTTCTGAAACAAGACAAGCCTTTTATGTCATACCAACCAAACAGAGAGGTACTACTATATGTGGATATTAACATAGCATTTGTAAATGGCACCATCCTGAAATCTCTCATGGTAATTACAGGAGGACAGATTTCTTCTCATCCATAAAAAAAAAAATAAAAAAAATAAAATAAAATAAAAATACTTGGAACACAAAGAGCAGACTAAACCTGAGGTAAGTGGACACAGCAGTTTATAAAATGGCCACTACAGTAAACAGAAAGAGGGGAGTGCAGCTGTTTGTGAGCATACATTTCATAAGATAAAAAATACGTTGTTTTGAAGCAGTTTTCATTTTTATGTGTTCTCTGTCAAAATGTCAGATGATGTCCTTAGTTCATATAAAATCAATAACATCAACATGTTTATTCACAATAATTCACTTCAGCTGCACCTCTCTTTTTCCCTTGTGTCTGAGCCAAATAAACAATAGAGTTTGACTAAGGCTGAAGTCTGATTGTATTGTAGTATTCCCTTCTATGGACCAGTTGTGTAGCATTAGCTTGAAGTGATGTTTAGGACAAAAAATATGTATTGTGGAAAATTGAAGCTACAGTGAGAGGTATGACAGCTGGTGTCCTCAGAACCTTTGATAGTTAGATCGTTGACTTATCCTAAATAACACATGAACTGATTGTGTGCATAAAAGTTAAACTTGCACAATCACTACTGGTGTCTGAAACAAAGGAGGCCTTTCTGGTGAGTTGTTGGGAGGAATGCTGATACATGCCTGTGGACATTTCTGGTCAAACTTGAGCAGAAATCACTTATCTGAATATTGTAAGAATTTTAAAATGTTAAATTTCAGCTTACTTTTATTTAAAAAAAAAAAAAAAATCAGTATACATCAATAAACTAAATAAAGCTGAATATAAATAAGCCTGCAATAGCCAACACACTAGTTTTCCTTAGTAGTCCCTGTGCCTGATTTGAATAGGCATTAAGTAAAATGCATCAAATCCAATTTGAATTACAGTTTCTGTCACTTGTCATTTGCTGCTGGGAGACTGGGTTAATGAAAAAGCACTTTTAAGTCCCTCCACAGGGCCCCAGTTTGCTGAGTCTCCAAGCTACTGCACTTAGACAATATGTCTCCTGACTTCCTCTACCTCACTTTATAAATCATTATGTAAAGCTTCACTTTAACTCAAGCTCAAACTCGAGCCTGAGACTTTCCTATCGCTGCTTTTGTCTTGGGTGAATTTTATATAATGCAATGAAGCTGGAGTTTGGTATTCTCGGTGTATCATCACTCTTAAGCAGTGTTCGATGACATTTTTTGGCTGTCATGTGCCCACATTTTTTCCCTTCACACTTTTGTTTTCTTTGACGTAATTCTCGATTGTGTGCATAGGAATGAACACAACTATTGTGAGCTACAAGCCTGAACACAGATGAAAAGGAAAAGTTGTAAAAGTGATGATCTATGCCCTTAAAGTTTGCTGGCCAGTAGTTAATGGAAAGTTTGATTTAACGTGCCATGTGAAGGGCACAGCAGGAGTTTATCACAGTTAGGCCTCTAGAAAAACATCCATCACCAGTGTGATACATCATTAGCTTGGAGAAAAGAGCGCATATTTGTTAAAGCTGTTTAGGTGGACTTCTTGTTTTGACCTATGAAAGGACATGGCTTTGCGTGTGAGTTTGGATTTAGGAACCTTTGAAGCATCTCAGCACATTTGTGGAACCTCATGTTATTAATGAGTTGCACAATGACACACATGATTTAGAGCTTGTAAGCTGCTTCGGAGCTTTGCCGTTAAGCTCTCCATCATCATACTTCCATCTCTGTATTCATTAAATGCGCTGGGCCCAGTCTATCCATTAGCCTTGACTATGTAAAAATTCCACTCAGATCTCCAGTATGTGAGAAACCATAGAAACAGGCTGGCCTTTGTTTCTTGTACTCGGGAAAGTGTCCTGTGAGCTGAACTGAGTAATACTGCTGTGGCAGATGACTGGCCCACTCACACACATTCAGTGTTGGAGGGAAAAAATGGGTGAAGAATAACATTCATAAAAGGTGTGACATTTTGAAGGCTTGAAGATGATTTTTTTTCCCAATCCACTCATTGTATCTGACAAATCACTTATTCTGATGAAGATTTGACCACAAGCAACGCAAAAATGAAAAATTCCACATTTTGCGATTTACACAGGTAATGCAGGTTCATACTTCTCTGCACTGGACTTTATCACAATTATTG
This sequence comes from Anableps anableps, assembly GCA_014839685.1. Classification (NCBI taxonomy): domain Eukaryota; kingdom Metazoa; phylum Chordata; class Actinopteri; order Cyprinodontiformes; family Anablepidae; genus Anableps; species Anableps anableps. Next base: position 10,363,461 of record CM026087.1, on the reverse strand, counting down.
ATTTATTTATTTACAATAACATGTTGCCAGTTTACACAATAAGAGCTAATTTGATATTTCTGATAATCTGATCTGATCTTTCTTCATGCCTTAAACTAGGTAAAGCTGAAATATCCCCGTTATGCCTTTTACTATGATATATATGTTGTCAACAGTCAGCTTATATTTGCTAGATTTTTATGGTAAGGACATACATCATGTGATCTGAGTAAATTTTATGTTATCTATTGAAACTAAAGGAAACATACTTCATTGCATTGCAAGTTTCCAAAAAAACAGTTATCATCTTTGATTCAATATTTATTTATATCTTTAGGGCAAAACCAGGGTACCAATATATTTCTACTCTAAGCTAAACTAAGCTCCAACTTTCTTTAGCTATAGATTTACAGTAAAGACATGAAAGTAGTATTTTACTTACATCACACTACATTTAAAATCCAAAACAATATTTGGCTGTAGAAGCCAAAACTCCAAAAGTGCACAGTAAAACTCAAAGCAAATAATGACAAATATGTCAAGCCAATTTTTCAGATCATGGGATAAATTGAATTTCCTTTTATTAATCTCAAAATTTAATTTGTCAATGTGCTCTAAATAGTTTATACTTGAAGAGCAGATTTCAGATACTGCTTGTGTTCCTGAAACAGACCGTTTTTTAAGTCAAACTAAAGGTGTGAAATGAATGATACAAATCAAGTTTATTTGTACAGCACATTTCAGTAAAAAATAAAATATTAAAAACACATTTTATTTAAAAAAAAAATGAAAACACATCAATACATAAATGTGTTAGTCAATGTTCCTGTTATGGGTCAAAAGCAACTCTACACAGGTTAAATTTTTGCCTAGGTACAACAGAAGGTCACCTGACCACCTGAGTCAGTTGAAACTTTTTGATTTATTTAATTGGCTATGAGTCAGTTTGCCTTTTGTCAATTCATACATCCATTTTATAACCACAGGTTACAATTTAGTTCTTATTTTCTTCCATTCTTTAACTGTATTGTCAACAGAACAGTAGAAATCTACACATGCAAATAAGTTTGTAAGACAACAAATAAGAGATTATGTAAAAATATTCTAAATGTTAGATCTGCAAACATTTAAGGGTATCTTGTATAAATCTAAATCATGAACTTTAACTAGTTATTGTCAGGAGATGTGAATTTTAAGTGGCGCACTAAGAACATGAAGGATTAATTTTAAATCAATGTGAACTGAAAAAAAAGTAGTTCATGTGAGATGCAGTGTAGGTTGACAGATTTGAGTTGAAGTCAAAGATACAATGAAGATTTCTACAAAATGTTTGCAGCGATACTCAAAATATTTAATTTTAATATCTTTATGCAAACTTGAATCACAAATTTTTATTCAATGGAGAGTATTTTTTAAAATAACCTGACATTATTGGTTTTTCTTTTAAGTAGACTGCTACCATAACCTAGTTAAGATGTTACCCTACTTTCCAGCTCCAATAGCCCAGTTAGAAAAAGACCCAGAAGAGTCACACTCTCCATGAGAGCAGAGCTCAAGTAAGTAATGGCAACTGTGAGCTAATGCTGGAGCTTTACCCACACCCTAAAATAAAAAGGAAAGATTGTGCAGAGCTGTCCAAAGGAACCAGAACTGGGATGAGATATTTTTTGCATTAATATTTCAGACACTTATCTAACAAGGTTCTTCTTTGTAACTTATAGGATTCTGCTCAAGGACACATTGGCAGGACATATGGTAATGTGCACTGACTGCAGTTGGAGAAATAAAACCTGCCAAGGAAAAATTAGAGGACATTGCTGTAAAGGAAGATATTGTGTCAGCTTGACTTCACATAAATCCTCCAGGACTTGAAAATCATAGCTCAGCTGACCTCAAATACCGTCTCAAAGCCTTGGTTATTTAAAAACTGCTTTTTAAAAAAGTATTTGCCCCTGAACAGACTTCTTCTGATTTTGCCTTTTTGTCAAACTTACCATTAATGTTTCTGATCAACTTTAAAATTAAACACATATAATCTGAGTAGATATAAAAATCAGTTTTCAGTAAATAGTGTATTCATGGAAAAAAAAAAAAACTATCCAAAAGAAATGGAATAAATAAGTAATAATTTCTGGAAAGTTTAATTCAGTTTTCACACAGATCTGACAACTAACTGACCTGTAGATTAAAGAAAAAAAAAATCACTTATATAGAACCCATCTGACAAAATGAAGTAGGCTAAAAGATGTCAAAAAGCAACACATCATGAACTGATCTAAACACATCCTGGACATATAAGAAACAAAATCATTGATATCCCTCAGTATGGAGAAGGTTCAAAGCAGTTTCTTTGGGACTTCAGCCAGTCTTTCACAAATGGAGAAAACATGGAACATATGTGAACCTTCCAAGAAGTGGCAGGCAAACCAAAATTACTCCAAGACAGCACTGAGTAAAGGCAAAAGGGTTGCAAGACGGCCAAATACAATTCTGAGGACTGATGAGACATAAGTGGAACTTTTTAGTGTGTTCGGTTACATTTGATGTAAAACAGCATTTCAGAAAAACATCATGAAAGTCAAACATAGTCGTGGTGGTATCATGGTCTAAGGCTGCTTTCAGGCCCTGGATAACCTGCATAACTGGTAGAACCATTAATTCTTCTCATTACCAGGAAATTCTGCAGGAAAATGTCTGACTGAAAAGACGTAGGATGACTTTCATCAAGCCATTAATGTCAAAAACCATCCAATGTGGCTGATTTAAAAAAAACAAAACAAAACAAAAAAAAACAGTAAAGAAAGAAAGGACTAAAATTCCTCCACGGCGATGTAAAAGACTCATGGCCAGCTATAGCAGGCAGCTGTAGACCCAAAGGGTGGCATAGCCAGTTATCAGGCTTAGGGGAATTAGGATTTGGATATGGCATTTTTCCTTAATAAAATCATCATTTGAAAATGGAATTTTGTAGTAACTCAGGCTTATCTGTGTATATTTAGGTTTAATATCAGACTCTTTTTTTTTTTTATTGATCTGAGACCTTTACAGGAGATCGCTACAGGAGATCTTTCCTGCCCACAACCATCACAGTCTATAACAACTCCTTCATTAAAAGAGTTACATCAACATTTAATTTCCCTTTGGGATAAATAAAGTATTTTTGAATTGAATTGAATTAGACTAAAAAAAAAAAATAAAAAAATAAGAAAAAAAGAAAAACAACCCCCCGACCCCCAGAGAAATTAGTGGGGTGGCAAAATCCTTTTTAAACAGGACTGTAATTAAATAAACTAATGAAGTCATGATGAAGATGTCCAGATTTCCCAGCTATATATGAAGACATTTTTTAGCTGCTTACCCTAACAGTCCATATCGTTCACTTCACGGCTGAATTTGCAAACATTAGCCCAGGACACTGATGCGTTTCAGGCTGTAACAAAACATGGGTTCCTTCCAGTTTATTTCCCAATGTCAAACATATGCTTCTTGCCTGTCAAACGCAGGGAAGCATTGACTAAATACATTCCCCAGACCAGCAGCAGCATTGACGATCTCCTTGCTATAAATGGTAAAAAAAAAAAGGACAGAGGAGAGTCATGTTGGAGACTGGATAGGAGCTGCAAGTCATCATTAGTGTTATTATCAGGAACACTGTGCTCGAAATGCTGCGAGCAGGCTTTGTGCCAGTTTTAGTAGATGCTAATTGCTATCCTTAAGGACAGGCTATTTGCTTAAGGTATAAACTGTGCCGATGTGGAATGGAAATGATTAACTAAAAGGAACACCAAGCTAGATAAAACAGATGTGAGGCCTACATAACATTGGATTATTTTAAAATCTTATCTACCTCCTGCTTAATCACTGCTCAGCATTATTTCATTCCTTGTTTTTCTTTCCTTTGTCTGTTCTGTCTCACCAACCTGATCTTTCCTCTACCTCTGCGAGACTTTATCCCTGTTCTCCTTTAATGTAGGTCAAAGCCCAGAAAGATGGACGAAAAGCTCCTGCACAGTAGAGGTTTCTGGTAGGATGGCAACAGTGATGGTTGTGGCATTAGCAGCAAAGATAGGGGAGGGAAGGATTGGTAGCATTGGTTCCAAAGCGATGGGGCATTGTACCTGCTAATTCATAATGGATGAGGGCCAGCAATAATAAATGAAGCCGGTGAGTAACCTGAGGATGCAGTGGGACATGGAGACTTGCTCCGGTTTTAGCCTCCTTTTCCTCCTCCTTCTGTTGTCAGCCAATGATCTTGTCTCAGAAAACATGGAACATGATGCTCATCCAGACATGACCGTGTAACGTTAAAACTAAGATGGGGCTACTCATATAGATCAATCTAGTTACTCCAGGCATACATTTATGAGGAAGATGGAAGGCCCCAGTTGTTATATTCCATGATCTAAACATCAGCAAAATAAAAATAACAAAACTGTCAAATTAAAATTAAAGGACAATGTACAATGTACTTCTTGAATGTTTCACAAAAGGCTTGGATTGCTGAATGTAAAGATGCACTGAGAAATCAGCTGGTGACTGGATTCAGTCAATTTGCAACTCAATCAGCAATAGCTGCTGTTGAAAGTTTAAAAAAATCTGATGATTTTTCAAACAGTGAATGCACCATATGTAAGCACTGCTAGGACAACACAACTACTGACTGAAGACTCAAATGTGGCCATTTTTAGTGAGGTGTTTCAAAATGAAATCAGATGTGGTGTTACCAATTCCTCTGTAATGAAAGTGGCAAATGGTTGTCTTAAGTCATGAACAGTTGTTAAATCATGTCTTCACCTAATTTACAAAATTGACTTGGTTCATACTGCTAAATTTTAATGTATTCAGATGAAAAACGTATGGGTTACTTAGTTTTTTTCTAAAGTCTGCTTTTATTTTTGACCTTATTGTTAACTGAAGACCATACATCAATAACAAATCCAGCTGGTGGTGGTATTGTGCATGAGCAATTCATTTGCAGTCTGGATGCAGAGGGCTAAAAAAATCTTCTGCTCAGGAATTAGCTGTGAGGGACTGCTGTGTGAGGACTAGGCCTCATGCGAGTGTCTTGGGGTAGGACAAGGAGCTCAGGGCATCACATATTGCTCATTGAAAAGACTAAAAACAATACAGTCTTTCACTTAAGTCTCAAAAGGTCTCCAGTAACACCAAACAAAGTCACAAGAGTTATTTATAGTTGCTTTTTTGAAACAGTAGCTAAACAGGACTGAATACTCACTAAACATACAGACAGGTTTGGTAAGTTGCTAACACTGGTTAGAGGAAGCAAATAGATTTAAGAAGCTATTTACAGGGAAACTGTATTTTGAAGGTTAAAGCAAATCAGCATTTCATTCAGGCTGCAAGGTAGTGAGAGACAGCACAGGTGAAACAGTGAAGCTGAACTGAGATGTTCAAAATGTTCTTATTTTGAAATTGTAAAATCTTGTTTTATAGCAGCTATTTTACAAAAACAGTGTGACTCTTAATAATCTTAACTAATGATCATTCAAAGCAGGATACTTTGAAAAAATATTTAGCCTGTTGCAGTATCAGCCGATATTGCAGTCCATCAGTTAAAAATCTATATCACCAGATCAAAGCCTTACAAAAAGAGATTGGACTAAAGCTGGAAATTCAGATTGGAGCCATATTAGAAGAAGGTGTGAGTTTTGGACAAGGTAAGCAGATTAAACAAAAGTCATTCTCAATTTCTGCATAATTTTTGACTGCAATGAGTCTACTGATTCCACAGATTTTCCAGGGAAGAGTCAGTCTGTAACCACTTACAATGAGGTCTTTTAGACAGCTGGTCCATGTGAAAAAAGCACCGTACTCAAACAGCTGCCACTCCTCACACCAGCCATGCAGTTTGCTGCAGTCTTTGGAAACCCAATCTCACATGACTCGTTCCTTCTTACAGTAGCAATCAATGACCAGCACTTTTGACAGGCGACACGGCTGTCTGCTGAGTAGAGGGTGACAGATGGGAAACAGGGAAGGGCTTTGTGTGTGTGTGTGTGTGTGTGTGTGTGTGTGTGTGTGTGTGTGTGTGTGTGTGTGTGTGTGTGGGTGGGTGGGTGTGCGGGTGTGTGTGCATGTATAAATATGTACAAATGTTAGTGTAACATCAAAGGAGGGGAGACAAGTGAACTAGTGAGACTGATCCTCGGATACACAGACAATGGCATACTTAGTCACACACCTGATGGACTGTGGGGGAGAGTGACTGTGTGTGTGTCCGCAGGCGTTCAGGAGTCAGAAATGTTTCAAAAGGTGACTGACTCACAGCTGCACTGAGGGTGGGCTTACAAACGACAGATTGTGCTGTCCACCAAGCTCTTGTCTGTTTCGTGTGTATTCCCCAACTCTGGAACTGATGTCCTCCATTTATTTAATTAAATCGCTCTCACTTCTAAGTAGCAACCAACAGATTTATGCAAGAGCACAAAAGCGAGGTTATTGGTGAGCGGGCAAGAGCTGCTGAAGCTTTGGGTGCGAGTATGAAAAAATGTGATTAGGGTGTGTGGCAGTGGTGGCTCTTACAAGATACAAAACTCACCAAAGCAAAAGAGGACAAATGGATTCCAGCTGCCTGTCTATAACATTTATGATAGAAATATTTTTATTAGATAAACCATCAGTGAGCTGCATAAACATTGCCCCCCCCACCACCACCACTGCACAACTTTTGCACAAACAAGATGATGCATTACAAGCTGCTGGTTTATCTAAGCAATGTGTCACACCTACAAATGTAAAATGTCTGCAAGTAATGCAATTAGTCGAGAAGAGCCATTTTTATAACAGGTCAACTAGTGTTTTGTCCTAGACTTTATTTTATTCCTGAAGAGATGTTAAGACTCAAAAAGTTGAATCCTTGAATGTACAAGTAAAATTTGTCTGACTGGTGTTTATCTGAGCAATAAAGAAGTTTTACTTTTCTTTTTGCAGTCGCTGAGGTGTAATTGCTCTCTAGCTTCAGTCAGGTTGGTCTTTTGGTTTTAAATCTCTATCATTTCCTGCGATGGGAGGAGTATTCAGAGGGTATACTTTTACTGAAGCAAAAGAAGAGCATACAAATATTCATTTATATGTGACCTTTATATGATCACATTGGGAATAAAATAGGAAAGTTTCAGTAAGCACTTCTTCTCCCCAGTGGGAGTCAATTAAAAATAATGATTTGCCAGTGACAAATCTCAGTCCAGTTGCAACTGCTTGAAAACTCCAGACTTTGCAGCCTCCTTCGATTTGCCACAGACCACAAACTATGGTCCTCTGATAAAAAAACAAAACAAAACAAAACAAAAAAAACCTCCTGTCTCGCCCCTGTTAGTGATTGTTTTTTTTTGTAAAAGTTAGCTAAAATGAGTGGCTAACACCAGCATTTTTTCTTTTTTTTTTTTTTTTGAAATAACTCACTGATAATTTAGTTTGTAGCATATTGCAATAGGTTTCCAGTTAATTGTGTGTCTACTAAACCTACAGAAAAAAAATTCTACTTTATAAACTTTGCTTTGAACATCATAATGTTTACTGTTTAATGTTTTAGTTTCTTTCTGTACAGCTCTGCTACACTGAGAGCTGTTTAGGGATGTTTTCTTTTTAGGACTTTGTGGAATCAGTGGTCTTCAGTCACAGTTGTGGGACAAGAAACAGGCAGAGAGAAAACGGGAAAGACATTCAGCAAAGGTCCTGAGTTTGGCATTAAAATATCAAAAAGTTTATTGGCCTTTATTTACGCTCCATTGTTTTTTTAGGGAAGTAACTAGAAAGTGAAGTTCAAAAATATTTCTTATGGAAATACAGTTACTTATACTAAACACCAGTGTGCCTGATTTTTTATGTAGATATAGGTAATTCTGTTTATGAACACAGGAAGAAAAACTTCAGTTACAATTTACTGTGGAGAGAGACCCAAACACAGCCAGGAGATGGGCAGAATCATAAGAGAAGTGATAGTATAATAAATTAGGAGGTCAACGTTTACACAATGAAGAACAAAAGCAGCAACAGAATTTCACCAATGACCACTACAGACCAAAACATGGCACATAAGAGGAATTAGGAACTTAGGAGCAAGATGGGTAACAGCACAAGAATCCAAGGAGTGAATGAAAGATGGCATATATACTTATAGAACTGATAAGGAAACAATGAACAGGTAAGTCCAATTAACTAAATGTGGGGGAGCATTACCAGACGAAGGAGAGTGGAGAAATGACAAAACACTCTTAAACACAAGGATAAGGTGAACAATAATTAAATCGAGAATGGTTAACATGACAAAAGTGAAAGTGCCAAAAGCAACAAAGTGACTGATTAAAAGGTGGTACATTTAACATTAGGTTATTGTCTTCATGTCATATTATTTTGCTTCTGCTGTAATGTCAATGACCCTTAGCATATCATCATTTTGCTAATGAGCCATTCATATGATAAAGGTGTGTTGGACCAAGGAAACATCTAAAATATGCAGGGCTGGATTTGACCACTTCTGAATTGGACCCCCTTGTCTTGTTAAAAGCCTCAATATGACATTTCTAGTTAATTGGTGAACTGAATTGAACTGTATTAAAAAACTTCATACTTTGCTTTTTCCAGCAGCCAACACTGGTGTGTGGGCACAAATCTGCCTGTAAATTGATTATGCTCTGGCAGCAATACCATGTGAACCATGAGTCAGCCTGAGAGAAATAGGTGTTGATACAGAGCGAGTGTGCCTGTCAGGAAAAATGAGAGCAAATGGGGTGGAACAAGCATATAATAATTTCTCAGTAGATAAAAAGCAAACTGTAACAAAGGGACAGGCTTTCATTGATGGCTGTGATTTTCAGCAGTCGAAAGCTGTGGAGGAGGACTGTGACATCGCAGACATGTAGCTGACACTTATCTAAACTAAAAAGATGAAAAGAAATCTTGACACAAATGCAGGATAGCTTGGAGATTGTGCAGCAAATGTATTATTACCCAACACACACAGGGAAATAATAGACTGATTTGCATCTCCTAGCTTTTTTCCACCCCATAAGATCATAATTAAAACATAAATCCTCTTGAGTCACCAGTTTGGGCTCAGACACCAGTTGTACTCAAACATACATACTCCTCACTTTGAGCTCTTAAATATGCATGAACAATTCACGTTACTTTTCTGCGCATGTGATACTCAGTAAAAAAAACAAAACATCTAGTGGCATTTCAATGGTTCCACGTTTGTCAATACAAACTTAGCTTCCCTACATAAAAAGATTAAGTTCAATTTCTGCTATCCCAGTACAGCGGACCCCTGCCTGTTCATGGTCAATGTTTGCAGATTCACTTATAGGCAGATTTTTCTGTGAAACGTGACTAAGTTATTTGTGGAAAATCTGCCTGTTCATTGATTTTTTTTCTGAGTGGAAATAAATATTCAAAAGAAAATGCAGATTGGGACTCTGCAATACTGCTTGACACACTATTGGCTGGTGTTTGCAAATCATCCAATCTAGGACCGGAATTTTTCCCTTTGTACTGATTGGCTGTCCCCCAAGAGTGGAAATAAGGAAGACTGTAGATATTAGCTTCTATGGTAATGCTAAGATGGCTTCAACTGTGCATCTTGATGTACTTTAAGGTACATTTTGTGTATGAACAATTAGAATGGGGAGTTAGCATTTTTAAGAAGGGATCTCAAGCGTTGGCAGATTTTAGCTATTTGTGGGTAACTGTGGTTCCTAATCCCTTCGTATACTGTGGGCCCACTGTAAATACAATGCCATAAACCTTCATTGCAATGTGAAACCCTCTGATTGCACAGTTTGTGTTTGTAAATCCAATGTCAGATTCTAGAATAACAATGTTTCACCTCACAACTATATGTCTTCTTAAAAAAAAAAACTACAAAATTCAAGTTTACAGTTTTTCTGCCCTGTGGTGTACTAATGTTTGTCGCTATGGCAGGCATGTTTTTATAAAGCTGTTCCAAGACAAGATGATGCATTACAAGCTCATACATCCATCCATCCATAGAACAATTTCAAGTGCTCACTACATGTTAGTCTTAGAACTGGCGACCATTATCCTAAAAGACCTTTGGTGACTGGTGAAAGTTATTCAAAGAATTCATCACTTCATCATCATCTTATGATAAATGGCCTGTGCTTGTACAGCCCTTTATCTAGATCAGAGGACCCCAAACACCTTACGCTACATTCAGTCATTCACCCATTCATGCACACATTTACACACTACTACATTGTAGCCATAGCTACCCTGGGGTAGTCTGACAGAAGCAACATAAGACGGAGGTCCAAGACGGAAACTTGCACATCCCTCAATCCAGTGACACTATCAAGCTCATTCTGAAGGATCCCAAGATGTTCCCAGTCTGGAAGGGATATGTAGTTTCTCAACCAAGTTCTAGGTCTGCCCTAGATCTCTTATCAGTGGGACATGCCAAGTAAACTTCCAAAGGAGCTCTGTAAAAAGTTTTTCAATCATATGTTCGAACCCCCTCAACTGACTCCTATAAATGCAGAGAAGCAGGAACTCTGTTCTAAGCTCCCCCAGGATAACACATCTCTCCACCATATCTCTAAGTTAGAGTCCAGCCACCTCACAGAGCAAGCTAATGTTCAACGCTCAAAACCTGGTTCTTTTAGTCATGAAGTCTAATGTTTTTCCTTTGACCTTAACTCTTTCTTTTCCTTGACAAACAGTAACAGCCCCTTCATTACTGCAGATGAGTCCCCAATCCATCTAACAATCTTTTGCTCCATTCTGGCATCAATCTTGAACAAGACCATTTCAACTTCCAGTCCAACTCAGAAGCTAATCTGCCTTTTTGAAAACCATGACCTTGGACTTTTATCAGATTTGGCTGTGAATTGCTCCAGTGCACCATGAAGCTCTAGTGGATGCTGAAGCTCAAGGTTTGAAGAATCACAACATCTCCAAAAGCTAAATAAAAGACCATGATGTTCCCAAATCAAACACCCACCTTTCCACTGGTTGTCCCTCCAGTCATGAAACACTGAAGGCTCCAACACACTTCATCCAAAGTGCCAAAATCGGCCCTCATTGACATAGACATGTGATGAAAATTGCGTCATTTTGTTAACAGAGAGACTTTCACTTGCCCTTCTCGAAACCAGGGCCAGGTCGAACTATTTCGACAGAGCTCTGTGTGAAGTGTTGTGTGATTGGTCAGAAGTTTTTCTTGTTTCATGCGGAAATGCACTTGGACAGCAATATTGATATTTCGCATCAAGTCCATTTCCATTATCTGTTTTTTCTTTTCTTTTTTTCTTTTTTTTTTTTTTAATATACAGGAGACATGAATACTTTTGAGGAACATTTCTCTGACACGGTGTAGAAATATGTACATCTATGCTTTTCTTCATTAAATGACTGCTATAAAAATAAGACTGTTGACTGAAAATTCCTGGATGGAAACTGTAACGTCATTTTCCACGGAGGAAGTTGTCTGCAGAAAAGTGTTGCACTTTCTCCGTGACAGTTTTGTAAGACAGAAACAGAGGATGAAGAGAGGGAGGGGAGGGGGAAACCCCAGCGGGTAGGGGCGTGACATACACTGAAGGGGGACGGGTGTCTCCCAGGTGATTTGTGCTGTTGTATGAAAGGTGTGTACAAATACAAACAGTCCGCAACCACGTGACTGCAAGATGACTGTTCGGCTTTGGATGAAGTATGTGAGAGCCCTGAAGAACAAGAGGCTGGTATAAGAACTATTTTTCCCACAAAGCACTGCATTAACCCACTTTGGTTCCAGCAGCAGGAAGAGGAGGAGTTTCAGAAAGGAAAGTGATGTCACGGAAAGCATATAAGCTTACAAGGAGGACCACCACACCCTCTTCTGCGGCATTGCTGCATTGGAGGGGACATTGCACGACCACCCAAAAACCCCCTTTTCTTCACTGGCAAACAAAGGCCTGCTCCTTACCAAGGAGCACAAGATCCATAATCTATGTATAATTTACTATTTTATGCATTTAGTAACTGTGTTCCAGGAACTACTTTGCATAAACAATGAATTGTTTAGATAATGGAATAAGAATTAAAATGCGGAATCTCAAACATTTTTCCAAATTTAATCAGGCTTGAACAAGGATCAAATCAAGTTTTCCAGGTCTTCTAAGACTGCATAGGAACTCAGTTATCACATCAGTCCTACCCTTTGTTTTAAAGTAATTGCTTACTGTGACTCAAAGTAACTCAATGATTGAGTTACCTTAAGTGTATTAGTCATTGTATTATTCATACATTTGTCATTCAAGATAAATTTAACAAATCATAGCTGTAAAACAATCCATGTTTAAAATTTGTGGCATCTCTGAGCAAACATGCATGGTTCGACTTAGTGAGGGGGGTACAGGACACATCACAAGGAAAAGAAAAATATTTATTGTAATTATATGAGTATAAACACCACCAGAAAGGATTAATTGAACCACAAAAAGTTTTTAATCGAGACACTACATTTTTTTATATAGTTGCAGTTGAAGATATTTTTGTAAAGAAATGCAATAATAAAACATACTGTGTTTTTAACAAGTTCATGTGCATTTTTAGTTTTATCTCAAATTCCATACTTTTCCAGACTAAGATTTCACTGTCTTTTTGTATCTGGGCAAAGTTAAATCAAAATTTGAAATCTATAACCAAGAAACAAGGAGTATTCTCAAATAAATACAGATTGCTTAAGGCACAGTTTGTGAACTTCGGTAATTATTTATGATATATAAAAAAACCTTTAAAATAGCTATACAAGTTCTTTGCTTGGCATTTTAACCAGACTTAGTTTGAGAACTACAGGCATAATTCAGCCTAAATATGAATGTCTCCAGGGACCAAAAAATCATTGCCTTTTTTTGATTTTTTTTTTTTTTTTTTTAATAAGCGTGCATTCAGCCAAAAATGAAGTACTGATAGGTGCAATGTTAAAATGTATTTCTGATATAAAACCACTGCATATTGGCATTATTAGGTTTTTCTTCTTTAATAAATGGGAAACTGAAAATTTTATTTTTTCCATATGATTCTCAACAGAGAAAAAAATAAAAGCTAATTTTATACTTTAAAAAGAGTTTTTAAGACCACATATAAGCCCTTTTTGCTCAACTTCAGCTGCTATTATTGGTTTGCGAACCATACAGTCATTTATAATCTTCTAGTTGGACAAATGATTCATGAGAAACCGATTTATAGGAGGTATACCCTTCATTTGGCCCTGATAAATGAAATATTTCGGTGAAAGAGATGTTTGACATCTTCACTCTGATTACACAGCAAAATGAAAAATTCCTCCATCAGTTGGACTGAACGTGTCAAAGGCAAGGACCCTCTGATTAACAACTGACGGTGATTGATGAGTCACACAGACAAAACTTCCTCCAGCCACCACTGGCAAATTCTTCCTTGCACAACACTTGTGGGATCCAACAACGGACACATTTCTATTGTATTCACAATCTATGATTAGATGCATTCATCATGAAAAGCAACATCTCTCAAGCTGTTAATGAAAATGCTGAAAGAAGAACTTCCAAATCGACAGCATGCTTAAGAAAATCTCGTCTCCTTCAACAACAGGGGAAAATGTAATGCCTTAAAGCTCAACTGCTCCAGGTTCAGTCAGTTCATTCATCCTCCCCCAATAAAGTGCACATGACACAGAAGTAGTGAATTAAAATAAATATTTCAAGTACAAAAGTTAGACTGCTGGAGCAAAAAGGAAATTATAGATTTAAATGGTTGCCTGTGAGTTAACAAGCTGGGATAGGAGACACAGCAGAACAAATAATTCATATGTCAGTGTGAAATATTTCATCTGATTAGTGCAATTTTTCACATTCTCAAGACTGAAAGTTTTGACAAATGAAGGAAGCAGCTTGCCTGTGAAATCTAGTTAGCAAAAGTAACACATCTTCTGTCCTCAGAAAGACCCAAAAATCCATGGCAGGACTCTGGTGATCAGCACAGTTTCCCCCGCCAAGCGCGAAGCACTCCACTGCCTGAGCTGAGGACCAACAGACATCAGGGGGAAGGTTTTTATTGTTTGCAAATCCTCCAGTTAATTTTCATATCTAATGTCCTGATGTGCTGTGGCTGCATCAGGTAATCCACAGTGATGTGATTGGTGAAAATCTCAATACAGTGTCCTATTTTCAAGCAAGTTAACTTGTATGCCAGAGAAGCTTAACCCGTATACACCCATAACTCAAATATCATTTGTGCTGTAATAATATAATTCGAAGTGCAGTTTTAGTGCACAGGACTGATTGGACATGGAGCAAACTTATAAAAGTGTGGGTGGAGTTTAAAGTGTATGTTTGTTTCTACATGGTATGGTAGTGAAGGACAAACATAGCTTATTGCTATGCACAGAAAAGAGTAGCTTGTCCTTTTATTGTACACATTGTCACCATGGGAACACAACAGGAAGCAGCACACCTGCAGAGATGATCTGACCCCTATGATAGAATCAAAGGTAGCATCACTCACCAACAGCTTGACAAGCCTGTCTCAGTCTGTTTACCACACACATACAAGTGTATAACATTCATTTCTGAGGATATCTGTCTGACAAAGCATAAAGCTGTAAAAAGTTATTCTAACCTTGACAAAATTTACTACCAGCTGAACCCTCATCTTACAGTTTAACTTCACCTCAAGATTAATTTTGACCAACAAATTCTGGTCCAGGATGAGACACTACATACAAGCCTATTAAGACAATCATACCATATCCAAGACTTCCAAGACTCTCAACACGGCTGGGTCACACATCACTTCAGTGTAAAAGCATTTATGATGCCACTGTGTAGTACTCACTGAATAGGTTTATCCCCAACCGCTTTCCCAGCCACACCATAATGCTATAACAACGGATAGAAGACCTGACATGCTGCTAACCTAATAAAACCACCACAATTTCACCACAGAAGTTTTGTGCATGTTCAAAAACAGTAATGGTAACTCAAGATCTATTGCACATTCTTGGGTCTGCACTGTCCTCATCATGCACTTTTACTTTTCATATGCAAAAGTTTTCATTTTTAATGTTGTGTCTTAGTCCAGCATGAAAAAGGCCTTTTAAATGATGGTGATTTAAATTAACCAAATAAAAAACCTTTTCTTAAAACCAGTGGTCTTCTAAAGAAACGAGAAAAATAGTAAATGGCCTGTACTTGTATAGTGCTTTATCAAGTCCAGAGGACCCCAAAGCGCTTCACACTACATTCAGTCATTCACCCATTCACACGCCAATGGTGGCAAGCTACTACATTGTAGCCACAGCTGCTCTGGGGCAGTCTGACAGAAGCAACAAATAGCCTTATGTATTTCCTATCAGATTCAGGATAATCCTGGAAAGCAACAGGAGTGTGTTAGGTGTCCTCATTGGGACATGAATGTAACAGGATAGTTAGGAGGCCTGCATACCCTTGAGCACAAAACACTATAAATAACCAAGAGACATGCTCACTGCTCATTAACATTATCATTCCAACACACCAGTAAATATACACACAAGCACAGAGGGTATTTGAGATATTAATAATTGCCAGTGTAAAATGCTTTTTGGGATAAAGTTAAAATATTTTATTTAATTAAAGTGTATGTAGTATTGGAATGAATAAAATAGCCCAAATATTGAGAGATTAGGATAGGAACAAAATGGCAAATCTTCATATAATTTACAGTGGTTACAGTTACCAAACTGGAGACCAACAATTTCTTTCTGATGTTTGAAATTTCACATCATTGTTGGATAAGAATTATTTAAAGATTTTGAATTTATTTTTCCATTAATCTAAAAAAAATAGAGTCTACACACCACATAATAACATAAGCATGTAGGTCGGCAGCATGTAGACCAAAATGATCAACTTTGGTCTTAATTCACCAAAGCACCTTCAGTCAGTCACTTCAACTTTATTCATCGAACACATTTCATACAACTAACTGCAACACAAAGTGTCTTATAGAGGTTAAGAAAGAAGGACACACAAAAACTACCAGAAACAGATTAAAAATAATCAAATTAAACAGAGAACAAAATGATAATACTGATAATACGACAAGAAGTAAAAGAGAAGGAAAGAGCAATCAGTTATAGGGGATAGCAACTGCGGAACTGCAATCCTTTAGATTAGGAAGGAAACACTGGAAATAAATGAAATAAATAAATCCTAAATATGTTTGCTGTCTCTCCCACATGGATTGTGGCAAACTAGAAATGACAATTTATTAATAATATTAAATCATTCACAGGTGGAATTTATGTATTAATTAGGTGAATTTTAGAGGCAATAGGTTGAAGTGGATTTTTTTTTTAGAGGTTTCAGAGTCAAGGAAGTTAAAATCAAATGTGTGCCAAACTTAAGATTTGGAAATAAGTTAGAAAACTTTGTAAAGTTTTTCTTCCCATTCACAACTATGTAACATTATTCATCAAGCACATATTATAAAATCATAAGTACATTAAAGATTGAGGTTTTAATGTTACAAAATATGAAAAGGTTCAATGGGTATTAACACATTTGCAAGTCACTATGTACTGTAGTTCTGAGTCTGTCCTAACTTGAACTCATTTGATGGCATTACTACTGTGCAAAGCTGTTAGCTCGACCAGCCACCCTGTTGTTTCCAAGGCAATGAACTGGGTAACTCCTATTCCATGTGAAGTACATTACAAATGAAACAATGGTATCTGTAGTTTTTGTTACACGAATGTATGAAAATATCTGCAGTGGAAAGCATGTTAAACAAGCCTGAAAAATGTCTTATATTCTCCCTTACACTGTAAAGGGAGCAAACAAATATTTATGTGAAACTGTTAAATTTGGAGATCAACAAGCGGCAACACATTCATACAGCTTTGAGAGCTTTGAGGTAGTAGGAAAAACACACGCAAATGCTGTGACATTCTGGTTGCTGAAATACACAGCACAAATGGTGTGTAATACATTTTTAAGACTGTACTCATCCTCCCCGTGAGAACGGCTGCAAGCTGCTGATACAGGAATTCTGGGGACATTTTATAAGCTGCTGTGCTGACACTGTGCGTTTTCCACTGAAAAACATTTTAACCAGGTCCCACATTAGTGAGAAGCCACCCATGAGTATAACTTGTGTGCATGTGTGTACACAGATCTGCTAGGTTCTGCAAGGATAAACAGTAATGAGAACCAGGCCCCCTTGGTTTGGATAATGACTGCCAAGATATTGTCGTTCCCATCATACACTTGCCTTGGACTCTTTATGATTGATTTTATTGGAGTGAACAGCAGAAGAAGTGGCTGTTTATACATTTATGTATCTGGAGACTTCTTTCAAACCTGCTTGAGTGGTTATTAATAAATGATTAACAAACTGTTTTAATGAAATGAAATACAATTATTAAATTTTGGCAAATGTCAGACATCGAATGACAAAATGAGGTTTGTCAGGTGCTTTTGGACTGAATATAGAACAGAAAGTATAAAATACATTAATGCATTTATTGAGAGCTCTCAAACTGGATCACATGCATACTAACATTGGGCCACTATTTAATTTTCACTGTATAACCTCAAGTAAAAATACCACAGGGTAAGGTAGAACATCATTAGGAAAATATAGCTTTCATATTTAAAAAAAAAAGTATTTTCTGCAAATATGAGAAAATACATAGGAGTATTCTGTCCTCCAACTGACTGGCGGTGTGCAGCATGTGGGGGAGGGGTAGACCAACACATTCTCCAGCATTCCACTAAAAGGACTTTAAAAAGCAGGAAAAATAGTTTGAAATGGTATTAGAAACCGAGTTTTTAAAACTCCATATATCCTATACTGATTCATACCTTATGCATGTTATTAACAGTATACTGGTATGTTTTACAGTAAATTAATGTGATACCTTTGTTTGGTAAATGATGGCAAACAGAATATTGTTAGATTTTTGAGTGGTATATAGATAAAAAACAGATAACAAATGTGTCTCCCTGTGCTTGTGGGGAGATTGATCAAGACTGTAATAAAATAATGAGACTTCTTCTGAGAAATCACAATTGCCTCATTTTAATTTCAGTAATCAATAACGTCAGCAGCTGACTGGATATGTTGCTTTTCATTTGGGACTGGAAACATGTCAGAGGTAAAGGCCAAGTTTCATGTTTGTGAGATTGCCATAAAAAGAAATCTGAACCAGCACTATGTAAGTGTTTGAGAATGAAGAGAGCTGACAGCTAAGTTTTAATATGACATTTTCTCTGTCAAAATATGCAGATCTTTTTAGGATAGTCCCTAAAAATGGATGATGATGTAAACCTGAAAATAAGCGCCAAATGTCTTTCAGGAGAAGAAAAGCGAGCGAAAAAACAGGTGCATGTGTGTGTTGATTACAGCTTTGGAAGGACTCACTTTTCAAATTTCCACATACTTCATTGCCTTTCATTGGGGCAATACAAAGTAGCAGATAAATGTGAAACAAGAATGGATGGCTTAAAAATAAATAAATAAATAAATAAATAAATAAATAAATAAATAAATAAATAAAAAGCAACCAGACCAAAAGGTCAGTTTTTGATTCTAACTGACCAGAACACCATGTTTGCAAACTCGTGGACCTCAAACTTAGTTTAACTATTTTTGCAAGGCACGACAACAGATCCAGCTGGCTTTGCAGGAGCGAAAGGGAAGGACTCCAATAAAAATATCCCATGTTCTCTATTAGTATTTGTTAATCAAATCTAATTGTGAATAGCATCTTTGTTTTTATAGATATTGAGAGCTAAGAAGATTTGATTTATGTGTACTTACTAAGAATAGTTGTAGACTGTCACTTCCTATGATGGAGAACATTTGTTTAACCTTGCAGATAAAGGTCCCCTCTTATATGAACATGCATAGATAAACACACAACACAGTCTTTCAGAATAGTCACAATAAATCTGTTTGTTTTGAATGTTTACACTTGTATTCAGTTATGTATAGGTGTTGTACTAAAGATACTAGTTTCGTGAGTGTCGGAACAAACAATATTGCATTTCAGCAAGCTTCTCATCGCTGTGGATATAAATGTTTTACACAGACCAATCCTGCTTCTGTATACATCCTCTATAAACGATATGAAAATGAGAATGTGATGAGCGGACTGCAAACATGCAGACAACAGGTAGGAAAGAGAAACACATCCAAGGTTAGGCGGCAAACAGACATCCTGAGATTGATGAGCCTCCACCAAACAGATGTCCTTCAGTGACAGAAACACTATCAATAATTTATCAGGAAGGAAAGAAAGCAGATATGTTTTGTTTAGTCAATCTGCAAAACACAGTTATGTAAAAAACAGTTTTCATGATCAGCTCATATGTGGATTAGAAGTTAAATTACTGAATTTGTTGTTTACCTAAATGAAATTTTATAATTTTGTTAATTTGGTAGCAAAATGTTTCCCTGAGTTCCAGTGCTGTGAAAAAGTATATGCACCCTTCAAGATTTGTTGCTTCTTCGCCAAACTTAAACATTTCAGATAAACACAAAATTACGTCAGGCAAGGATAACCTGAGAAAATACAAAATGCAGTTCATGCTTGATGATCTGAAATATGAGTGTGAGAAAGCTAAATCTATAGGTGGCATTTACTTTTCACAACACAACTGTGCTGCAAGGAGATTTTCAGTGTGCTGTGTTCATATACTGTTCAGAGAACTTTGAAAATTTAAAGCTTTGCATTTTTTGCAGAGAAACATCTATAATGATGGAAAAAAGGAGACAGCAGAGAATTTCTGATTTGATTTGGGTGGCAGATCTGTGAAGATGCAGCCCGTGGCAATGTCCTGTGGACCTCCCACACAGCCAGAAGCCAACTAGCTGTGTGGGAGTGAGACAGACTGATTGAAATTCGTCTCAAAGCATCACTCTAGCCCTGCTGACATGCAAAGGATCGACTTCATCTGGTTACTTTATTATGGGGAAAAAAAGAACAGGCTTGGTGTGGTTTTAGTGACCTGCTGTATGTTATCTCCATGCCCCACTGGTGCATCTGCCTTCATCTGTTAGATGCAGAGAGTGTTTTTATGGCTGGTAGGAGATCGAGAGATGTGTATGTGCAATAGCAGAAACAAAACGATTTTTTTTAAAATTCAATAGCAGATTTTGTAATTTCGGAGGGGAAATGTGATGACAGCAATTTTTTTTCTACATGTTACCCGGGTGAGTTGAAAAAAAAAAAAAAAAAAAAAATCTTTTAGCCTGTTTGACAGGGAGGTGATTCACTCTTACTCACAGGAAGCCTGCAACTGCAATATCGCCAGAAATACTTTTTGCAGTGTTCGTAGAAGTAAAGTTCCATAAGATAAGATAAAGTCAGGAGGGCAAGAGCTATAAACAGGTCTTTTAGCTCCTTTCTTAATCATTGGGATAATTTTTTTGGATCACCTGGATCCCTTGAGAGAGAGAGAGAGAGAGAAAGAGAGAGAGAGAGAGAGATAGATATCTAAGTAATCATGAATGTAGTAAAATATAGAGGTATCTACATTTGAAATAGATCAAACATTAAATTTGAAATAGATTTCAACACCACAATTAAAAAGGAATTACAGATAAAAATGCATTTTTTAAATGCACTGCCAATGCAATTTGCTCACTATTGACAGTCAATGGCACAAAAACAGCTAAACTGTTTTTTTGTTTTTTTTATCTTAATAACTGTCACCCAAAGTACACATGAAATTCAGTGGGACCATGAGGACACCAGTGTTCTCATGACTGTTAAAAGGGGTTGAAAGGCATATTAAAAGACATGACGAAAAAAAAAAAAAAAAAAAAAATCTTGATATTTACCTCAAAACACTCCACCTGGCCAAATTTTGTGCCAAAGTTATGCAGAAATAAAATTCAACCCCCACTCTCTAACAAAAAAAAAAAAAAAAAAAAAAAAAAAAAAAAAAAAAAAAAGGGAGGAGCTGAGGAGGGTTATAACAGACAAACCAGGTTAAAAAAGTGATTTATTGCAAATACGATCAAATTAGCATCTCCTCTGCTTGGTTTCAGTGATTTCATGAGAAACAGATTTGTTATGTTCAGTCTGTTCCTCTGTCTCACCAACTGGGATTAATCTTTTTTCAATCATCCAATTTATTTTCTCTCAAACACAGAACATAAACACCTTTTATTGGGCCTAGGGAGTTCATAGAGGGCTGCTAAGAAAAGTATGGTTTATATTAGAGCTTTGCGAGCAAGACAGTGTGAACAGGGGAGGCTTAGCCGATTCCATCGCAGGGTGTGCTTCCTCTCCGCGGGTTTTCTGCTTCCTGTTGTGTTGCCATGACGCTGCATACAAAAGAGGACATGCTACTCGTCTTCAGGAAGCCATAAATAATTGATTGGCAAGTGACTTAATCAGCCCCAAGGCCGGCTGGCAATTCCACAGCTAATTCCACAGCTGGCTATAAATAACTCATTACACTAATTATGGTATGTGAGCACACAGCCTGCAAGCACAAACACAGTCAAGCGTGACTACTGTGGGCTGAAACGTGGAGTCCGTATGGCAGTGTTCAAGTCATAAAACTCCATTAGCAGCCTCTGCTTCTCTCTCCCAGATAAAGGAGAAATATTTTTTTAACCCTGCCTGGGAACTATTTGCAGCCATCTTCCCTTTGATCCTGAACAAGGGAATCCTGGCAGATTATGTTCACCAAAGATAAACTGTTCTGATCCCTTTATGCTCATCAAGGACAGTCAATGTGATTCCCTGCGACACAGGGCTATCAGAAATCCCCAACTATGACAGACATCTCCTGCTGCGACTTTGACACATCTCAGTACCACTTGTGTTGTGATGGAGCCTCTCTTCTACACAGCCAGCGGTGACAAGACGATTCTGATAACGGCGAAGTATAAGGAGAAGCACTTAAGAGACCTGGGAGAGGTCTTTCTCCTTTGGGCAAAGCAGTAATGACCTTACTGTCTCTGTCCATGTGAATAGCATTCCAGTATACATTTACTTCAGTCACCTCAAGATCTCAAGCTAATGACAGGAAGCTATTATAAGAAAAATACAGAGTCAGATTCTGCATTGTTGATGCTGTATTCTGAATCACATTTTTAAAGATTTGATTTAAAAAAATAAATTCAGCATATAGATTGAAAGATCTACAGTTTTTTTGTGATTATGTTCTGCGGCTACTGAAAACTTAAAATTCGCTTTTACATAAATTATGAATATTACATAACATGAGTAAAAAATGATTTTTAACATTGAAATGTTGCCTTCACCATTAAGGTCACTGAGAACCATCACAAAGAGGGTAAACAGCAAAAGATCACTTGTGAAAAAGCTGAGTCCCATCAAAAGGCATATTAAGAGTAAAGAAAATTTGTGCTAGAAAAAGCGACAAAAGCGATACCCAGAGCCTTGAGAGGACTTTGTGATGGGGACACTGTGATTGGAATCAGTGCTTCAACAGGCAGCACACACAGATGTGTCAAAGTTATGAGCAACAACTGTCACATTCCAGGTGTTATGCCATTCCTGAAACAAAGTTAAGTGGAAGGAAAAAGTGTAATCAGAAAAGGTACATAAATCTGAAAGGCCTGTGCCAGTTTAAGTAATTTCATCTTAAGTAATTTCAGATTTTTTTTTGGAAACCAAACTCCCAGAATCTGGAGGATCAGTGGACAGGCACAGAATCTAAGTTGCTTGAGGTCTAGTGTGAAGTATCCACAGTCAGTCAGGATTTGGGAAGCCATATCAACTGGAGTTGGTCCAGATTGCATGATCAAGTTCAAAGTCAGCACAGTCATCAACAGGGATATTTGACAGAGCCTCTTGTTTTCTCTGCTAACAAGCACCATGGAGATAATGATATATTCCAGCAGGACATGGCACCTGTCCACACTGCCAAAAGTACCTATACCTGCTTTGATGACAATGATGTCACTGTGCTTGACTGGCCAGCAAAGTGCCATGACTTAAACAAAATGGAGGGTCTAAGGAGCATTTTTAAGAGAAAGATGTGACACCAGACCAGATTGAACAATTCAGATGAGCTGAAGGCTGCTCTTGAAGAAACCAGGGCTTCCTCAACACCCCGGCAGTGCCACAGGCCGATCCCTTCATGCCACGTTGCGCTGATACAGAAAATTTTGCAAAAGAAGCCCTGACCAAGCACGGAAAGCATATCCTGCACATTACATGGAAATACTTTTCAATGGGCTGTCTGTCTGTGCTAAAAATGTTTCCCTTCTATTTAACTTTCCATTGAGAACACTCAGAGTGCAAAGTTTGACTTAAGTAGAATTGAAATAAATGAACTTTCCAATTACATTCTAATTTATTAAGATGCACCTGGTTTGTCTTGCTGATAACAAATGGATGTATGCAGGTTAGCATTCAAAACAGCCATATCTGATAGATGACTGAGGTCGGAAAGCAATCAAATAAACAGGCAACCTTTGAGTACAGTTGGTTCCTGAGGGGAAAGTTGTACTTCTTGAGAAGAGATAGTGTGTCTATTATAATCTGCTGCTAGTAATGCAGTGTTCTTTCACTGGATAGTGAATAAGCTTCCTCTCCTCCATTCATCCTTCCCTTTCTGTCCACTCAGAGCACCAAAATTGATACAATTTCAGAATCTTGAGGCAGTAACTCGCAACTCCTCGAAACAAGGCAGGAACATTGTGTTCTATGTGGCTTAATAGACTCATGGGAGATGTTACAGGCTTGTATTCAGCAATGACACACCAACTGATACTCTAAAAATCTAAACTAGGGAGCAAGCATAAATGCAACTGATTTACTTTGTATACTGACTATTTCTTCATTAACTGCACAAGTGCTTGGCTTTAAAAGAGGAACGGTTCCAGGGTTACTGAAGCAAATTGAAATTAAAATAGATTTCTGCACAAATACCGTCTGTATCTGTTTCATTACAGAAAAACCAAAGAGGGCTATAAAGCTTTAAAATGTTTAGTGTGAACATTCTAGTTTAAGGCATGAGCTGGTTTCTGGTATAAAGATATACCAAGGTTTTCCAAAGTTACTAGCAAACTGATTATTTTCCTACATACAAATCATAGTTTTAAATGTCTTAATGAGATGCAAGAAGCAGCACTA
This sequence comes from Anableps anableps, assembly GCA_014839685.1. Taxonomy (NCBI): domain Eukaryota; kingdom Metazoa; phylum Chordata; class Actinopteri; order Cyprinodontiformes; family Anablepidae; genus Anableps; species Anableps anableps. The sequence continues at coordinate 10,339,376 of CM026087.1, read as the reverse complement.
ATGACTACTAGTAATGACAGGAGCTTTCTTTTCTGCAGTTTTTTTCCACCTTATCATTTAAAGCATTTCCATTTCACCTCTCTTATTCATTTCTGTTCTGTTGCTGTTTATTCTATATATGCATCCAAACATTTGCTTGTTTTAAATTATGCTGACATTCTGAGAACTTCAGGTAATGCAGTTACTGCATTGTGTGAAATGACTGAAGAAAACAGAATTTTACATATAAGAAAAATCACAGCATGTGCTTATACACAGCAATATGATATTGACAATGCAAAGACCTTGTAAGACAAGGCCTTTAAAAAAGAAATTTTTAGGACTCTCAGCACATATACACACACGGTAAACAGCCTATGAGGTGTATTGTTTTTACATAATGTCACTACCACAGTAGTATTTGATTGTTGATTATCTGATGCTTCTGTCTGGTTATACAACTTGCTTTCTGAATTTTACAGATAATTGTTTTCAGGCTATCTTAATGCATTGTTTTTGTTGTGTGTTTGCACATGAATTTCATTGTAGTCATTCATAGTTTTATGGGTCGTTATGTACATAAACGCAGGCACTGCACACAATTTGAAGGCACTGTTGAGTCAGTCGGTGGAGAAGTGAAAAGGGTACTCTGCTGTGCACAGCTGGCCTCTTGGGAGTGTGCACAGATTTCAGCGAGAGGCAGCGGAAAAAAAAACAGGTATGACACAAAGTTGCAGACACGAAGCTGGCACGAAACCAAACAGAGTGCATACTTAGATCCTTTAAAGTGAAACTGTTTAAATGAGTGGTTATGAGTCATAGTGAAAGCATCCAAAATAAAAGATGAATTGCTGAGGAAGTCAAGTTCATTTGCAGTCCCTGGCATTATAAAGCAATGTGACTGTAAATATTCCCTGTGGATATTAAATATGGAAATAAAATAAAAAGGGAAAACAAGTCTAAAGACTCTGTATGCTTATAAAAATGTGTTTATTTGCGTTTATTTGTTATTAAGCATGGACTGGTTTCAAATATCAAGGCATAACAAGGTTTTAAAAGACAGATTCAAAGCTTTTAAAATGTTAAATCATATTGCTTCTATGGTTTATACTCCTTTAATGAGATGGTCATCAAAGTCAAGTTATTTTTACAGCACATTTCAACAACAAGGCAGTTCAAAGTGCTTCACATCAGAAAAACATAATACAGTAACCAATTATGAAACAGCAATAAACATTACATTTTGTCAAATACCATCATCAAAATCATCAAGCAAATATACATCCAATACATTGATCAATGTTCCAGTTATGAATCAAAGGCAACTCTGAACAGGTGGGTTTTTAGCCTTGGAAATCAGTGTTTCGGCTGTTTTGAAGTTTTCTGGAAGTTAGTTCCGAAACTGAATGCTGCTTCTCCATGTTTTGATTCTAGGAATACAGAGTAGACTTGAACCAGGTATGAGTGGTCAAAGTATCAGAGTGATCGGTTTTCTCCAGTTCTGAGGAGCATGCAGGATTTTTATCATCCTACTCTATTTGTGGACACACAGGAGGTGATGAGAACACTTCAGATCTATTAGCACCTTCACCAACTATCCCCATTTCATAGCTACACATTGCCATTTCCTCATGCCTATTATCCATGTTGTTCCTGTAAGCAAACTCTTTTGTACCATACAGTTAAAGCACTGTGTATGAGTTTATTTTACATCGTAGTTTGCATTATTATTTAGATGCAATTTAATTAAATTATTTATCAAGTCAATGTTTATGGGGTTGTCCAAATGGATTTTGGTCAGGGAGAATGGGCACCAAGTGAACCTGGGTTCGTAACAGGCCTCCTGTAATGACAGGTTAGGTTGACTAAGTACAAACTATGTCAACAAAGTCAGTTGTAGGTATGTGAAATCTCAAAAATGTGCCAAGAAAATCAGTTCAAATTGAGTAAAACATTTAGAACCTTAACTGTTCTACATAAAACTTATAGTATAGGCAATATAGTTTGCTGCAATTATGTAACCTGAACACAGTCTCATCTGTAGACCAGTTATTAACTTCAAACTTTGTACAACACTCTGTTCCCATTTAAATTTGGTTTATCCTCCCATTTGAGCCAGCTGAGTCTTATTACACATCACAGATTATAACCCCCGAGTCAAGTGACCTCCATTTTAATCATAAGACCACAACCTTAGAGATGGGATGAGGAGCTCCGTCATCAAGGGGTAGGTTAGAGTAGAACAACTGCTTCTCTGCATCGAAAGGAGTCAGTTGAGGTGGTTTAGCAACTGCCCAGGATGCATCAGCCTCCCTGTGGAGGGTTTCCAGAGGGTTTCCACTGGGAGAAGACCCAGAACTCGTTGGAAGGACTATGTATCAAATCTGGCATGGGATCCACCAGAATGAGCTGGAGGATGTTGCTGGGTACAAGGATATCTGGAGTTCCCTTTTGAACCTGTTGCCCCCACGACTTGATCTTGGATAAGTGAAAGACAATGGATGGATAGATAAAACCATATTTCCTTAAATATACAAGCAACGTAATAAAGAAAATCTATGGTTTTTCAAAGTGGGTATAAAATAGTGGCCGCCATTTTGTCCACTAATTTTTTTTGTATGACATAAGCTCAACTATCAAGTCACAAAAAGGGTAAGGTAGTAAATGACCGACATCCGAGGAAAAACTACAATATGAAGATCACATTGAATCTATGAAAATCAAAAGCTTTTTTTTTTTTTTTTTTTTTTTTAAGTGATTTCAACTAGATAGTGGTTTTCTTTTCCTCTCACATTTGTACTGCTACACAAAAATTGCTTACATTTATCATAAAACATTAGTAACAGAAATTACAAATATTTCTTTTTTAGATCATCTTTAAAGTTTAGCAAATACACTGTATAATCTGATTTCCTAACAGTAAAACTTAAAAAAATGGGTTGCAGTAAGCTATGTTTTGTTGCAAAACCAGTTTTCTACATCAAATTTACATTCAAGAATGCACCAATTCAATTCCTTTTCTAATAAAATTACTTCAAGAATGTAGATTTAAATAGTAAATATAGGATTCTGCAAGTACTTGCACCATTTGTGCAGCACACATGATTTAAATATGCAAGTTTAATGGATACAATTTATGTCTAAAATTCAACCACTGACTCAATCATCAAAATATGTGTACTTTATCACCACCAATATGTTACATGCAGTGTGCTTGTATGTGATATTTTTGCAACAACCTCATCCAGATGTTTGGGGAGAGATTTTGACAAACCACAAAAGCACAGGCTTAAGATCAGGGTTTCATGGCTTGCTTCAAAAGAACTGCTGACAGAAACATCCCCACATAAACCAGGTCATCGCAAGCACACTCTCAGCATAAACAATCAACGCATGCCAAACATCAGCCACTAAAACTACATGCAGGTGAAACCATGGACTATACAGGAATCTTCTTTCACACACACAAACTCTTAAATAGAGACAAAAACACATCCACGCCTTACGTATGAGGTTTATTATGCATGTTGTGTTAAAGTACACCATCTCAAAAAACATTTAATCATAAGTGTAGAAGATTCTGCCTTTATTTTGGGATTTTAAGAGAAGAAGAATATTAGAGCAGAAAAGCAGGAAATTCTGCTCTCAAATTTTGGATTAAAAGGTAGTTGCATTCTTTTTCAGAACACCATGCGTTCTGAGAACAACATTCCAAACACTGGAGGGCTTACTATGAGGTACCACATCACTGCATCAAAAAAGCTGAGTAAGCTGTTTTCATGTTCTGCTTTGCTGGTGAGTTGCTTGTAGTGTGAAAAGAAGCAGTTTTAGCACCACAACTGTTAATGTTGGAGTTATTACTTATTAGAGGTGGACCGGTTCATGAACATAATCTGAAATGTATCGCTCTCTTGTCTGGGATCAGGACATGTATATGCAGTTCTTTGGTCTGGTGTGTGGGTTTCTTTTGGATTTTGTTCTACATATAGTGGCAGTCACAAATTTTATATATATCTATATCTATATATATATATATATATATATATATATATATATATATATATATATATATATATATATAGATATATATATATATATATATATATATATATATATATATATATATATATATATATAATTTTAGCAGCACCAAGTCACACAAGCAGCACATTGATTAATCTCTGTAGAGATTGTACTGATCATCACCTGACAATGTTAGGAAGGGCATCTCGTGAAATGGAACAAGTCCCCCCCCACAAAAAAAGAAAGGTTGTAATATTCCATTTTGTCAGGTTGTTTGTCCTCCCTTGGATTTAGGTTAGGAATATCTCTAATTTGGAGGTCTAGCTGTGTGTTTGGGGTCATTGTTCTCCTTAAGGGTGAGGCTATACCCCAGCTCAAATCCTCTACAGCCTCTTGCAGGATTGCCCTGTATTTAGCTCCTTCTTGTTTATTTGTTTATTTATTTATTTCCCGGAGAATATCCAATTGAGATTAAAAAAAAAAAAAAAAAAAAAAAAAAAAAAAAAAAAAAAAAAAAAAAAAAAAAAACAATCTCTTTTATAAGAAAATCCTGGCCAAGACTGGCAGTAGTCTACTGCTAACTCTACCTGGCTTCCTTGTACCTGCTGAAGAAAAGCGTCTTCTCAGCATGATGCTTGTGTGGCAACACAAGGTAGGGCTCATGAATATTATGCAACTTACAAGTTCTCACACCCCAAAAATAAGCAGCTCAACAACGCCACTCTGAATATTTTACCCAGGGACAATTACCCCTTTCTTAAGGCCCACAGGCTCGCATATTTATAACACCTGAGATGGGTTTTTAAGTTCAAATACAATTTATTAAATTCTGGATAAAATGCCTGAAAACACTCTGACTAAAAAAGGAGAAAAGAAATAAACCTAATCAGGAGCTGAGGTTACTGGTTGTAGAAGTACCAGTGGGAGTGGACAACATCCACCAAACAAAGCAAAACAAAAAAAGAACCCTAAAGGCACCCAGACACTTGGTGAGACAAGCCAAAACTCAGGAACCACAGCACACAGAAGAGCAAAACACAGCTACGAAACCACCAGCACCACCACCAGCCCTCGGCAACTAAAAGAGAAAAAACAATTTTTGGAGTTACAAACCACGAACCAAATATAGCAAATGAAAAATAGAATGAGCAGGTTGCAATATAATAATTCAACAAAATATACCACATAACAAGTATCAGCCCAAACAAATATCTAAATTATATACAAAAAAATATCTCAACCTAAGAAATGAGATGGGTGGCAGACACAAAATCAAAGAAATTAATAAAAGAAAAACTACTTAAAGAAATCAAAATCAGGGATGTAACCCACCAGCAGCAGACATAAAAAAATTACTCAATTTAAATATATCTTAAATATAGTGCTAATTAACCACGCTGCATAACACGCGAATTAGACTCTTATGGAGGCAATGCCTAAACATCAGCATGTGGGCAAACACCAAGAAAAAGCCACGTGTCTGGAGGCAAACAGTTGGATCAAGCAGAAATCAGGAGAATAGGCTGCTTAGATGTTGCATAGTATCTGCTGATACACGCAGACTAAAACGAAAACATGAAAGGAGGAGGAAAACAGCAAGCTGGTGTTCAGCACAGCAAAGTTAGGGCAGCATGCACTGAACCGGCGATCTGTTGCTCAACAGAAAGATCGCTGTGGTTCCTGATTGTGTCTGTGTGTGCATGTCTATCTAGACGTGAGATATTTGATGACAGTATAAAGAGAAATCACAATCAATCCATATGTGCCATGTGCGACATATGGATTGATAAACAGAGTGTAGGCTTATTCTGCCTACATACCTGAACAATAACTGCTTCTACGTTTATGTCAGACTTCTGTGTATGAGTAGATTACAGTGCGACACAGTGTAAGGGCAATGTGACTGGAAACAAAAGCCAACTTTAGGCTTAGGAGCCTTGGTGTCATCAGAGTATACAAGAGACATTTTAGATTAGATTTAAGGCTGGACTTTGATTGTGCATAAATAATCTCAGAATGAAATCCTAGCTACAAGCGGCTGAAATGAGATACCTCTGTCGGGGGCTGAACTCAGACTTGGAGATTAGATAAAGAGCCACTGCTCCTCTGCATTGAAAGAAGGCAGTTGGGGTGGTTTGGGCATCTTATCAGGATGCTTCTTAAGCACCTTCCATTGTAGGTTTTCCTGGTACCTGCCACTGAGAGGAGAACCCAAGGAAGAAGAACCAGAACTAACTGGAGGGACCATGTACTGGCCTGGGAACATCTTGGGATCCTCCAGAATGACCTGAAAAGTTTTATTGTGGAGAAGGATGCTCAGGTTTCCCTTCTGGACCAGTTACCTTCAAAGCCTGATCTTGGACTAACACAAGTCAATGGGTGGTTATTTCCTTACTTTTGGAAGCAGCATGGCATTCTCGCAGAGGGCTGCATGCTTGGGGAGGAGCCACATTTTGTGGTCAGGCAACACAAAGAATGGATGTGAAAGAGGAGGGTTTTGGACTGGGTCTGGGTCGGTGTCTGGGCAGTGGTTGTTTGGGTGGTGCCTGGCCCTCATCTGGCTTGATGGGCTGCTCCACTACTGCAGAAGTTTGGGTTGTCTGCTTTTCTCCACTCTGGAATGAAGGGACCACCTCCTGGGTCCAGGGGCTGGTTGTCTCTCATTACCATTACCTGGACCTGGGAATATAGAGCATGTACAGGAAGTGGGAGTGGGTGTATGCTGTCCATTTTTGTGGGTGTTTACACTGGGTGAGTGAGTGTGAATGTCTGTGTGCGTGCACATGAGGGTGTGATTTTGTCTGTGTGTGCATGTCTATCAGGTTTGGTCTTGGGGTGGCCCCTCTCCAAGATCATCTTGAGAAAAAAAACAAAAAAAACAAACAAACAAAAAAAACAAATAGGCATGATCTACACTACCATCAACATTTGTACAGTCTGTGCTATTAATAAACAAGCTTAATGTGTGATGTGTGCAGAAGAAATAATTATGCAATCATGCTGAATGATCTTATATGACAGCCTCAAGGCAAAACAAGCATTGATAGCAGCTGTGAATAAACTTTCTGAATGGGTTAACATGCATCTGAACACTCATCTTCTCAGCTGGAATGCCTGAGACCTCTCAGACCGTAAAGCCATTTTGTTGCCGTTTTTTTTTTTTTTCTTCTTTGAGCCATTTGATGTTTATCAAAAGTACAAAAGAGCTTGAGGTTAAAGAAGCTAAAGTAAACAGCAAAAAAGGGAGGGTGACATGGGGTGAATGGTTTTTCTTTTCCAAAGGTTACCACCAAATATGGTCATGGAGCTGTAAATAGGCATTTTCCAGGTCTTTGTAGAGATTGTGCCATCAGGAGTTTGGGTAGAGGTGCATATTTCCAGTCCAAGAGAGTGTTATTTTAGTCCTTGGTAAATTGCTGCCAGAGAGTGGGGTCCAAATTGCAGCTCTCGATATGAAGCTGACCACATCTCCATCTGGCACTACTGTGCCCTTTCCAGGGTGCACAGCAACACATATGAGAGTGGCTCAAAGTAGGTAGGAGGTTGTGGGAAGAGCAAGGCTTTATTATCAACAGATATCTGGCAATCAAGGTGATATATTCCAAAGCAAAAGCTGCACGATGCCCTCGAATCACGAACACACGTGCATTAGCGCTCCTGACCTCCCTCCACAGTAACTGTTTTCCTGTAGGGCTCATGATATTCTGTGTGTGCATATGTGAGTTTGCATGACGTAACGTAAGCCCAGATTCAGCACAGCTGGGCTTCTCAGTATTGCAGATTACAATACGTCACTGCTTTTGCTCTTAGCCCTCCCCCCTGTCCAGCACAAGCTCCAATACACTCACATCTACGTTCAACACATGCATGCAGACCCAAACCAACTCCAATGATGTCACTAAATTTGTTCCCCTCCCCGCTCCATCTGCCTCTCCATCTCTGCCTCACTATCACGCATACAAATTTGTATATTCTCTGTCCTGCTAGTTTAGACTTGACATTTTTGTTCAATCTCTTATTTCATCTCACAACATGCATCCTTTTTTCCTTTGCCTCCATCTATGTTTGTCTGCTGGCCAGATGGGACTTATTAAACACATACTGAAGAGGAAAACTACTTAGAATCCAACCAAATAATTTATTTTAGGAAAAGCAGACAATGAAAAGCTTTTCTTCGTTTAGCTGGCGTCCATAACACATTAGTTCTCTGGAATTTTCCAAAATAAATTTAAGATAAACTATCCTCCCCCCATCAACACAGATAGCGTAGCCTTTATTGTACAGATGCTTTAAAAAAAATTAAAATAAAATAAAAAAAAAAAAAAGGACTTTAGATCTGAAACTGATATGTTCATTTGATTTTGTTTAACATTTGAGTCTGTTTGGAAGATTTTAAAACATTTTTTGTGTGACATGATGCACTAAACTTCAAACATCATGTTATTTATTTTCAGTTTAGGGCATTCAGCAGTAGTAATGATGGTTATAAATAAATTCAATTATGATAATGTTTGATATTTTTAAGCTGCTGAAAAAGTCGACGCAGATTTCATTACACTTCATTACCATCTCAAGACACTGTCGCTCAAAATATTTCTCTCGACTTTTCCTCCTCACTGTATAACTTGCTATATACCCTTTACCATCATTGCATTTTTCCAAGGTGGCTATGTGTTATGCACTGATATGCATAAAATGGACATTCATGTATAGTTTCTCTCCTGTTGATCGCCACTCAAAACGTCCCTCAGGCAAAGTGAATTTACTACGAGATAAGGCTTCATTTCTTAAAAACATGTTGAAGTGGATTATTCTGCTATCATGCAGTCTTTCTGGCTCTTTGCTTGACAGCCCATCAGATTGTTGGCACTGTAGCCATCTACTCCATATGACCTGCTGTTAAAGGGCACATTCAGTCGAGGAGAGGGAAAGGAAGAACATGATAAAAGAGGTGAGAAAAATAAAGCTAAAGGAGAAGATGTAATGAATCAAAGAAAAGAAGGACAATCAGAAACCATTAGAAACACAAAAGCAGGGGGATGATACTGGACTGTGAGGTTTTTAACAGGTTCAATCTTGCTGTGTGTGTGTGTGTCTGTTGCCGCATATGTGACAGAAACAGAGGATATTGGTCTGAATACTGCACTCAAACATGGTAAGGAGTACAACAGTGCACGGACACAGATGAACACACACAAACACTTGCACACAGATAAGTCCTACAGCATCAGACACACCAGGATTACTCTCCCTCTTTTATAGACAGAGCACAGATTATAGTTCAGCCACAGCAGAGCACAGTTTGTAAGGCATCATGAGACACATGAGGATTCAACCATAATGTTATTTTTCTGACAATAAGAAAAAAATAAAAATCTGAATGAAACAAACTGTCCTGTCAATGGAAAATTTTCCACCCAAGTCTCTTATTCCAAACATATTTTGCATGACATTTTGCATGAAAACAACAAAAACATAGATTTTACAGTACAGATTTAATGTTCTCTTCCAAAGCTACCCACTGAACAGAGAACATTTCATCATCCATTGATCACAATTTAATCCTAATCACTCTTCAGGATAGATTACAAAACTAGTGCCGCATTTAAAAAAAAAAAAACATGGAAAAAAAGAAAACAAAAAACATATGCCTAAGTGTGTGCATGTGTATTTGTAAGCATTCTTGCCAGCTGGAAAACCAGTTGAATTTGCCATTTGTTGTGGTGCTAACTTCGAGTAGCAACACAAGCCAATAATGTAGTATCTCTCAATTTCACATTAGAAAACTAAGGGAACATGTTCACAAACAGCTGCTATGAAGTACTGTGTGGTACTGCTTTTATTGTGATCCAAATGTTCAAATTTGCTAATATATAGTTTCAATAACTTCTATCATGTTTTTATGTGTGGCAGCCATTTTGGATACTGAACTCAGGGCTGCTTGACAACCCCAAACTTTCCAAAAGACTTCTAAGTACAGGACCTGTTTTTGTTGCAAGAAATTAAGAATATCAGCCTTACAACGTAAAAGCACTATTGCCATTTGTTTTTCCAAGGGCAGATATAATCAGAATTTAGAGCCAGATGATTTAAAATGCATTACACTTGAAACAAGCAATAATCAACTTGTGGATTGCTTTCTCAAAAAAAAAAAAAAAAAAAAAAAAAAAAAAAAAGCCCTTTTCTCACAAAAAATGAGCCTTTGGAAACACAGATCTTTGAAACACAACCACTAATACAATAGTGAAGGATGATGGAGAGTCTGTAACAGCAGAGGTGTATTGAGAATTGTTTCAAACAAGTAAAAGGTTGTTTGGCTGTCTAAGAGACATTTTGACAACTGGACCTGGAACATATTTGACAGAGAACTTATTTTCCTTTCCATCTGCTTTCCTATACCAAGTCTGTTTTATACAGGACCATTGTAGTTGAGAGGGTAACTCTTCGCACTACAGTAGTTATGCTTCCTCAGCTGTGTGGGAGAGTCTCATGTTATTAAAGCTGTATATTTTAAATTTGTAAAATTAAAACAAACGATCCTGTTACAGTGAATATAACTTTTATACATGTTAGTTCACTACAAACTTCAGGGAAAGATGTAATAGACTTTTGCCAAACGTGGACTTCCATGTTTTATTGCTTGTCAGGTGACAGGCAGGGTAGTTTTTCTCGACATTAAAAACTTGTTCTTCTAGAACAACTTCTGATCACTTCATAACTTTTACTTGGCAAAACTAAATTAGTTACTTTAAAGTCTAAGAAAGGTTCTTGCATTTACAGATTTTTTTTTTATAAATAAAAAGGATCAGAGATGTGTTCCCTTGAGAAGTTTATACCACATAGACAGTCTTGTTTCTTACCTTAAAATATGCTGACAATCCAAGGTTTTTTATTTTTTTTATATGCTGCACAAGATAAACCCTTTAAAAAACCTGCAATATTACTTTGGCTGAGGGATTCTTTTTTTTGCTACTTGTAGATGTTGATTATTTAAAATCTGTTTAAGTGAACATAAAACATGCAAATTGATATGAGACAAAATTGAAACAAAATCAATCAATCTTTAATGCTCAGCACTCTCCCTCTACAAATCTTACAAAAAGTTAATCGTAAATGTAAAAATACTACTTTCCTACGAGGGCTTTTTCAGGTGTATATTTCTACCCTGGTCAACTATGACTGTGAGCAACAAGCCAAGAAATGGTTAAAAAGGAGACTTTACGAAAATTAGGATATATTTCCTGTGATGGATATAGATATATTTATCAATGTATATTTGTCTGTGTTTTAAAACAAAGTTTCAGTGTGTTTCTCAGTATTACCAATTCAAATAATACACTTTCCGAGACAACATGTGCAGCTCAATTTGGCAGCCTTTCAAATAAAAACAAGAGGTGCAATTTACAATAATAAATACACAATTATGCATGACAAAGCTGAAAATATAACAGGGAAACTAGTAGGCAAGGAACTTTTAGCGTATAGGAGCCGGCATTAAAAGGAAATGTAGTTTGAAAGGAAGAGAAGGTAGGAAGGGGTTAATTATCTCTGCTCTCCTGTAATCTGAAGAGGTAATCACCACAACTGATTTACATTAATTTGATCTGTCCTGCTTTAGAGGAATTAACCTTCAATCTGATCAGAAGAAATTAAATTGAAGAGAAAGGCAACGTTTCTGAAATTCTTAAAAAGTGATCTGGATAAATTTAATAAGGGATTCTGAGAAAATGATAACACAGATATCATTTTAATCACTTGATTTGATTACCATTTGATTACCATTTTCCCAATTTTCCCAATTTTACCCTGCAATATAATATCATATCTATCATATCTGTCTATCTATCTATCTATCATATCTATCTATCTTATCTATCATATCTATACAGGCAGCCAGGGAAATATTCTTTTACTTTTTTAATGCAGTAGATGTGGCATAACATTTTTGTGTTATTCAAAGAGACTTTTTTGAGCTCTGTATCATGTTATCCCCTCACTAAAAACATACGAGGAGTGTTTTGATTCTTTCAAGCATGTTTAAGGAATCCTTGACTCTCCCATGGCAGCCATTTGAGGATGAATGAAAAACAACCAACCATAACCAGCAAATCAAAAATAATGCACCCAAAGGCCAAAATTCTGAAACAAAATAGGAGTTGAAAATGTAATAAAATGAGGAATTAAATTTTATACTCGAAGAATATTTAGTTAAGCATACAAATATACTTAGGCTGCTTACTTTGTGCAATTTAGGTAATACGTCTACATTTCTTAAGCAACCATGTGACATGTGAAAATGCTTACGTCTCATTTTCAGGAGTTTATTTCTTCCATTTCCTAAATGGAAATGCAAAACTCTTTGTATTTTTGTTAAGGAAGACCTATATCCAAAATATATATTTCATAATTTTTCTGTCGATTTTTAGAGGAAGACCTAGATGAAAACACAGCAAGACATTCTTCATCTGAAGACTATCTTTCTCTCATTACTCAACAATTTCCATCTTTTTAAATAGCTCTAAAATTTCACCTGCAGATCTCTTCATTTGTTGAAATACAGATATGGCAAAACAAATAAAGAGCTGAGATTTTAAGTCTTGGTGAACAAAAAACAAACTTTCATAGTTAAAGTTTCCCCTTTAAATGACACTGTTAAAGTTTTGAATCAACTAAGATGAACTGATAATGCAAATTAACACTGGGTCTCAAAACTGCCTTATACTGACATGAAAATTTACAATCTCATTTCAAGACTAAACTAAAATGTGAAAATATTTAATGAAAATACAGAAAACATGTTCCTTTGTGAAAATACAAGACTATTATATAAAATCTGAAAATATAGAAATAGTTGAAAGATGAGGAAAAATAGTCTACAGATTTCAGATTAGAGTCCCGTGCAAGCAGAGAGTTGGCTGAGTGAGAGTTGTCGAGAGTCGAACGCGTGACAGAACAGTATTGAGTGAGCATTTGTGAGATTTAAATGCACACAAATCTAATTATTGTTCAATCATGTAGATGTGTGCACCCAGATCAGACTCACAGCGCGCTCAACCTGGTGGCACAAAAATCACGCCACACCTAAATGCTTACCCTCACAAAGCACTGCCCATTTCCACAAAGCTCCTCCTTGGAGCTGCAATCTCCAGCCGAGCCTCTACCTCACAGAGTGCCCCTGCCCCGCACCGTTTCACCAAACTGGTGGAGCATAACACTTGGTGGAACTGCACATCTGCTGAGCTTATCATACAAACTACTTCTCAGTCCAATGCGCCTAAGAACGGTTGTAAACGACATAATGTAAAGGCATTGTTGCGATGACGTGCTCAGAGTGTCAGAAAGAGCAGGAGCTTCTTAAAGAGACAGAGGCCAATTTCATGGCATCAAATTGTTAAATCAAATTTCTTTAAAATTATGTTTGATATACACAGAATTTTTATAACTGAAGGTAACATAGTTACTTGATTGTGTTATAAAGTGGAACTATGTGCCTGGAAAATGCATAATACCGCCCCTTTAATAATAGTCAAATTACACAGACATAGCATACATGAATGTATAATTGTGGCTGTGCAACCTACTATATCTGGGAAACTGAATGCAAAATTAGATGTATGCCTGGTAGTGCTTTCAAGAACAGGAAAATGGCCCATGATTTATAACATTAAACGGGCCTATTAAGCAAAATATGTTAAATAGATTTATTGAAAAGAGAAGGGGCAGTCTTGTAATGTTTTACTGCACATTCTAGGAAAAAAAAAAAAAAAAAGGTATCACATGAAACTCAAAACTGTTTACAAAACCCAATCCATGTATTTTAAGTCTTATCTCTGCAGGATGATCCACAACTTCCTGATCAGTGGATCAGAATACATTTTTCCCTAAAATCTAAGTTTATGACAGCTCATCCTCTTAATTCTTCTGCTTCCCATCTTATTCAGAACATCCCCTGACACAAGGTGCAAACAGTCTTAAATAAAAACCCTGGCAAAAAAAAAAAAAAAAAAAAAAAAAAAAAAAAACCACTTCTGCAGAAGCTCATGTCAGCATGTTAGCCATTTTATTCTGTAGAAAACTAAAAAAAAGGAACAACAAACTGATTACATTTAAACATTTTGACTTTGTAAACAAAAGTGATGGCAAGATTAAACATAAAACCGCTCTTTTATTAAATGGCTCCATTGCAAACATGCATAAAAGCGCCATCAATTTGTCCCTTACTTAATATGACAAGAAGCCTCTAATTGCAACAATTTTCTGTAATTTTGTGAGCAAGCACTTTTCACAAAGCTAGAAGTTCCAGCTGTTAGGAGAAACTCTTTTTTTTTTTTTTTTTTTTTTTTTTCAGTGAATTTTCATCCTTTACAAGATTTATTTTATTTTATCCAGGAGTTGTGTTCAAGACTTTAACATCAATCCTTAATGACTGAGAGAGAAGATGATGTCTAAACAAGGAGCCTGGGCCAGAGTGACAGAGCAGACACTTACATCATTACCTGTCCTGGTGTCACTGCTCATCATGCTGCAAGTGTTAACATGTTGCAGCCAAGCAGTAACACTCCTGTCATGCTCTGATGCCAGCGAGCAGCTAAACTCCAAGTGCTGAGTAAAGAAAATGCCAGGGTCCAGTAAGCCCTTGGGGTAATTAGGAGAAAGTCCAGATCAACCAGAGAGACAGGGTGTTTGTATGCAACATACTGTTGGAGACCAGGAGCTCATTATCAGGAGCCACCTTTGAGCAAAGCAGTTGACATTTGGTAAAAAAAAAAAAAAAAAAGGAAAAATCTTTGCAAAACATTTTTTTCAACTGCATTAGTGGGTTTTTAAGAATGATCAACCTGTTTAGGAATATGCTACAGCATCTCCAATGGATTTAAGTTCAGACTTTGACTTGACCACACTGAAACTTTTTTTCTCACTAATCAGGGTGTTTTGTGGACTTGGACAAGGCGCGTTTGAATGTGTCCCTCAAGGAGTCCTGTGGGGAGTACTTTGGGAGTATGGGGTACCAGGCCTCTTGACAGCTGTTAGGTCACTGTATGACCAGTATCAGAGCTTGGTCCATGTTGTCATTATTGTCAGCAGTAAGTTGGATTTGGTTTTGGTGATAATTGGACTTTACCAGTGTGGCTTCGCTGCAACACATTAACAGTTGCAGATTCTGGATACTGTGGATACAAGCAGTGGAAATAAGGGAGTATTCACACCAGGAATACTTTGGAATCCTTTGGAATGCTTGTTTGGCCTGGACCAAAATCAGACTTTTTTTTTTTTTTTTTTTTTTTTTTCCCCATTGGGAGCGGTTTGCTTTCACATTGTGCTTTTTTGCAAACTGACTATAATTTGTAAACAAGCCACGTGGGTGACAATCATTGCTCCCATTCGACAGAAATGACAGGGGTGGGACAGAGCACAGGCCCAGAAAAAAAAAAAAAAAAAAAAAAAAAAAAAACAAATTTATAAGTCCTGCTTGCTGCATTTCTGCTGTGCACATTTGTGCTGTTCTTAAAATAGCAATACCATTTTGAGTGTCAAGAGCAGTTCATACAATGCTGGTCTCACAATACATTTTTACTTTTGGAATGGTATCGGCAAAAGGGTGCTTCAAGTCGAATGAGACGAGATTCTCTGCGTCCTCCTGACCCACAACATGCTGGCAGCAGCATCGCTAAGCAGAAAACGGTGGATCAGGTACAATTTCAATACATACAGCAGTATCGTTAGCAACACTGCAGGGCTCATTTTTACTATAATGCCCAGCAATAGTGATTTGTGAGGTCGAAAAAGATGTACATTTCCTGTAGCTGGTTCGGCACGAAGCTGGTCTGTATTTACACCAGAAGCGAACTGCATCAGAGGTCATTTGGAAGCAGACCAAGACCACCTCAAAATGTGGGTCTCGGTTGTTTTATCTGCACCAGTATTCACTTGAGGGTATTCAAGTCAGGACTTTGGCTGGGCCACTCCAAAATGTTACTTTTTCACTACACTGTATATCTGGGTTAACTGCATTCTCTTGGATACATTTGAATGGGAATAGCCATCAGTGAATTTAAAGAAAGCCTAATAAGGAAACATGCAATTTCAAAGGTCAACAAAACTTACATGATACACGTGTATGCTGCTAGGTAACAGTACTAACCACGTAACCCCATTTAATCCAGTTTTTTCTTTTAGAGACTATCATCCTATGATTCATCTGTAGTTGGATCAAAAAAGCATTATGCAAACTGTTAACCCAGGTCAGCTGAATGCAACTGAAGAGAGAGTTATTCCCATGCTGATAATTGTTTAACCTTTAAATCAATCAAACCACTGTCGCAACAAAATTTATTGATGCCTGTGCAGCAGGTACATTTTTAGGTTTTTGTAGATCTTCAGTGGGAACTGGAAGTGAAGCTATTAAAAGCTTATCAACATGCTGTAGAAGCACAAAAAGGTTATTTAGTGCTTAGGTTTGACCCATCTCCCACCCCCCCACAATATTTAAAGTTCAAATGACTCATAACTGGTACCTTCAGTGAACCCAATCCCAAAAGATGGCTCACCCATAGGACAAGGACAGAGCCATTCAACAAGGCCAAGGATCTACAGTCTATTTAATGAACTGACACTTTCAGTCACACAACTCATTTCCTTTTAAGGAATTTTTCTTATTATGATAAATATTTATCTTCTATACATTACATGCAAAAACAATGCAAACAACTGAGAAAATTTTACACTAATGTAAGATATCTTTGGCATGTTTCACAGCGCTGTTAAAAAAGGCAAGATGAGCAAAAACTTAACCTACAGCCTTATCTAAGAGAAAACACACTTTACCCTTAGCCACAGTCAATGCACTGACACCTTTGCCCTATCATGCGCTTGTAAAAACAAAGACCAGGCAAGTTGCAGCAGTATAGAGCTTAGTTCGCAATTGACCTCAAAAATTTAATTGCTGAAATTGCCAAGGTAATGTCTGTTTGAAGAAAAGGAAGGAAACAACCTGACAAGCAGTAGTTCTAATGAGAAATAGGAAGTAGAGATAGAAGACATCAAGCTTGGGTGTTTTTGGCCAAAGTTCAAAAGTGAATTACTAGTTAAGTGATAAGAAGCAGTACTGATAATGAAACAAATAGGAAGCCAGTAAACTGCTGCTGTATTTAGAACTATGTATGCTTTCCTAGTGGGTATGTATATTGCATTACAGCTGCATTACAAACAACTGTGTGGTAAAAAGACAGCTGACAATCATTGTTTACAGCAGACTGAGCAAATGTTCATCGCAATTTACAATTGATGCAGTTCATAAAGACAAGCCCTGAAGACAGCTCTTCACCATATCTCTAAGTATTAGTTCAGTCCCCCTACAGAGGAAGCTCATTTCAACAAGTTGTAATCAAGATCTTGTTCTTTCAGTTATGATTGACATGATCCAGTTATTCAGGTCAGAATGTTGATTGATGTGTAAACTGAGAGCTTTGCTTCTGGTTTATCTTTTTCTTCACAATAACAGACACATTTTTGCAGACAAGGTTCCAATCCATCTATACATCTCCTAATCCATCCTCCCATCACTTGCAAACAAGATACCAAGATACTTTAGCATCTTGAGGCAAAGACTGAACCTTAACCTGGAGGAACCAATCCACCTTTATCCTGTAAAGAATAATTGGAGGAGCCACCTCTCATTCTGGATGCTTCATTTGTCTGCAAACCCATCCAGATCAGTCAGAAGGACATGGCTTGAAGATATGAACAGAACCACATTATCTGCAAAAAGGAAAATGGGACCATGAAGTTCACATACTCGACATCTTCCTATTCATGACAATGTCCTGAGAATCGTGACAAGGTCAACCCCTTAGGTTAGTCCAACACATACTGGGAACAGATTTAACTTTGTACCAAGAATGCAGACTCATGCTTTGTTATACAAGCATCCTAATCCTCTCCTATTCCTACAGCTTTTAGCTCTCCTAAACAACCTCATTTAACAGCCTCTTAGATGGTAATAATGCACTATTTTATTCAATGCCTACGCAGAGGAGATGTAAAGGACCAAAAAAAATAAATAAAAAAAATTCTTCACTAGAATATCAATATGGATTTGTCTCCTTTATGAAGATTCCTCCCAAATGTATTTCTTTCTGGCCCTTGATTTTTTCTTTATACTGTGTTTTTAGTGCCACTATTGTCCATGCTGGTGTATACAGTCCACAGTCTGAACAAAAGCAATCCTGCTCTTCCTAAATTTAAGATTTGACAATCACTCTCTTCTTTCCATGACCCTTCAGCAAACTTTCCCAAGAACACTGATTGTGAATACCTTAAATATCTGGCTTTGAAAAGCAAACTCTGTCAACTGTCAACTTTCTGAGCACAGTAAAAGGTAACATGGATTAAATGTGTGCAGGCTATGCATCATGACTTGTTACAGCATGAAAAAAAACTTGTGAAAAACTGTCAGGAAACAAGATTTTAATGTTTGTAGTCTACCTTTTATTTGGTGCACTGCAACGATTGTTGTTGAGACAGATAGCGTTATATTTATGATGTGTGGTTGTTACACTTAATGCAACATCTAACAGTGAGAAATATGGAAAATATTTTGTTACTCAGGGGTGCATATAGAAGCGGCACTACACAAAAGTGTCTAGTCTTTCCATGCATCTTCTACTGTGGTGGAGGAACTGAAATTATATGCGTCATTGGCGAACTTGTAGTTTGGTTCCTGGAAAAAAAAAAAGAAAAAAAAAAAAAAAAAAAAAAAAAAAAAAAAAGAGAAAAGAAGTGCTACTGATTACCACAACATCAACATGTTTTGATGGCTCTGAAAATGTATTTGATAAAGGTTGTTTGAACCTTGCTGTGCTTCAGTTTTCATGTACTGATCAAGCATGACATATTAAAGCAAGCTATGGCTATCTTACCAATCAAACCATCAAGTGTGATGGGGCTCAAGCATTGTAGAGCTAAGAACATAGCAAATAACCAGTAAGATTGCCATGTCAGCCTTTCGACTAGACATCCTAAAACTTGGTTATTAAAAACAGATTCTTTTGTCAGCTACAGCTTGCACAGGATTGCAGGCAGACCTTGAAATCAATCATCATGGTACAGCCAGGATGGGAAGTTAATTCCACTGGAGGCACAAGTGGTAAAGCCTGCTGACAGATTCATAAGAGGCTGCAAATTGTTTTCATAAAGTTTGTGACCTTGGATCTTGGATTTTGATGGTCTAAGTACAATTTTAGAGCTCCTTTAAAAGGCAACATCTTAAAAAAGTAACCCCTACTTTCCCTGTCTGTTGTTGAAGGTCAAAAAAACAAAAAACAAACAAACAAACAAAAAAAAAAACAAAGAAAAAAGCCACTTCTTCAGATGTACATCTAGGTGCTTTATTATCATCGGTCTGCAAGGTCCCTTCAGATTTAATTTGCTATTGTCACAATCTCCCTGCTGAGCTTCCCTTTTTTTCTCAGCTCCTCTCATATGCTGTCAGAAGCCCTATATAAGGCACATTGCTTCAGCTGTGCCGCAAAGCATTCACAAACTTGCATACTGAATTGTCAATGGGGACATTAAACCCTGTGGATTAAATATACAGAAATAGCTCGAGAAATTGCTTACATTTATTCCAACATGTATAGGAATGATATCCACAGAGAGAACAAGTATCCCTTGTCTCAATTCTGCCACAAAACTGTATGTTTTATTATATATATATATATAAATAAACCAAGGACAGCTGAGGACAACTTATCTTTCAAGTTATAACTGGACTCTCAAGACATTACTGCTGCACACATAATCCAACTACTGTAACCAGAACAGTGCTTTTCAGCTTTTGAGATTGATATACAACTAGGAGGAAAAGCAAAAACAATTTCTCATCTTTAAAAAAATATTTTGATATATTTGTTAGTTAAGGGATAACCATAAGGGATGGAAAAGGTGCAATAGCATTATACTGCTGACTGATTCATCCATTGACTTTTATCCATTCTCTTGCCCAATATCAGTCCTTGAGGAAAACCCAGACCCTCACCCAAACACTGTCTAGCATTTTCTGGGCAGCTCAAGGTATTCACAGACCAAAGGGTGTTCATATATGTGCTGAGCCCTCTTAGTATCTGCTGAAGTCGGCTCAGCCTCAGTGCATCCTTTACCAGTTCTTCAAAATGAGATACATCCCTAAGGTGGGTACAATGAAGAAAAGTCCTGTTGCAGATGGTTCTCTTTTCTACCTGTTAAATTTGGGTATGAAACAAACAGAACAGCAAAAGTATGAAATGGCTCAAAAGTAGAAGATAAAAGGACAACCACGGATAGCTTTCTGTAATAGCAGCCTGAGATAACAGTCCACATGCCTCCACAAAAAAAAAAAAATAGTTTGCATATATACAGCTACTTTCCAATGTTGAGCGACCTCTGACTTACCTTTCAAACACCTTACTGCTACTGAAAATACAACAACATTTCTTCCCATGGCAACAATTTCCACACCAAAGAACTCTGGTAAACATGAAAGCATGAAAAGGTGTGGTATACATGGGCTTGGAAAGTTCAGTGATCTTTTTTGGCTTCCAACCAGCACGTCACCAGTTAAGGTCAGTCGAGCTAAAAATCAGCTCTCTGTCCATCTCTGGACATATAATCCTTTCAGTAAGTTCTGGCTCTGTGGCACCTTCCAACAACATGGGTTAAAAAACCCTCCAAAGGGAGGCACACCATTAGGCATTCTGATCAGATGCCCAAACCAGTTCAGCTGACTCCTTTTGATCCAGAGGAGCAGTGTCTCTATAACATCATCTCTAATAGTAGAATCAACTACTAGAACCAACCATTAGTAGTGGTTTCTGATTTGGGCAAAATGATTCTTCACCCATGGGGGCCCATGTCTCAGCATGAGTGCTTCAGGAGGCAAAAAAAAAAAAAAAAAAAAAAAAGTCATCAGTTGCACCTGAAGAAGTTTTCTATTGTTTATTGGCATGTCCAGTCAGTCAATAGGGAGGGAAAAGACCCTCCCCCAATGTTGTGTTCAGTGTAAGCGTTGTAAGGAAATATATCTGCACAACACATCTGGCAAATCATGCAAGGCATGGTTATTGTATTGCACTGTTTTTTTCACAGACTTTGGACTGAATTTTATCCCTTGGAGTTCAAACTGTACAGCTAAAAATATATTTTTTATAACACTGTTTCAAATTAAAGATATCTTTATATTTTTGTGGAAAAAAATCTGCTTTTTGGAAAAGGTCAAATCTGGCCTGAGATATTCTACTCTACATAGATTTTTCACAAGACCGTTTGAGCTTGTGAAACCTATGGAGAAACATAATTTTCTCAAAAAAAGGTAAATATTACATCTCGTCACATTCTCAGGCGCAGGAGGAGTGTGTCGCTCTGGTGGGCGTTGATGCAAGAGCCTGCCTTTGCCGGCCACCTTTCAAATTAAGCTAATTATAGCTGCTTGTATTTGAGATCTTGCTTTTTTGGTTATGATCCATGTCTCATTATCATAGAAGAAGGTCAGAACAATAGATTGAGAACTTTGCTTTTTTGGCTCTTTTCATTCTTTACTACAGCAGACTAGAGACATGTCCACATTAATGCAGACAAGGCCCTAATCTATTTTACTATATCCTGTTCCATCCTACCATCCCTCCTGAATAAGACATTAGGATACTTTTCTTCCTGAGTCAGAGACTGACCTCTGACCTGGAGGGAGTGGTGGACCTTTTTCCGGTCGAGAACCATGATGTCAGAGTTTGAGAGGACAGATCTCACCCCAGCTGTTTCACGCACAGGTTTGAACTGCTCCAGTACACACCGAAGATTATGGCTAGAAAATGACCACATCATCTGCATAAATTACATATGAGCTCCTTAAGTTCTGCAACCACACAACCCAATCCTCTGATAAAAAGGTATTTAAATAAATGGGGCCAAAACACTGACTTTGAACCCCACACATGATCTGAAGTATGAACAAACTGCATCTGAACCATCCAACTAGAAGACATTAATACTATATGGACATTCGCTTAAACCTACACCTTCATGCTTGTTATTTCAGGTCAGATCAACAGAGAGCACTTTGTGATAATGAGCTGCTCTACTTTCATGACAGATGGAAAATGCACAGCATGCAGTGCCCAGCTCCTCCTTTTCCATCCACTTCACCAAGTTCGCCTGACTTATCAAGCCACCAGCGCCGCCACTGCCCAAGCACTGTGTCCGTATCAGATGATGACAGAGGCGTCAACAAGAGGAGGAGCTGCTCAGAGTTGAGGCAGTGGAAAAACCGCCTCACCATCTTCATCAATATTGCAGCCTCACCTGGTGAAAGCTAACACCCGCTAACATATTCCATCATGTCATTGGAAGAAAGGATCAGATGCCTTGGCTTGACATGCCAACATTGTTACCTGCACAAATTATGACGCAAAACTTGCTTCATTATACATGACCTTTTTCAAAAATAAAAAAGGAACAGGAAGATGCGTTGGAAAGCTAATTATGTTCTGTAGAGAAGCTCAACATGCAGGTCATTGCTGTACTTTACTAAAAAGGTGAGAAGACGACGAAAAGATGAAAAATAAGCACACCTCTCGACAGGAATAGTGAGATCTCAAGGTGTAACTGTAATTGGTGTAAGGTATGTTCTTAATGCATAATAAAGGCAAAGATATAAAGGTGAACAAGTAAAGGGTGCAATAATGTTGGACCTGACCTAACTGGACAGGGATTTAAGAGATATTACTGCCAATTTACTGTAGTTGTGAAGGTGAATGTTGGGGGGGAGGGGGGAATAAATGTTTTCATAGGTTTGCATGTTTAACAACTTGTCCATGTCAAACAGAACCACAGCACATCAGTTTTCACTGTAACAAATTTACTTTGTTTCTACTGAACATTCAGTGCAAAATGGATTTTAGAAGATTATGTAGCAAAGAAAAATTTAATTCCCTCCTGGCCATTTCATTTTGTAAAAGCAGACAAAAGGAGACACAAAGCTCAAAGATAAGGATTTCAGTATTATGGTAGCTGCTGCATTTCTGCATCTCAGAATTTCAGACATGAAACACACATCTGAGCAGCTGGTAAACTAATCTGTTTTCATTACTAATTACTTTTAACCAAGAGTGGTTTAGAATCTCAACAAATACGCTTATTGTGCAGTTCAGTCAAATTGTGACTGACTTCAGGAAAGCTTAAACAGAAGTACAAAAAAAAAAAAATCTATACTGAAGCGGCTCTGCTGAGCTCTGGTTACTGCTGCTTATCTTATTGGTCAGCGCTGTCATCATAGCAGCCTGCATGCATGGGATTGCGTGTGTCTGTGCGTTTCTGGGTGTGTAATGTGGCCTGGCTGAGGTCAGTGTTGGTGCACATTTAATCTCCACTCTCTTTCCAGGCCACACCAAGGACTTTGACGCATCACTTTGCTATCTATTATTCACATATGGTCAGACTTCAGAATGTGCATGTGTGTGAGGTCATATGTGCATGTTTGTGCATACAAAATAAAATCTTTTAATAGAACAATGAAGCTCAGAATTTCTGATTTATTTTTTATTTTTTGGCAGACAATATCAACCCTATTGCATAATCCCTGACTTTCAACCACATTTAAAAAAAAATAATAAACAAATAAAACTTGCACACACGGGCACACTGCTCCTGCTTCAGTTGCACAACCTCAGAATTTTGGGGATAGAACGGGCTGGTTTCATAAGCAGTCTGCTGCCCACTGGCAGCTGTGCTGTCAGATGAGGTCATTACTTTGGGCGGGACACCACCACAGACAGGGAATAATGCTGGAGACAATGGTTTAAAAAAAAAAAAAAAAAAAAAAAAAAAAAAATCCACCGGGTGTGAATAAGACTGACAGACGGGGGAGACCTGAGGGCTGTGACGTCCCTGTCCATTCGTGCAGTTTCTGTACTGAGTCGTGTTACCTTGCTGGCAGTGCAGTGATGCACTGAGGTAAATGGGGAACAGGGCAGCTGAATGATGTTCGTGTGTCAGCAGTGTCAGTTCAGGCTGGTATTACTATCAGCTCAGTGCCAGGGAGGGGTGAATAGCCCTTGTGCTATCTCTAGACCACAGCTTGTTTATCCTAATGAGCAGAACTCTGAACGTACTCAGGTCAATTGCAAAGAAGATATATTTTTTCCCATTTGGACTGCTGCAAAGCAAGAAACAAAATAAAATCAAAATGTATAAACTATATTCTGCTTGTTATAATGCGGTGAATAATCCTTGGATGCTTTGCTTTATCAAACATGAGTAATAAACAGACACTAATAGCTCTTTAGAAGTCTCTGATTCATTGTTGAGGTTATACAGAAATGGTTTTCTGACCCTTTACAGTGTCCATCCAAAGACTGCAGGTATCACCCTGGCAGGTGCAGTCATATTTATAGGTGCAGCTTCATAAATTAGAATATCATCAAAAAAATGCATTTATTTTGACAATTCTGTTCAAAAAGTGACTCTTTTATTGTATTTAATCACTATGTACATTATCATAGGGTGATACATTTAACCACTTATTTCTGTATATTGTGATAATGGCTTACAGCTACCAAAAATCCAAAATTAAGTTTCTTAGAAAATTATGTTACATAAAGCCCATGAAAAATGATTCTAACACTGACATGTCATGTTATTGTCATGTTATAGCCTGCATAATAGGACTATTGGAAGAAAGAGTGCTGAAAAATGTGCTCGAATGAGTCATTTGTGTGGCCATGTCATCTGCTGGTGTTGCTCCACTGCGTTTTATTAATTTCAAAATCAGCACAGGAAATTTTAAAGCATTACATGTTTCCCTTTGCTGAGAAGCTTTATTGAAATGGTGATTTAATAATATTACACCAAAATTGGCACCTTTCCACACTGCCAAAAGTATCAGTACTTAGTTTATCAGTCATGGTATCACTGCCAACAAAATTGGCTGGCCTAAACTTCACACATAATACTAAAGATTAAAGCTCAATACCCACCGATCCAAATGACCTTAAGGCTGCTATAGAACTAATCTGAGCTTTCCTAACAGCTCAGCCTCCATGCCATATTGCATTTATACAGTAATTCATACAGAAGGAGCCCCAACCTAATTCTATATAGTAAATGAACAGAATAGAATATTTCTGTGATAAAAAAAAAAAAGAAACAAAAACAAACTCTTTTAAAATTGCTCTTATGTAAAATTGCAATTTTCTCTTTACAAAATTTTGGGTTCTCATTAGCTGTAAACCACAATAACTAAAATCAGCAGGGTTTCTAATGAATTTAAGCGAGACTTAATTTGTTTTATTGAATTACTATAATAAATCAACTTTATTACAACATACCAGTTTATTGAGACACACCTGTATATTTTGATATCTCTACCAGGAACCAGTTTCAACTCTTTCCCTGAAAGTTAAGATGTAATTTGATTTCAGTATTGAACTTGTCTCTTAGGAAGCCATGTGCTCATACTGCAGGGGAGCGGAGCACTCAAAATCATTTCATCCAATAGCTCAAGCTTCTTTAAATCCTTCCAAACATGAATTTCTGACCAATAATGTGATAGGAGTAAAACACCACTCCACCCAATAGTCAGGCACCTCAGTTATTTACCCAAATCTCTGAAATCCCTTTGCAAATGTTTATTCAGCCAATGTGTGGGCAGTAGCCCCGGTGCTCAAGGACAAATGTCTGCCTGCAGCTCTATGGCTATGTTGCACTACATAAGGCTGTACCATGGCATGCGTGACCATTACATCATGGCAACTTCCTGTTGGGTTCGTAACACACACCTCCTGTCAACATCTCAGAAGCCTTGGTGTGCTGATTTGATCATGACTTTTGCTTTGAGACTATTTTTTTCTGGCACCATGTTGTGGATGTGTCTTAATCCTTATCTGCAGCATGATATCCTGAAGACAAACCAGCGTAGGATGGGCAAGTGTTTGCATGTTTCCCTGCCTCTGCTTATTGTGATGCCATGTGAAACAGTTCATGTGTCTTGTTCTCTTTTTATGTCATACCTTAAACTGAGAGCCCCCCCCCAACCCATCCCCACCTTACCCACACACACTCAGCGTGCTACCAAAGCCGCTTTGAGCTCTTTGCTCTGACATCAACATAGTCAGCATCAGTAAGCATGGACGGGACCATTACATGAGCAACCGAGGGAGATAACTGAAATAAGAGCATTTTAGTCCAGCTTTAGAACAGGGGACACTCTTGAAAGCCACTGCAGGATAAAACATTGTTGTGTCTCTCTTTTTTCTTTTTGTTAAAATCTTTTGTTGCAAGTTCCTTCTGTGGAAGCCTAGTGCTATTAAACTAAAATCACAAACATCCCCGGGGCACAAAGGAACGCTTCACAAAAATCTCCGCATCAGCAGAGTAAAAGTGCCACTCTCCCTATGGCTCACTTTCCATCTTTTTGTTCTTAGTTATTGTAACTGACAAGTCATGCCCCCTGGATCTGTACAAAACAAAAGATAAAATACAGAATACAATGGCAGGCATGTCTAGGAACATTGCATGAAAAATCTACATCTTTTTAAAAATAAATTCCAAATTATTTATTCTTTCTAGTAGAATCAAGTGGTGATAATGATGATAAAAAAAGGATCTAAAACTTGCATTACAACAAAAATGGCTGAGATTACATTGTGTTTTTTTTAAAACAAACAAACAAAATAAAGTAAATAAGTTTAAGAGCCAGAAAACCTAAAAATAATTCCACTACAAAACATGAATAAATCATAATCAGCCTTTTCAGTGTTTGAAAAAAATAGAAGAACAAAAAATTAGGAATTAAATGAAAATGCACTGTTTCAACACAAAATAAGCCTTTTGAAAAAGGTCTATAAAAAAAACCTAATTACCATTACAATATATGGATGATGACATAGCATATGTAACAACATAGCATTACTGCTTTTTGTTTAAAAATTGTGTATTTTGACAGAAAAGACTTTTCTAATGAGATTGTGTTGAATTTGTGTTTGGCCATTTATCAACACAAAAAAGGATGGAGTAAGCACTTTTGCTTTCCTGAAATAGTCTATGTGCAGGAAAATAGGGTGAGATCCATAAAACTAAGTGGCTTACGAGGGCGGATTTCCTCTCATTCACTGAAAACGATTTTAAAAATTTTTGGCCACAAGATCATGAAACAAATGGTTTCCTGGCTTCATGAGAAGGAATGATTTTAGACTTGCAATAGTCTAAAAATACTTTACAAGTCTTCCAGTTGCTTCCATTCACTGCTGTTATGTTTTAGATAATCACTGCAGAATTCACCAGTATCAAGCATTGTGATGACAACTGTTGGGAGAATGATCACTCTTACCTTTATTAACTGCTGCATTCTTGGCTATCTTTGCACGTGCTTTCTTATGTTTGGGCTTTTAATGTACTTCTAAATTTAAAAGTTACCCATCAAGAAACAAAACAACCAGACACGCCTGAAAAAGAAAAGAGTTAGAAATGAGATCAACCCTTTGAACTCAAATAAAACATGAGTTTTAAATTGGTAACTGACAACTGTTCTGATGCCATAACCTCTCATAAAATAGTTTCACATAGCTTTATAATAAAAACAACACTGTGACTGAGCACATGGCTAATTAATATTTTGAAATCTCTTCCAAAAGCTGGTTTCAGCTGCTTCACTTGTGGTGCTTAACCAGTCAAGAACAATGATTTGTGGTAAGGGTTCAGAGGTGAAGTAACATTTTTTTAAACAACAAAGAGTGGCAACAAAGAGTGGAAAAAAAAAAAAAATCCCTCAACCTACTGTGTAAACCTATTACAGAGGGTTTTTCTTGTGTTGACTAGTTTATATAGTTATTTGTTAAGATGGGAGACAATAGAAATCAAAATGTATGTGAGACAGGCAGTGCTTCTATGCGTTAATTAGGAAAACAATGGATTACTTGTTGCTTCAGACAATGGTGTTTGTGCTCATCTTTCGGCTTCTGAGCTGCATCTGACACCATCGAGCACAGCTTCTTATTATAGAGATTGGAACGTCTATTCGGCTATGGTTTGTTCATGTTTAAGTTATATGTAATCCACCTACACCAAACCAAAATGTTTCACGAAGTTCTGAGCTCTACCTTTTATTCTCCCTTAACATTATCCAGTTTGGTGGAATTTTCAGGAACCATAAAAATCAATGCTGGCAACACCATCTGTATTCAAAGGGGACATAGAATTCTGGGTGATGACTTTTTTTGTGCTTAAACGCTGAAAAAGTAATACTATTGGCTCTAAAAAATAAACAACTCTCTAGCCAACTATATATTTCACTTTAGTTACAATAGTTTCTCTTGCCACTTTTAAAAACCCTTGGTCAGGGACTCTTATCAAATATATGAAATTTCTGTATCTACCATCTACCACGTAAGCAATATCTCAAAAATCTGACCCAGTTATGTAGAGAGACAATTGCTCGACTGTGCTTGAGCTTAGTGTTGTAAAGTGATAGCCATTCTCGTTCAGGGTTTTTTCGCTACAGAGCACAATCACCCAGGTCTGGAAGCAACAAAGCTGCCCCGACCTTTACACTATCACACATGGCTCATCTACAGCCTGTATAAAAAAAACCATGGTACACAAAGAACTAGCTGTGACATGCACAGTGAAGAAATGGACTGAAGAAGCTCTGAGGGACTGTTTCAGCTCCACTGTGTGGGAAGAGCTTTACGCTCCTCATGGGGAGGACACTAACTGCATCACACACTATATCAACTTCTGCATTAACAACACTGTGCCCACCAGTATGGTATGGTGTTTCTCTAACAACAAGCCCTGGATCAACCTTGAAATAAAGGCTCTCCTGAAGGAGAAAAAGAGAGCCTTTAAACCAGGAAAGCAGGAGCAGCTGAAAGAGTGCAGAAGAAGTTAAGAAGGAAATTTAAGGAAGGAGAAAACATCTACAGGAAGAAGATGAAGGATCAACTGCAGCAAAGCAACATCAGTGTGGTTTGGAGAAGTTTGAAGTCAATTTCAAGAAGTTTGAAGTCAATTCCCACACCTCCATCTTGTCCCGTTCAATACTTCAGGTGAGGAACAAGCCGTGAAAGATCAAGGTGCAAAAGGCTATAGGTCCAGATGGCATCAGCGCCAGGCTCCTGATGTGCTGCGCAGATCAACTGTGTGAGATTATTGCACGAATAATGAAGCTGGGGAAAGTACTACAACTGTGTAAGACCCCCTTTGTGGTAACGATACCAAAGACCAAACATCCAAGGGACCTCAGTAGCTACAGGCCAGTAGCCGTGATGTTGCATCTGATTAAGCCCCTCAAGAGGCTGGTCCTCAAACATCTATGCCCCTGGTGATGTCTTCATTGGATGTGCTGCAGTTCGCTTACCAGCCTGGCATTGGAGTGGATGGTGCCATCATCTACCTCCTGCACTGAGCTCTGACCCACCTGGAGAAACCTAGAAGCACTGTGAAGATCATGTTCTTTGACTTCTCCAGTGCTTTCAACACCATCCAGCCAGGACTTCTGAGGGACAAGCTGGAGCTGTTAGGAGTGGACCACCACATTTCCCAGTGGATACTGGACTACCTCACTGGCCACCCACAGTATGTGAGGACACAGGGCTGTGTCTCCGACAGGCTGGTCTACGGTATGGGGGGGTCCCTCAGGGAACTGTTCTGGCACCATTCCTCTTCACCCTCTACACTGCAGACTTCTGTATCAACTCCCCACACTGCCATTTGCAAAAGTTCTCTGAAGACTCTGCCATAGTTGGCCTCATCACAGGTGAGGACGACTCAGAGTACAGACAGTGGGCTCAGGACTTTGTGGAAGGGTTCCAGCAGAACCACCTCCTGATCAATGCTACTAAAACCAAAGGGCTGGTGGTGGATTTCCGCAGGCACAGACCCATTTCACTGACAATGGTGAACATCCAGGGAGTGGACATTGAGAGTGTGGACACTTATAAGTACCTGGGAGTTCACCTGAACAATAAACTGGACTGGACTCATGACAGTGATGCACTTTACAGGAAGGGTCAGAGTAGACTCTACCTGTTGAGGAGGCTGAGGTTTTTTGGAGTGCAGGGGCGCTCCTGAAGACCTTCTTTTACTCTGTAGTGGCATCAGCCATCTTCTATGGGACTTTATGTTGGAGTTCCAAACCCTTAGAAATGGCTTTATAACCCTTTCCAGAGTTATAGAAGTCAATGTCTTAGTTTCTCATCTGTTCTTGAGGTTATTAGATTGAAGAATGATATGTTTCTTTTTGAGATCTTTTTGCCTACTTCATGTTCAAGTTATCAGACATGTTCATGTTGGTGATTTATTGACTATAGGTCTGGCAATAATCAGGCCTTGGTGTAGCCTCTCAAGCAGAGACAAAAAAGTTAGTTGATCACAAAAACACAAACATGAAAACAAAAGAAATGTATGAATGGCAAATAGTTTTTTACGGCACTAAGTTGAAAAGTGAATGTGGACTTGGAACTCATCCAATCTTAAACTGGTATTATCAGCGGTGTGCCATGGTGACCTTCTGGATGACTGTACAAGTTCACTGATGTGAAGCAACAAAGGGACCCCTTGACCCTATTAATAGTGTCAGAATTCCCCTCACGACTCACTCAGGCCTCTTGTGCCAACTGTGATAGCATGTTTTATCTTTTTTTTGACTACTTTAAAATGCCAGCTGAACTAATCAGGATATGAGTTTCTGACAAAATATTTGGAAATGCTACTTTGTTTTCCTGCAGGTGTCTGTAGATCTCCATTTACATACAGCCATAAACATACCCGACAAGAGAGGGAGGCTTCACTCCTATTTTCAGTCTTGACCACAAGACATAGGAACAGAAAAATGAAGTTTCCACTGGACAGGCACATGCTCACAGGATAACAGTGAAGTAAATCATAAATATCCAGGCGGCTTTAGTAACACAGTGGGGAATCTTAATTAGGCTCATAAAAAGGGCGTGTGCTAGAAGACCACAGCGCATGGAAACTATTTCAGTTACAAGGACCTAAAAGTTCTGAATAAGAGCAGCTTCAACAAACAAGAACATTAATACACAGACAAATGCAAAAACCTGTTCTGGAAAGAGTCTTGGGTAAAACAGGTGTTGATGTTTAGGATTCGGGGTCAAAGGAAGCAGAAAAACACCCACATCTGAGGTTGCCACTTGGAGCATTTTAGGACACTGAATTCCCCTTTCTCCAGTTGTCAATATTGCTTGTTAACTGACTTTCCAGGTTTCAGTATGACATAATGTTGTATTAACAGATCACATAAATAGATGATTCACATTCCTGCAAGGACACCCTGGCATGAACTCACTACAAGTTGGGAAGCCCCATTGGAAGCCCTTAAATGTCCCAAGAACTCCCCCCAACCTCCTGACAGTTTTGCCTCGTCCCTCATTCCAGCCCACTAAGCTGGCAGTTAAAAATAAACTCCCAACACACCACATTGGTCCTGATGACATATGTCACCATGGTAACCCCAGATGACAAGTTGTTGAAGGGTCTAAGGTTGGGTTTTAAAAGAATCATGTGACCTCGGGGAGATGAAGGGCTGCAGTAGAAGAGACGGCCACTTAGTCAGCGAGTGAAGCAGCTGCATGAGTAACAAGGAGAAATCCCCTCAGAAAGAGAGAACAAGAGCGCCTGCTCTTTCTCTCCTCTCTAACATTACCCACTCGAAAATACAAGCAAGTGCCCTTTGCCACTGAGCTGAAGTCATTATGCCATTTAGCCAACAGTGGTTTTCAGTTGGACATTTTCAATTACATATAATCCCAAATGGAGGTCATTCCTTTCTATTCGCTACATTTTTTTTCTTCCACTGATAAATCTCCTGGAGGAAATGAAGACTAAATTACCTCTACAAGCCGGTCTGCCTCATACTATCAATTATAAATCAACTGAAACTTTGAAAACAACAATATGGGTGTAGCTCCTTTTATCCAGTTTGAAGCAGGTAGATGTATATATAAAATCGCAGAGGATTTTTCTAATTATGTTACTTCTGACAATTTTACTTTTTAATACATTTCCAGTGATTCCAACTACATGGATCTCTGTTGTGGGGGTTTGTGTGTTTTTCATCAGTGCAAGTGCACTGCTACATTAGCCATGAAAGTTCAAATTGCAACAACAAATGGTACATATAGTTACAGTGCTTTCCGAAGGTATTCCAAAGTCATGAACTTTTAACATTTTGTGACATTACATCTACAAAGTTGAATTTACTGAATTTATTTAGGATCTTATCTAATAGACCAACAAAGTAGCACAAATTTGAAAAGTTGCAGGGAAAGGATACTTTGAAAATAAAAACCAAAAGGTGTGAAACCATGTCGTGTGTGTAGTTTTGTTGTAAGTATAAAAAGAGAATATTAGTGAATAACACATTTATGAAGACAAAACAACAAACCAGTGAGGTCAGAGAAAAACTTGTGGAAAGGTTTCAAGTAGGATTTGATAATAAAAAAACATCCCAAGCTCTGGTGATCTCATGTAACACTGTTCAATCCATTGCCTGAAAATGAGAAGAAAATGGCACATTTCGACACCCAAACAAAACATGGCCAACTACCTCAACTGACATATTGGACAAAGAGAGAATAAAGAAGCAGACACCCATGGTAACTTTGGGGGAGCTCCGGCAATCCATAGCTCAGGTGAGAGAATCTGTTGCCAGGACAACTATAAGTTAAACATTATGCAAATCCATTCTTTATGGAAGAGTGCCAAGGAGAAAGCCACTTTTAAAAGAATGCCAGATGTAATATTTTCAGTTTGCCACAAGCCATGTAGGGGCGGTCTTTGCATGAATTGCAACTTGGGCGAGCCCATCCTTCTGCTTTCCACTCCAACCACTTCCGCCCATGTGCACAAAAACTGTAATATTTCACTATGTAACTTATCAGAACTATTAAGAATTTCAAAAGTATCTGACTGATATTAGATTAAAAGCTTCAAATCAGATTCAGTGCTTACTCTAAACACTTGGGGATGTCTGTTTTTTGCATGATTTGTAAATGGGGAATAAACAAACAAAAAACGAATGGGATGGTAATTGGAGAGGGTGAGGTGAAAACACTTAAAATAATGAGGAAGCAACCTTTTTAGTAGGCCAATGGTTTTTGGGTAGCGGCATTCATCAATTCCTTCCAAGAAAAATGCAGCTAAATACAGGCCAAACCTTAAAGAAAATCTCTGAGAGGCTGTAAAAGACCTTAGACTGAGGAGAAGGTTCACCTTCATGCAGAAAAAGTACTTTTAACATACAGCCACAGCTACCATTGAATGGCTAGTATCGAAGTATAAAGCATGTTTTAGCCTAGACCCAAAACTAATGGATACTTTTTGCCAAGACTTAAAAATTGATGTTCACCATTGTCCTCTATCCAATTTGACTGATTTTGAGATATTTTGCAAAAAAGAATAGGTAAATATGTCAGTCTCTCGACCTGGAAAGGTTGAAAGTAAACACATCCCAAATGATTTTCAGCTGTAATGCAACTTAAAGGAGATTTTACAGACCAATAAATGAGGAAAAATATTTATGCATACCACTCTTCATATTTTTACTGGTAAAAACATTTTGAAAAGCATTTATAATTTTTGCCCCTTGCCAATGACCGCTGGCACCAGACCCTGCCCAACAAGGAGTAATAAGATAATTTCATTCCACATCACATTTATTATTTTGTGTTGGTCTATAAAATAAAATTCCAAAATGTATGTTTAAGTATGACGTTATGTGACAAAATGTGGGAATGTTCAAACAGAATTAATACTTTTGCAAAGCACTGACTGTTTTCAGTACCTTTCATTTGCTTTAAAGTTACAAAGCAGAAAACCTTCATAAGCTTGGATCTAATATACACACTAGCAGTTAGTAGGGAAAAAAAAATAAATAATTTTTTGCTCCATGTTGAAACTGAACATTAACTGAAATATATAAAGAAGAGCAAAGTCAGAGGCTCCATAATGTCTTCTGCTATATATATATGCACCTACATCTCATCCCCAGACTCTACAGGAGATGCCAGATCAGCTTTGCAAGATGGGAACTTGTTATGAATCATTTATTTAAAGTGACTAAAGAGTTTCAGTCAAATTGAGAAATGGACTGTTCCCTTATTGTGACACAGAAGTATTAGGTCTTCACTAAAAACTTTCAGTATTCTTAACTACTTGGGAATAGACGTTCTCATCATGAAAAACAGTCTTATATTAAACAACCCTGTGTTTAACAAATAGACGAGGCCATAATTTCAATTTAAACCCTTACATTAACTGGAGGAGAAATAACTGTTTTCTGATCTGGCTCCATACAATCCTATCTCATTACTGACTGTGAAAAACTGCTCTCTTTAGACACTAAGCTTGCAATTCACAGGACCTGCAGCATCTAAAAGCCTGCCATCTTTACCTTGAACAATGGTGGGGTATCATCATGAATGCTGGTTTGTTTTACACTCAAGTTTGAAATACACAGTGGTTCTTTACTACCATAGTTGGTTACAATGAACCACATTTATATTTATTATTTGGATAAAATTAATATTTTATATACATATATTTTATTATATATTTATTATTTGGATAAAGTATACTTCTCTTCATTTACTTATTCCACCAACTCCTCAGCTTATCCCCACCACTCCCTGCTTTCCATTTTTCCACTGTCCAGCATGTTGTAAGTCATGACAGAGGTGTGGAGAGGCTTTATTTGGGCCATACAGGTTTTTAAATTACTCATTAAAGGTTGATAAGCATTTGGGAAGAATAACAGGCAATCTGGAAATTATACATAAAAGAAGGTAGCTACAACTTGAAGGTTACAGGTCTTAACACTACTAAACATAAAGCTAGGCAGACAGTTTCATGATGTTTTCATTTTTCAAACATTTTACTGTACTGCTGCAGATATATGAAATGCAAATTTCGGAAACTATAAATATATACCAACTGAAAAGCTGAAAGAATAAACATCGAGATTGCATTCAAACATAACTGTTTCATCTTTATTCAAATGATCACCAGGAACTGACAATAGAATCTATCCACTTTGGATCTGAAAAGAATGGATTTGGGTTTAGATGGTGCTGAATAACAGAGGAGAATTCCCCCAAAAGGCAATTTCACTATGCAATTCACAGGCAATGCAGCTTAAGTGAAAGCTGGGTAGGTGAAGCCTTGCTGTTGTCAGTGACACAACCAATTATCCCTCTCAGCCATGAGACCAGATTGCATGGGCCTGCAGAATAACAGGATGTACTCAGGATTCTGTGCAAGGACTGTGCTCGATTACATTTTAATGCAATGGAGGTCATCTTCAATCCTACATTCTAAAAACCTATTTTTATAATATTCTTTGTTTTGACACTAAAGCATAGTGTACTCAATACATTCCACTGTGTAGTCCTTTTCAAAACAGCATTTGTAAATTCTTTCCCAAAAATTGCCTGAGCAAAAAATGCCAAGAATTTGTGAATAAGATAAATGACTACTACCCTACATGTCTACTAGGTCAAGGGAAAAAATAATAAAAAAAAAAAAATAAAAAAAAATCTAGTAACTATATTAGGTTTTAAGAAATGCCCCAGTTTCATATTCATTGCATCTTCCCCAGTGTTGCAAATATTTATACTTTATATTTAACTTAGATAATGTAGTATCACACACACACAAAGGACTGCTCGCATGCAATATTTAGTAGGCTCCAATATTTCAGGACCCATCCATTCAAACTGTTTAAAAATAATATACATCTTAATGATTGCAATACTAAAGCCCAGAATAACTGGGGTGGCCATCGGGGTGATGGTAAAGAGGGGAAAAATGAATTAATCCCAGTTGATAGGCATCAAAAGATAACAATGTTGCAATTTCATAAAATCCTAATTTCATGCATTCCAAGGATAACATTCACAAGCCAAACATCATTTGAGGAAACCTAAAACTTGGTAATTTATGTGCTTAGAGAAAGTAATGGAATGAAACCACTCCTACAGATGAGCAATAGCGAATGGCCACTGTGAAGTTACACTACACAGCCCAGCAACCAGTCTTGCAGAACCACAACTAAGTTGTGAAATTATTGTCAACTGTTAAATTAATCAGAAAACAGGTTGGATTGCCCTGCCCTTGGAGGCATTTGGAAACTCTACGTGAGAGATTTTTCAATTGTGCAGACAGAGCGTATGTGTAGCATAAGATTAGGACCGTTTGTAATGTCATTACTGTGACATTTGCATAGCACTTGCTCATAAATATGGAGCATTTGAGTTTTAAATGATGTCTGAGTTGTGACACTCATTCCACTGAATTTTGACATGTCCAGAAATTACATGGCAGTCTGGCCTGTCTGGAGCTCAAATTTTGTTAGTGACTGCATGGGATATGGCCATGTATAATTCAGTTTAAAAAATAATGCAAGTCAGATATGTTACAGTATGATGGGGGTTAAAAAAAATAATACAAGAAACAGCATTCATATCTTAAATGAAAAAACAAACAAACAAACAAACAAAAAACCTCACCTTATTACAAAATACTATCCATCTCTCAATCCATCCATCTATAGAAAATCTTAGTGTCTTTTCATGTGGACATCAAAATTCCTGGGAATCAGGACTGTGACCTTTTGGGATGGCATAGTGCCATGTCCACAGGCTTCAAATGAAAAGGTTAACATGAGATTAGTAAGAAGGTTTTACCATGTTCCCAAGTTGTTGAAAGATAACTTTTGGCAATTCTTTCCTAAGGCACATTAAAGAAAGTCCCCATTGATACATTACTGTTAAATGACTTTTATTCAAATCCTCATGAACTTAGTTGAGGCGCAATGAAGTACAGCACTTTGAAAAAGTATTAGCCCCTATCTGATTCTTGTGCTTTTGTATTTTTGTCACACTTGAATATTTCAGGTCAAACTTGGAGTGTCAAATTAAGAACCTAAGCAAATACAGAAATCTATTTGCCATTTATGATTCAATTTTTTTTATTAAAAAAAAAAAAAAAAAAAAAAAAAAAAAAAAAAAAAGCTATCCAAACTAACTTGCCCTTCGCCTCAATAAATCAACTGACTAACCACAAATTGAGTCCTGCTTTTCTTGCCACATCTATGATTGAAAACTGTTAGACCTGTGGAATCAGGTCTGGCAGGAACAGCCCAATTCCAATCTTTTCACCTAAGAAAAA
Organism: Anableps anableps; assembly: GCA_014839685.1. Lineage (NCBI taxonomy): Eukaryota > Metazoa > Chordata > Actinopteri > Cyprinodontiformes > Anablepidae > Anableps > Anableps anableps. The sequence continues at coordinate 10,302,164 of CM026087.1, read as the reverse complement.
TGTGCCTCTTCCATATGTGGTACTAAATCGGATATGTTTCCAGTTGTTTTCAGAGCGTTTGCAATCAGAACAGTCTTTTTGCTTTTTATTCGACTTTTATGTCAATGATGTGAGACATGCATCTTAATTCTGCAGCAGCAGTAGCCCAACGCGGTAAATCCGGACGTAAACAATGGCTGAAAAGTATGATTACAAACTTCTGAAAGAACTCAGTGTCACTGAAACGCATCACAACACAACCCACTACTCCTGGCTCTGACTACACATCGCATTTACAGAAATTGCAGTCAATGCTCCACAAAAGGCCATTGGTATTAGTTGTCCTTCCTTTTATTAACTTCCTTCATGTTTATGTGATCCTGTGACAATACTGTCAGCTCCCATTGCTGAATTAACTTTAAAAGCAATCCATAAATGGCTCCCTCCATTATTAAACAGTGCTCTGCTGTGTGACAGCGTTCTTCTGTGCATGCAGAATTGTAATTTTTTTTCTTTTTTTTTTCTTTCCTTTGGGGTCCTAAATTGTTCACCCAGAAACTGGATTGCGGTTGCATTTCATTAGTCGTATGAATGACCACAAACTGAAAAATGAGAATTGAGCATCCAGGCCTGATGTCTGAGCGTAGCCTAAGTTTAATTACCTCTGGGTGTTAATTGTTCACCTTCCATCTGTCTACTCATTTTGCTATCCTCCACAGCTGTTCCACACTCCTCTGATTAACTCAAGCATTTAACGTCACTCTCTACCCTCACCTCAGTATATGTTTACTAGTTCCTCATTACTCTGTCCATGCTGTTCGCCTTGTTGTAGTTTTCCAAGTTTTCTGTGTGTATGAAATCTTTCACTTTGCTCATTCCAAGTTCATGTCTGCATTTTGGTCTTACTCACAACCTACAATACATGACACGACCACAACGGAGAAGGTATTCACAAAATGTAGAAATGAAAAACAACTCAAATTTAGTCACCTAAAACAAGCAGACATCGGGGGGGGAAAAAAAAAAACAAAAAAAAACAAGTTTTCTTGATTAATGTGAAGGCATTTCCTTGGCCAATGCTTTTCCAATGTCCAAGGATAATGATGTGCTTTGTCTTAACTGCTTTAGCCACTCAGTGTTACATTTGGTAATTTATTGCAGCTCAATAATAAATTAGTGTCAAAACATTTTTTGATCATTTTTCAGTCATTTTATTAATTACACCTACAGACCATATATGCCATATAGGCACATTCACTCTATCACAAGCAAACAAGCACGTTTTCCAGACTGAGACCATTCACTGGTTAGAGAAAGCACAGCAGCAGCCTTTTGGCATCCGTCTCCGATTGGATGGTCCTGCACTGGCCTATGGGGACCCGCAGGGATGTGAACATGAGGTGGCTGCTAAGAGACTGAGTCACAACAAGCAATCCTCTCCTTTTGCAACCTCCCCAATGTACACAAGTGACAGATAATGACAGTGGGGCCTGCTCAGGAAAAAACTTTTACTTACATTTGCTTCTACTAAGACAGGATTTAGTATGTTAGTAATTAAACTGTTGCCTTTTAAGTGAAAGTTACATTTGCTTCAGTTTACTCCTTACAATGTTTGAGTTAAAAAAAAAACAAACTATGCAGTTACACACAAAAACCTTTGTCTTAAAGATAACTTGAGGATAGAGATTGGGTCAATCAGTTTGAACTTTGAAAACAGGGGTGAAGCTTGTTACAGATGCTCATTGTCAGTGGATATTCTAGTGCAGAGAAAGCACACTGCTGTACTTTATTTTTGGTATTATGTTGCAGAAAAGGAGAAAATAAAAGAGAGATGTTTGTTATGTTTGCAGTGCAAATATTTGGAGCTTTGGAAGTCTTTTTAATCAAGGTTAATGTTCATAGTCCAGTCAAAACATATGACCTACTGCAGCAGCTAGAGATAGTAAAGCTGATTCTGATAGAAAAATGTCAAAAGACACAGTACATCTCACTTTCTTTGTGCTTGGGGCTGCAGAGCTGACCAGTCAGAGTACCCATGCAGGCAAAAACACAAACACCAACAATGGGAAACTCAGCATTAGAACTGCACCATGAAGCAAATGAATAAGATGGCCTGATAGGTGCAAGTCATTATGTCATTCATATCCATTAATATGACACCGACCACAGACTTAAGCACCATTGCAGACCATGTATACTCTTCAATGGAGACTGTATAACATACCCTGCCATGAAGCAAAAATGGCTCAGAAATTAATTGAGAAGCTCAACAATGAGTTCGAGGTGTTAACTTTGCCTCCAAATTCCCCAAATCTCAATCCAATTGAACATCTGTGGTAGTGGTGGGTAAAAATGTCGATTCATCAATGCATTGCTATTAATTTTATTCTAATCCAATATTGATTCAGAAAACCCTGTGAATCGACTAGATCCCTTGGCCAGTGGGGTCATGTCATGGTGAGCAACGCTGTCTCGAGTCATGTGCACTATTCGGGCATTGTTGAGATTACTCCAGCATACCACTTCCTACATTTCCCATATTTTCTGCCAGTAAGTATGGCAGTATACTTCCTGCCCTTCTTTGTCAGTGGGACAAAGAAGGGCACTGGACAGTAGCAAGTTTGATGAAGTACTTCAGCACCTAGCAACATTTCTTTGCCCCCAAACACCCATTACACACCTGTCAGTTTGGCGCAGTGGCTGTGGTGCTGTGTGTTCTTGTGACTGCCCGGAGCAGCGCACTATATCAGCTCTGTGTCACATAAATACTAGGGCTAGGTATTGTTAAGAACCCTACAATTTGATATTGATTCTTTGGGTCACGTTTCAATTTGACTCGATATTGCTTTAAATGCTTCAATACCGATTTCATGATAAGCACACAAATAATTCATCCTGTGGATAAATTTAGGATATTTATTTTCTTGTCCGTATAAACACAAATGGTATACATTAACATAAAAATAAAATATCTGCAAATAAAACAGTAGCACAACAACAATAGTGCTGAATATGGAGTACTGTATTAAAACTTAAGTAAAGTGTATGTAAATAATTATAATTTTCTTGTGGAAACTGAGATAATGCATATCATTTTTAATCTTCCTCTTTTCGCATATTTGAACAAAATATGTTCTTCACCAGTAGATGGTGGTAATGCACATCAAATAGTTTGCCAACTGCCAATAAACTCAAGAAGAAGAATTTTATGTCTTTGCTTTAAGAAGTAATGTTCTAAAGTTCTTTGGGGGATGTCGGCATAATGACTTCAAGTATGTACAACAAATATTCCCAAGTTTAAAAAAAAAAAAAAAAAAAAAAAAAAAGTAATACAGCAATAGACCTCAGGAGTTGATCCAAGTCTATGGACAGTGCCAGGTTGGTCTTTTTCTCCATTTCCCATGTTTATTTTTCACTTGGCAGTTTGGTTATTTTTTTTTTTTACCCTGAAAAAGACTAAAAGTGAGCTCACTCTGTGTATTCCCCAATGAGACCAACAATTTCTTTAAATTACAAACAGGAAGTCTGCTGGTTATGCATTTTGTTAATTAGTGAAAAAAGTTAAAACATCAAATTGCATTGAGGGACCATTATAGTCTGCTATATGGGAGGTCATTCTGAGGCAAGTCCTAAATGAGATAATCTCAAAGAGCTTTGTGATCTCTACTGAACTCCTTAATTGGGTTGTAATGAGAAAAACTGATGAGCCATGAACGTATACATTCACAGTGTTGAAACGCAGATAGATTTGCAGGAAGGTGCACTCATTCATTTCGCCCAGACATTTCCTATTCCCCATCCAAGCAAACAAGCCTGTTAGAGCTACAATTATGGGAAGGAAAGCATGTATTTATAGCCAAGCGAGGATCAACGGCAGAACAAGTAGTTGTGTGGCACGAGAAGCAGTTATATTTAACGTGCTGTGATGTCAACATGTGGCTGATGCGTTGCCATGGTTTCTCCTCCGAAACAGGGTGGCCACTTTCTTATCAGTCCAACACAGAAGCAGAGGGGTGGTGAAATAAGGAGACGAGACAGATAGACTGACAGCCGCCCAGACTGAATGGAAGAGTAGAACTAAATAAAGATAATGCTATAAAGGTTTAAAAAAAAAAAAAAGGAAACACAAAAAACATTTCAACATAATGGACAAGCTATACAGGACTTTTGTAAACACAAGAGGCCATTCATTGACTCTGTACTTACTACCCACACAAGCTCTCTCTGTTTTATTGTCAAGCATGAACTCAATACTTTTCATTCCTTTAGGGAGAAACCCTTTGCAACAAACTCTGTGCTGCTTTCTTTTACTCCATTTAATGCTCTCTTTATCCCTCCCACTCCTCTCACTTCTTTCTCTCTGTGTCTTTTGAGTTCATCTGAGATGCTATCCACAGTCTGATAAAGGTTAAAGAGGCTTACTGGCAGCACCTTCAGTCTCCAGCTTGCCCTCAAAACTCAGCATCAACAGTGATAATCCCTTGCCACATTGCAGCACTGTGGATTGCAGAGTCTGGGTGATGCATAGCATAAAGCTCTATACGTCATAGCTGAGTTTTGTTTCATCAGTGAAGCAAATCTAATGTCAGCTGAAACAAGAACAATGAAACAAAAATGAGACTTTCGGTCCCTGGTTTCAAGGAAAAACTTTTCTGCATAGCTTTTCCAAGTGGCACATACTGTGTGATGGTCAGTTTTAAATTAATGAAAATATTTTTTTCTGAATTGAAAGCAATGTTGATGAAGGAAATGCACAAAAAGAAAAATATGTTTATCCAGACAAATACTTTAACCCTTGGGGATATGTGACACTTACCTGTCTATGGGACTGTGGAATTGCCAATCGGCAGTGAACAAAGCAGACTACACAACTGCATATGCCAGGCATCTGTCATTTGACATCCTGGCTCTCATTGAGACCTGGATCAAGCACAGTGACAGTGCTACCCTGGCTGGACTTTCAACCAACTCCACATTCCCCTATACATTTCCTACAAAACAACCTCCTTGACCCTGTTAGCTGTGACAGAAACATTTAAAAAAAAGTCAGAGTGAGAGTCAACTCCTTAGTACTCATCTTGCTTGACTTGTTTGACCCTTTGACACAACCACAGTTTCTTTTTGTCTATACCGTCTAGCGTGGGCATCGCCTGGAGAGCATACTCCTGATTTGAATTATACCTCAGGGGTTGGTGATTCAATAAATCCTGGTTTGGTAAAACCTTGCCACTGGGGTTCCCCAAGGCTCAGTATATTGACCTCTTCTCCTTGCCTTATACACCATCTCACTAGGCCAGATCATCTGATCGATCACATGGCTTCTCATACTGAAAACCACACAGTCTCAGCATGAATACTGGATGGTCTCTCTGACATATTACCATGGATGAAAGTCTATTACCAACTAAAACTGAACTGTTTAACTTTCCAGCCAAACTGACCATAAAGCCCAACATCTTCATCAAAACTGAACCCCCATTTAGGTAGCTAAAAACCTGAGCACCAAGATCAATGACTACCTGAACTTTAAAGATCACGTTCCCTCCATTGCTCAACCATCCTACTTTGTACTGTTAAACCAACAAGAAAAATCAGGTCATGCCTAATTCAACATGCCACCCTGATGCTAGTGCAGTTTTTAAGTCATCTCAGGTCTTGACTACTGTAACACCTTCCTAACTGGTCGCCCAGCCTGTGCTGTGAAGCCTCAGAACATGGTCCAGAACACAGATCTGATCTTTAACCAGCCTAAAAGTGCATGTCTATTCGTTGAGCTTCATTGGCCACCCACAAATTTAAGTCGATGATGTTAGCCTAAGTTTATATATTAAAAAAACAACAACAACAAAAAAAACAAACAAAAAAAACAAACAAACAATTAGATGTGCAATACTCTTACAGCACAAAACGGTGCTGTTCTCCATTAGCTGACAGTGGAAAATCTACAACAGCACCAAGCATTGTTTGGATGTAGTCGAAGTAGGCAATAAAGTTAGAATCTGGGTGAAAGCAACAGAGTGTGAAATAAAACCCAGGAAAATGCAGTGATTACCAAAAGATCCTTAATCTAATCACTTTCATTAAAGAGATACTATAAAGGAGTTGAGGAATAATGGTTTAGTTGCAGCAAGACACACAAAAGTTTCGAAATTAGGAGATCAAGCAAGTAGAGAAATAAGAAGTGGCAGACTCTTAGTTTTTGTTTATTTGACCATGAAATAAATAACTTTATTTTGGTGAAAATGCCAAAATATGAGGGTCAAACGTAAACTGTACACACATATATTACTTAAAACATATGTATGAGAGGGACAAATCAAACTCAAAAACATAAAACCAAATTCCTGTCCACTGTTAATCAAGCAAAAATTTTTACGCAGCACATTGATTTCAGACTGGTGATGGTTAAGCAGTAAAAACAGCATACTTTACATTCACAACATAACACCATGTCATGGCTTGGGTCCTGATTTGGATAACAAAGCCAACTTTTAAGTAGAATTTTTATATTTAGCCCTACAGATGCACAGTAAATAGTCTCAGAATTGTCAGTGCAACTTTTTCATGTCCAGTAAGACAATTACAAAAAACTGAATGCAAATTTGGTGGGCCAACATTTCAAGAATTATTTCTTGTTCTGTATGGCACTAATACATTTGGCCAGTTAAATAGACCATCACTCCCCTTGATGCCAACACTTTATACATATTTTAGTGACCAGGATGCTACAGCTCAAAACGTAGTGGGAACATCATGATAATGTTGCATGTGCAACAGTGATAACTTTTTCTACCACTCAACTTTCTATTACGTTTGGATACAGTATTCCTCATATTTCATATCCAGATTCTTTAGCAATGAAATTTTAAAGGTTTATCCTCGTGCAGAGCGTTAATGACTGGATTCGGAATAACTAGTCAGCAGTCTTCAACATGATTGAGTAGTCTATAGCATAAAATTACCAAAAAAATAATTAGTCCAGTTTTATTAGCTTTAACCCCTAGTCACTAAAAAAAAGAAAATCCCTTTCAAATTATTAGAAAGTTGTTATAAAACTTATACATATTAAAGATATCACAGTTTAATGATACATATGAGTTTCACTTTGCCAGATAATTATAGAAATTATGAAACTTTTCATGATGTTCTAATTTACTGACACGCACCTGCCCCGTATTATCAGTGGTTGTTTCGGTCTTTGTTCAAACTAGGTCTTACACCAGCTGCAATATGTCAAGATACAAACAAGACGGTCTGAAGAATTTAAAGCCTTGTATGCAGTATTCAAAGCCAAAGTCCATTCCATTTTTTATTTACTAAACTGAGAAAAAAAGGCCAACGTCACAGAAAAGAAACATAAAAACATGGGGGGGTAAATAAGAATGGACTAAATACCCTGACAAAAAAAATAGGACAAGAATTTGGAGCATTGAGAATTAATGGAAGTTGGAGAGTCGCAACAGTGAGTGATTCACATCTATTTTCTACCAGCAGGCAAATGAGTAACAGTCAAAAGAAAAAAAAAAAAAAAAAAAAAAGTAATCTCAAAATAGTTTCCCTCCTATTATGTATGCATGTGCGGCTTTTTCTCGCTGCGAGACAAAGGGCACACATCAAGGGCGTTTTATTACCAGGCACGTGAGTCCCATGTGCTTTTGCACAAAAATAGATCGCAAGTCTTCTCCACTGGAGCTTTGCATCATCAAAGTGAATCTATTCCACATAAATGCTGAGCCATAAATAAAATGCTTTGCTCAGTGGAGAGATGGAAATAGAGAGAGAAATGTGAATGGAAACGGTTGAGTGACAGCACCCCAAAAGGTTCTATTTAGGGAAGTTCATGAATAAGCCAATTATGTACTCACAGGAATGATTTTGTTATCCAATGACCTTTGGACTGAAGATGCATACAGAAGAGGATGCAAAGAAGAAAAGCAAAGTAAACATTGCTCCTTAAGAAAAAAAAAAAAGGAAAAAAAAAGATCCTCTGATATTGAGAGGATGTTATGATGCATAATCATGGAGAACAGCTAATCGAGTGTGACACAAATGTAATTAATATAACAGTCTAATTAAAAGAGGCTCTTACATGGAAGTGAGAAACAATCATTTAGGTGTGTGAAAGGCAGTGGAAACTTATTGTCTTCAGGCTCTTTATTACGGCAGACTCAAATGTGTGATATGAAGGATATTTAAATTGGTGGTGCCTAATTAAAGTTATGAGTGTGACATTTCCAGCCTTGAGACAAGGGCGTTGTGTGTGTAAGGTGTTTAATGGGAAGAAGTGTAATTACTTTATATGGTGCAGAGAAGAAAAAGAAGTAAAACTGAAGGAATTAGATAATGGTATTAATGCTTGTATGATTTTACACCACTTTGTACTGGAGCATGAGCAAAAAGAGAAGAACCAGGGAAAAAAAAAATACTGAAAATTTTACAGTAGTTTTAAACATTACCAACTTAAACATACCAATTCCAGCATCATGGCCATATTTTCTACCACTGCCTAAACTATGTACAACACACTGAGGAGCCCAATACCAATAAAAAGAAAATGCAAAACTTTTTTGTTGCTGGACTTCTCCTGCTGCCTCCTGACAGCCTCTCATTGACGTTGTCACATCACAAAAATGACGACATTTTGTTGGCGGGAAGGCATCCTCCTCCCCTTCTCGACACCAAACCATTTTGCATAGAGCTCTGTGCGATGTGTTGTGTAATTGGTCAGAAGTTTGTGGGTCTGTTTTCAGTAGAAATATGCTTGGACAGCAATACTGATATTTTGCTTCAACTAGTCCACTTTCACATTCCGGTTTTTACATCTGCAGGTGACCCTTAACACTTTTAAAAAGTGTTTATCAGACATTTGTACGATTCTTCACAAAATACCTCGAAAGATTGTCAAATGGATAAAAACTCCTGGATGGAAGGTGCAAAGTCTTTGTCCACAGAGAAGGCTGTCTGCAGAAAGGTGTGGTGCTCTCTCTGTGACCGTTTCGTCAGAGCAAAACGGAGGATGCAGGGATGGAGTGGGGACCCTTGCGTGACGTATACTGAAGTGGGAGGGGTGTCCCCAAAGGTGTGTGTGTGTGTGTGAATACAAACGTCAAGCAACCGCATGACCGGGAGTCAACTGTTCGGCGTTGAGTGAAATATGGGAGAGCCTTTATTGCTCTGTCACAGTGAACATTAACTCCAAGGGTTTTGCAAGCTGTGCACACAAAATTGGAAGTGTAATATGCAGCTGTGCTCCTTGCTGCCTAACACTATACCTTTTATGCACCACCGCTTAAAAACATGTGTCTTGCATTTGGGAAAGTAATGACCTGAAGTACAACACAAACTCTTATTGCGCAACTAGAACTTCATGAAAGTCTATAGAGTCTCTCTTAACTCCCCATGTTGCTCTGTTTCACCTTTGTTAAAGGTTCTTAGTAATCAGTGGGGTGTGATGAGACAGAAGGAATTACTGCTGAGCAGACTGTCAGATTGTGCAGTCAGGATGACTTGTACATGCATGGCTTTAGCGCGGTGACAGAGCTACAGGGGAGACAGGTGTCCTGTGCAGCTTTAGGGGGGACCTGTCTCCAGGCTCTTTCTGTTCACCCTCTCCCTGTGAGAGAGAAATGTGATAGATGCTGCCTATCTCATTTGCATGCTGAGGTATAAATATGGAATATGCAAATAAAGTCACATGAGCTCACATAAAAATCACATTTACACATGCTGCACATTTATCTGACTGGTGTGGACATGGCAAGCACATAAAAGAAATCTACTGAACCACAATTATTTTTGTAGGATTTTGTTGACATAACCTAAAGCAAAAATACATCTCTCTTGCGAACTCTAAAACAAGTTTAACTTTTGGTTATTGGAAGTTAAAGACTAAAGAATCTGACAGAAAAGCAAAGAAGACACTGGGAAATTCCAGGATGTATCTGAAAGGTAAAGCAATCACTTAAAAATGGCTCCTACTCTGATTCATACAATGCTGCACACACTAAGTGTTAGAGAGCCAAAGAAAAAATATTGAAGTGGGAAGTGCATAATAAAGAGGCAACTGGTGACCTCTGCTATTGAGCTTTCCTGATTCCAGAAATTAGTTGGACTTTGAAAAGCTTCCACATGTGAACAACTATACTGCTGGAAAGATGTGTCATTATAAAGGTTTTAGCTACATAGAGCAATACAACACTCAAAGCAGCCTATACAAATAGGCTGAAAACGTCATCTGAGAGAGAAAGGTGAAAGGAAATTCTTTAGAGATGACGAAGGGCTTCCTTTTTCCACAGCTACTTTAATGAGTTGCCATTGATACAGGTTCCACAGCAAGTGGCCTTTTTACAATCCAGAGTAGTTTAGCCTCTGGTCATTATTCAAAATTAGCCAAGAGTCTCTAGTTCTGAAGGCTAGATTGGAAAACTGTGGTGATTTTTGGACTCATTTACAGAAACTTATTGCTGTCACAGAGGAAAATAAATTTTCAAACACTATCACGTTATAAGTATATTCTATAAACGTCATAATTTCTTCCAAATGGTGGTGGTAGTATGCTTTTAGGCTGCATTAACAATGCTCAACTGTAGGAAGAAGTTGGCATACCAGCTTAATTTGGGATGCATATGATGAGAAATGAATGGCTAATAAAATTATGGATAACCCTTTGGGAGATAGGCACCAGCCCCACTCATGACACTGCAAGGATAAGCGTGCTAGATAATGGATGGATGGATAGCCCTTTGTTGCTATTCCTATGGAAACCACGTTAAAGGACTTTTGGTCCAAGATTTACATAAACGGGTCGCATCAGTCTTTGTTTTACACAAAATGGGTCATTAAATTTTAACAAAATGTATTATTGTACTCTGAGTCACAACATATCCATGCTTAACAAATCTACGGTGGTGAAACTGATGTGTCCCATAACTTTCCAGCTAGTCAATTAGAAAGGTCACCACATCTAAAGGATTGGACTGATTTTTCCTTCTGTGCAGTCCCATTCTGTTTATTATCCTTCTCAGAGTGCACATACTAAATGATTCCGTCCACAATGTGCAACAGAATCAGTTTCTCCCATGTGTTAGACCAAGGATGAAGTAAACCTCGACCAACTCCCGTTAGCCATTGCACATCTGCATGTGCTAAAAGCACACTACCGCCACCTTCTGGATGACATCATCACGTTTATACAACTATCACGTTTATACAATATACTTATCACGTTTGTACAATAGAACTATCACATTTATACAATATTATCATCACGTTTGTGCAATACATTATCACGTTTGTTCAAAATAAGTATTACGTTTCTACAATATATTTCATGTTTGTACAATATGACGCTCGTACAATATACTTATCACATTATAACAGGATAGTGTTCAAAAATGTATTTTCCTCTGTGACAGCTATATGCTTCCGTACTCATTCACAGTTAGTTCATTTTCATATTAATTGAAGCATCCTACCAGAGGTAATCCAAATAAATGCAGTTTTGCAAAAAGGCAGACATCTGGATACCAGAAGAATGCCAATTGTATCAGTTTATTGCAGCAAAGTAGTTCATTGAAATCTTCATCTGTTCAAGTTTTTAGGATGCAATCTTTGATGGATTATAGAATGGACTGTTAAACTGAGTATACTTGGTTGAGTCAATATCTATTTATATTTACAGCTGTATCTCAATATATTACAATCAAAAAGTCAATTCCACTAAATCCATTCCAAATGTGACAACTGATGTGAATCAGGTGACTATAGCTGTTCATTTCAACGATTATTAAAAGGATTGCCAATTAAATTAATGATAATATAAAAATAATTAAATTTTTCTCATTTACACAGAAAAACAACAAAAATAGGATTTTTGAGAATAGAAATGTTTTGGGATACACAATCATGGGGAACACTCCTAACTTGGCAGGTGTCCAACAAACAGTCAATGACACCTTCCACAAGGAGGGAAAGCTACAAAAGGTCATTGATAAGCAGCTGGTTTTTCACACAGTGCTTTATCCAAACACTAGTGGAAAATTGAGTGGATGGAAAAATGTAATGAACTGAAGAAGCAACAGGTACAACCTCAGAATTTGGAGGACTGAAGCAAAGTCCATTCATGAAAAATCAGGAAAATTAATGGAACAGATGGCATCTGGAGTCATATCTTCATTTCATGAATCGAATTAAAGGAATAAATTAACTTTTGGTTTATATTCTAATTTATTGACTGAAGCCAAACTAGATTCTTTTCATATGAAAATGAAACAAATAATGATAGCAAATACATTGGGAACATATATATATATATATATATATATATATATATATATATATATATATATATATATATATATATATATATATATATAAAAAAATCAAAACAAAAAGCAACTATATTATAGATAAATAAACCTTTGCCACTCGATAACATGCAAGATAATGCTAGTGAAAACTTCAGTTCATTCAATAGAAACAGCTTGCAAAATAAACTCAGTTAAACGTCATAATTTTTATCAGACATCGCATGTTTAAAACTTTGTATTACTTCCTGTAATTTAAGAAAGAGGGGACATCAGCCATTCTCCAACCTTCTTTTACTTTTCCGAGAATTTTTGTTCACCACTCCACCTAAACATTTCTCTAAAATATGTTTCTCCTCTTGTTTTACATGTATTTTCTTGTTTTACAGGTATTTTTTATATGGATACCTCCTGCAAGTCATTAGCCTTTCTTCAACACAGACTACATACTGGCCAGATCAGGGGGCTCCAAAAGGGTCTCTTTTCACCTCCCAACAAATTACCATGTGGTGGTTGGCAGCTCATCTCCCCACCAAAACAACATTCTTTGTTGCTGCATGCTACCACTCACCATTGTGACCTTTCAGTCCAGCTCTTACCAGTAAACTATGAAATAAAGGGTTTGAACATTGTTCAGTCCGACCCATCCTAATTCTTACCAAGGCTATACCAGTTTCCCTATTGCTGGCAGATAGCTGCAGTTCCTTTTTGGCCAGCTGTCCTTAGACTGAGTCCTGCTCCACTAATGTGTTTTGGATTGTTCAATAAGGGGATAATTTCCAAAATAAAACAGCTCCCAGGATGAAAATTATTCAAATTCCAGTTTTACCAAATTTTAGCTTAAAGCAACTGTGTTCAACTGACTTCACTTGTGTGTATGAATATATTTGTGTATCTGTGTGTGTGACAGAGATGGTGTATGCAACGTCCTTGAAGGGGCAGTCTGATGTGACTGTAATCCAATGTGAAAGCCACATCAAGTCCCAAACCACCCACGGTCTACAAACTTGTATATGAATCATGTGAGAGACTAACATAGCTGCATTGGCATACAGCACATGCATGAACAAACTTACAAATATATTCAGGCATGCAGCCCACTCTACCTTCTCCTGCTGCATTTTTGAGGTAGCATCATTTCAGAAATTGTGTTCAGAATGCTGCAGAATTATGTAATCATGCTTCCAGAGCAACAATATACTTTTCATGTGGTTACGCATGTCCTAATTTCAGTGTCGGTGCAAAAACATCAACTTAATTTACTTACAGAGTATAGTTCCAAGCTGGGAGGCAATGGGGCCTTATTTCCTCCCTTTTCACTGGGGGCAAGATAATCTGAACAGTTTGGTGACACTGCAAATAAGATCTTGTCCATTTAAAGAGCACGCAATATTCAAAATACAATGAGCCAAAGTTAGAAATGACAAAAAAAAAAAAAAAAAAAAAAAAAAAAAAAAAAAAAAAAAAAGGATGAGCAAGAAGCTCAGAATCTGCAACTTATTCGTACTTACTGAATTGTTGGTTTCATCCTTCTAGCAAGTGTCAGCCGCTTTTCTTGAATCTGGTCACAGGCAACAGCTTTAGTAGGGAAACTCAGACAAATCTGTTTCCCCAACAACACTCTCTAGCTCATTCAGGGGGATCCCAAGGGGTTCCCTGGACAGAAGGGATACACATGGCAGGAAATCACATCAGTGCAAACTTTAGGTTTGCTTAAAGATCACAACGGAGAGACATCTGTAAAAAGTAAAGATCTAACTAGGCCTTAAGATCCTGTCCATGAGCTTCACGAACAGGGTTGATGACAAGGGTTAGCCCTGGAAGAGTCCAGCCAGGACTGGAAACGAGCATGATGTTGTGCACTGAATCCAGACACAGCTCTTAGTTTGTTATACAGGGACCCAGTAGCCCTTAAAAATTTCTCAATCACTCCTTATTTCCACAGCGCTCCCAACACAAAACCTTTCATTAAACACAGCCATAAACCTCTACACATCCACAAAACACACATGAAATGGACTTCCAAATTTCCATAAATACCCCAGCAACACAATGAAGATGAAGATCTGGTTTACAGTTCCAAAGGCAGCACAAAAAACACACCTCATCAGGTTGGGCACTATGGCTAAAAAAACAAAAAAACAGTTTTTAAAAAATAAAATCCCAGTGAAAATCTTATTACAATTTGTCTACATAAATGCATAGCTCTGAAAACATAAATCATTTAGGCCAAAGTGCATTTTTGTATACATTTTAATAAGTTTCCTCAAATTTACCAGCTTCAATCAAGCTCAACTTTAATAAAATACACTACCGTTGCACAATATAGCAAATCATAATTGAAAAAGCAATATTAAAGCCACAAAGGAATTTTTTTCCATTCATTATTTGGGAGGATATCTTTTTTTTTTTTTCAAGTGCATATTTAGTGGCTGAGATCCTACAGCTTACAAAGAGCTGTTGGGACAGACACTGATGGAAAAAAGAAAAAAAGATTGGCGAACATTTGGGTCAACTGTAACCGACATAGTCACTGCAAGAGTCAACATCATCTCAAGTTTGTTTTTCCTAGGTCATGCAGCCCCATGAAACACTAAAGACCTGAAGCACACTTTTCCTAAGTTGTTTTGCCCACCTCTAAAAGAAATTATTTTACTTCAAATAACATGAAAACACCACCGGGGTAAAATGCACTCTTACATTCAGATTCTCTCACTTAAATTGTGAATCTCTGCAGCTCCTCCAGAGTTATACTGGGCCTCTTGGCTGGTTCTCTGAATAACGCCATTGCATTAACACAACCTAGTGTTAAACAACCTAGTTTAAGACCTGACTGATCTTAAAATTATATTTCGTATATCAATTTTTAAATTTATTCCACAGAGTTTTTTGGGTTTTTGTTTTTTTTTTTTTTTTTTTTTGGGGGGGGGAGGGGTTAAAAGTACTTTTTACTTATGAAACTAAATATTTTAAAACAAATCATCAACTGCTGCTGAAGATCAAACCAACAGGAAAAGGAAAATATCTGATATCTCTGCATTTCCCCATCGCTCCCACTGCTCTGCTCTTTGCTGTATCCCACCTCTATAGTCATAATGGTGAGGAAGATGCAGACGCTGGGTGGGAGGTGGAAGTGAGAACTGAGCGCAGTCGGAACCGATTTTTATCATCTTCTCCTGCAGTCCCGCTGACAGGGCCCACATCTCCAAACTGTTTCCAATCTCCACCACAGATCCATCCACCCATGATACTGACTCCTTTTAAAATGTAATCTGTTATGGATTACCGAGCACCGGCTTGAGATTTGACCCAGCAATATAATCCTTAGTGTTGATCTGACATAATCTGATTTTTTATAATTACTTTGTTCATTTAGGTTTGTATTTTGAAGACTATGTATCATAGTTACAAATCTTTAATGGCATGTGATGGGAAGCATTTCAAACGGATGAAAGATAAAACATGATTACCATATGTTTGAATTATACACCTTTTTTGTGACCCAAATGTTTTTAAAATGTAATAAAGTGGTTCTATAAAATACAGTATACTCCTTGTTCATATTTTTTGTATTTCAACTGACCTTGACAGCATTCATATAACAGCCCCGCCCCCCCGCTGTCTCTCCCCTTCAGTGACTTTTCCCAAAGAGAAAAAAAAAAAAAAAAAAATTAAAAAAATAAAAAATAAAATCTTCCCACCTGCACACCGGGAGTTGTCTCGAAGTGGCTCCCCACCACATCTCTTTCCTGACAGTCTGATGATCTAAAATGCTGCTCCTCATCTCCGCGGGTTTTAGCTGAGTCGCAGGAAGAGGGAACACTTCTGATCTTATGATCAATTTAGCGACCCATACATGATTTATGGACATAGATTTTTTTTCCTTAAAGAAGATCCGAGGAAGTCTAGGTCATGTGTTATTGGAGCAAAATCATTACAAAAATTAGATATAGTAGAGAGCGTGTGCCAGACTGTTAAGTGAATCTTTTTATCCTACACTGCAACAAGTTTGTTTTCAGTCTTCCCACATTAGACTCAAATGATGGTGTTGTGATATATCAAACCAGTTTAACATTATGAGTAGCTTGAGGGGAGCTATGAATGTGTTTACAGATTTTCTCACTTTTCCATTTTAAAACAAAATAATAATGGCAGCTTTGTAACAATAAAAACATTCCAGAACAAGTAAAAATATTTGACAAAACTAGGGATGCGCTGTTTAGATACTTGGGATTGATCGGAATCCCAGACAAACACTCTGATTACCCATTTTTGTTATTCTGTGTAATTTTAATGTCTTATGCAACCCCAGTAAGCCATGTAACTGCAGTTTTCAACAATAATGGCCTGTTTGTGCATGCACAGCTTGGAAAGCTATATTGTATACTGTGCACGTTATTTTGTTGATCAAACAAATCTGGGTATTCCATGATAAACTCAGTGTACTTAATTTATTCCTTTATAATGATGATGGCAGTCAAAGACTGCATTGGCTGCTGCAGCTTCCCATCTTTGCTCAGACAGTTGCCTGTGTGAGGGAGAGCTTCACAGAGAACAGCTAAATAACTAGTAATTCAATTTTATTATGTTAAAAGAAAAACATTAGGTTTGTGAAGCAGAACAATACATTTTCTGTAAGGTTGTGCATGCATAATGACACTAGTGGTTATAATGGTTACACATGGACAGACTTAAGACAGGTTTTTTCCAGCGAGCAAGGAATCTGTGACTTCCTGAGCATTTTCAGCTTTTAAAATCTAACTGCACATGGTTCATACTTTGATTTTCACTAATATGTCTCCTAATATTTCCTCAACAGTAGGTTTATTGTAGGGGTATACATATCTAGAACTGCTGAGGGAAGTCATTTTGACCCCACAGAAACAGTAGAAAGTCCTGCTCTGTTACCGTTTCAGCCTCACTATGGTTACCAAACTGCAGCAGATACTGATGACAGATCATGAGATCATCAATTAAAACAAACCATCTTTGTCAGTGTGGGTCATTTACTGAATGACTAATAATTGTACAACATGCAAACGTAATCAATTTTACTGATTTGACAAGATTACTTCTAATTTCCTCCTGAAAACTGATCTGACATAGAAATACAGTAGAGCATAATGAGTGAACTATCTGAAATTCACTCTAAAGCTTCTAAAAAGTTTGACTGATGGAGATATTGAGATGATGAAAAATAATGAACAAACATAAAATAAGTTGTAAGTTTAATATTAGTGTAACAATCATACTAATGTAGCACATGCAGTGCTAATGCCATGCAGTGTTATTTTGGTGTACTTCAAAAGGAGCTGAACTTTTAAGCACAAACATACCTTGCTTTTGATGAAAAATAGTAGCAAATGTCTGTTTCTTTTTATTTTAAGATTTTTTGTGGTAGTTTTGGCCTACGATAGTTGGTAATACAGTTACAGAATATATCAATTCTCAATCATTGCAATACAAATGTGTGGAATACTGCAATTGCAAAGGACTGCTTGGACACAATATTTGGTAGGCTATGACATTTCACACACACACACACACACACACTTGGTAATAGAGTTAGTTACTGGTAAGAGGTGGAAATTATCTTTAGACCTTTTTTTAGTTGCACTCTTTGATAGCAGATGACTTTTATGACTTTTTTTAACTGTATATTGGATAGTAATGTCCTATGATTGACAGTGATTTTAGAGATGAATCAGTGATAACAGTTCTGCTATTGAACCTCTTTGTAGATAGATCCATAGTAATTATTTTGTTCTTTGTATACTGCAGTAAACAGTTCAGATTTTCTGAAATGTCATCATCTGATTTGTCAAAAGAAAGCTTGCATGTGCTGCCCTGAATGCTAAAAATAGACCTTAAAACCCTGCTCTGCTAAACCGGAAGACTCTATATTTAACTCATAAGTCTGGTTAGCATGACAAATGAGGGACATGCATTCCATATTACATTACAAGGGCACTGTTAGACTTCAATCTAGGCTAAAATTGGTTTCAAGATCCAATCAATACTTTGTAAAGCTGGAAAGGTCATCAATATCTTTTCAATCAAACAATAGCAATGCTGTACAGCTCTGCTGCAGTTTTCATCTTAGATGTTAGCTGAGACTTCATCATCCAATAGGATTTATCTGCATCACCACTGCTGACGCACCGTATTCATCTTCTTACTTACTGTAAATTAGTTCATTACACGTGAGAGGCTACCCACCCACGGAGTATGAGAGGAATTAAGTTTTGGCAAGCATAAAAACATGTTTTGTCATCATATTTAGGTCTGCTTATTCATAGTCAAATCAAAGGATCTGTCTGGGGTTTAAAACACAAATGAATGTCATTACTTGAAGCAGCTAAAGGTAATTTTTCCTCTATGCTGCAGAGTCAATGCAGGTTCAGCCAAAAAGAGATATTGGTTTTGCTTTGTTTTTGACTGCTGTGAACCTAAGAAGCTTGTGCTAGACAGTCCAAATGTTGTGACACAAAGACTCTTCTCTCCTTATATGTGACCTTATTCTGGTCTCTGGCAGGAGGTACCAACATTCAGGAAGACCTTCACACTGAGCTGAATTCAAGCTCTTGTGCATCATTTACGCAGACAAAAACAGGAGACAATTTTCCTTTTTATGTCTTAAAACCTTACTCTCTTGCACTTTGAAACGTTTAAGAGACCTCAAAGTATGTTGCATATTCATAACATATCAAACTCATGCCCATTTCCTAAAAGGTTGCAGACCTGAACTTTGAAGACCAGTACAGAAGGTAGAGCCAGCACACCATGAGCGGTCTCAGGGACAGAAATTGTCAAAGAAGAAACCTGTCAGGCTTGTTTGGGTTCTGTCTGCTAAATGTTTAGGAGAGAAAACTTTGCTGAGCTGTTCCACATTTTTAATGCTTAAATCACCTTTATTAGGTGAAATTATACAAAAGACTAGACACAACAATATATTATTCTGATCAGGCATCAAGATCTAATTCGCTGCTAGACCTTAGTGGTTTTAGAGGTAAGTTGTAGATCACTGTCATGTTCCAGGGTCCAGTTCTGTTCAGCTTTAACTATTTTTGCAGATGGCCTCAATTTTTCCCAATCACCCTGTCGTGAGAATTCATGGTGGACTCTATGCTCCATAATGGTTACTTGCCAGGTCCTGCTGCAGAAAAGCATCTGCAAACAGGGGTGATTCTAGGCTTTGACCTTTATGAGCTCTTGATTAAAACAATGGCTAAACTTTTTTCTAAGCGTCTCTCACGACAACAAGGATAGACTGTCAGATCCTCAGAATGCGGCTTGAACTATGTTTCCAGATTATGTCAGACTGTTTTTATAAGAACGTAAAGCTTCCAGGTTAAAGGCTTCAACATGCTTGGTAAATGCTGATCATAGTAAAAATCAGTTGGATGGATGAAGAAGAGCTCGACATGTAACATG
This sequence comes from Anableps anableps, assembly GCA_014839685.1. Taxonomy (NCBI): domain Eukaryota; kingdom Metazoa; phylum Chordata; class Actinopteri; order Cyprinodontiformes; family Anablepidae; genus Anableps; species Anableps anableps. The sequence continues at coordinate 10,282,446 of CM026087.1, read as the reverse complement.
CTGCACATTATTCCAGTAGCCTTTGCCAGTGTTTGTAGTACCCCTTTGGTAAATTACACAATTCAAACTATCTGACATCCCATTTCTTTGTATTTTATCTTCTTGGGGGGGAAAAAAAAAAAACAAAAAACCAAAAAAACCAAAAACAGTTTTGTCACATGATTGCGACTAGTTGACGTAAAAAGTCATAGAGCACAGAATCAAATCTAAAAGTCGACTAGTTGGTGCAACCCCAACTTTGAATTGAAAAACCCTCAAACGAAACACATTAAAACTGAAATTTAGTTAGCTGAATTTGAGCAAAAGAACATAAATGTGGGTAAAATATATGTAAACACTAGTTTAGCTAAAATTAGCTAGACTTTCATAAACAATGTTAATTGTAATGTGTCATTTCAAATAAGGCCAAATCTTGCAATTGGATGTGCATGTAAAAATAGCTGTTAGGATTTTCCATTTGTACCTTTATGATTCATATCTTCAACATGGTTTGGTATTGCTCAAGATGAATAATAACTATCCTAGCCTAGCTCCTGCTCTTTGTCAGGCAGTGAGATCCATGATTGTTTAAAATAGAGAAATCAAAATGCAGCCTGCAGCTTTTGAAGCAGAGTCCTAACAATGCCTTCATGTTCATATCAATCATTCCTCTCTGTTACTGAGGGATGTTGTAACAGAGGCCATAGACCATGGCCTTGTATAGACAGTGGGAGCAGGTGCTCCAAAAGAGTGCTCTCAGAAAGTCAGTCGCAATGTGTCCTTACATTCTTGTTTTGTCTCATTGCCTTTTTGGCTAAACATCCCTAAATTAAATTGCTTGAAATGTGTGCTGCAGTTTCAAGTATGTTATAAACTGAACGCATTCTGAAAAATTGGAGCGCATCCAGAAAATACTCACAGCACTTCAGTTTTTCCACATTTTATGTTACAGCCTTATTTGTATTTTATTAATCTCTTTCCTCAAAATTGAACATAATATATCCTATTATGACAATGTGGAAAAATGTTTGAGATCTTTGCAAATTTGTTAAAACTAGAAAACCAAGAAATCCCATTTACTTAAGTATTCACAGGTTTCACTTGAGACTGTAATTACCTCCAAATGTGAATCAGAAAAGTATTAAGTCTTTTTGAATATGACCTATCTTTAGGCAGTTTGGCCCATTCTTCATTGCAGTACTTCTCAAGCGTCATCAAGTTGGATGGGAAACGTCTGTGCAGCCATTTTTAGATGTCTCCAGAGATGTTTAAAAGTATTCAAGTTTGGACTATGGCTTGACTGCTCCAGGACATTCAGAATGGTTCTGAAGCTACTCCTATGAGATCTTGGCCATGTGCTTTGGGTCATTTTCCTGCTGAAAAATGAACTGTTATTCACACCAAAGAGTTCAATTTTGTCTCATCAGAGCAGAGATTTGCATTTCTCATTGCCCGAGAGTCCTTCTGGTGCTTTCTTCCAAACTCCAGATGGGATGCTGTATGTCTTTTATTAAGGAGTGACTTTCATCTGGTCATTCTACCATGCAGGCCCAATAGGTGGATAGCTTTTGAGCTTCATGGCAAAGGATGTGAATACCTATACAAATGTGATTTCTAGGTTTTTAATAAATTTGCAAAACTCCCTCCAAATTTTTCCACAGTCATAGTATTTGTGTGTAGAATGCTGAAGTAAGAGATTAATTTAATACCATTTAAAATAAGTCTGTAACATAACAAAATGGGAAAAAAAAAAAAAAAAGGAAGCACTGTGAAAACTTTTCAGACACCATTTGTCTAAATTATTCAGGACATGCAAAAAGCTGGTCAGAAAAAGGGGTTTAATTTTGAAATGCCAAAAAAGGTGGTTCTGCTGATTTTTAATAAAAGGGTCTAAATAATGTGACATGCCATTTTTAAATGAAGCAAGAACACTTTTGTTCAAAATAAATACTTGCCTTGCATTGTTTTATCATCTGAGAGATGCCAGTCTCATTTCGGCCAGGTGTATGAATAATTTTGGGCTAATCTATATTATTCTTTATTTTATGCAGATTGAAGAAGATTGCAAAAGTAATTAATTTCCTTTTTTTTACTATAGGAAAAAAATGTGGTCTTCAAGTGCTCTTAAATTGAGGATTTTTGCCCTCACAGTAAAAAGTTTGGACACCACTGGTCTAAAATGTAGCATGGAGCTTGATTAATTTTCCACAGGTTTTCAAAGGTTTGAAATTTAAAACATCTATGGCAATAGGTACAAAATTGTATAATTCTGAAACTAAAAAGATTTTTTAAAAAAAGAAAGAAAAAAATTAGTGTTACTGTTCTTTAAACAAGTAGATTTCTACTGAGTAGTTTCCACCAGAATGAGCAGACAGGACAATAAAGACCAACTACAGGGAGCCTGGTAAGAATAGCAGGACCAACTCAGAACATCCAGTGACAGGTGCAGTGATGAGGAGAGCACCCTTTAATGTGAAGACACATCTACCTATAGAAACAAATTTATGCACACACACACACAAACACTGGGGCGCAGGTGGTTCCCGGACTTGCTTACACACTTGCCATGTGTCGTGTGTCTGGCTGTCTTCCCTGTTAATAGCATACAACACACAGGGAAAAAAAAAGCCCCACAACCCACACATTCATGTAGCCTGAAGGCAGGCCGAGAGCCCACACAAACCTATACGCAGACATGCATGCAACACTTACTCACAGTGACACCATTATCCCCTGGCCGTGAATGTTAAAATAAGTACAGGGAGGTGGGGCCAGAGTGTTGGGGATGTGTCCATGTGTATCTGCAGTGTGTGTCAACATTCAATATGCCTAGAAGTGACACCACCCACACTTGAGCGGTGACAAACATGTTTTATCACAAGACCTAGCCCTTTGTGGCCAGAAATGATACTGTAAAGATTGGAAACAAAACTTGTCAAGTTACCTTTTCATGCAAAACAAAGCAACCATTAAGTCTTTTTTTAATATATATATATATATATATATATATATATATATATATATATATATATATATATATATATATATATATATATATATTATATTCAGCAATTTTTGGTGATAGTAAGGAAACATGATAGGCTTACATAAGAAAAAAAAAAAACAATGTATAAGGAAAGTTTACTGTTCTCAGACCACTTGGTATACAAAAAACATAAGATAACTGCAAAAATGTGTCACATTGATTCTGGCTCTGTGTTTAGAATTTCACCAAGCCTGATAGTTGCCACATATATGACTGAGCTCAAAACAAATCAACTTCTTCCATTTTTTATTCTAATCAGATAATTGCAACCTTATAATGTAAGTTAATATTTCCATTTGATAAATGTTCTGAGTCATGTTAGTCCATTGGAACTTATCTGGGGCATGAGGTTTGAGCCAAAGTTTTGTTATAGCCTGCCATGCTGTTAAAAACGTCTTAGTTGGGAATTGGTCTTCCCCCTCTACTGCTCTGGCAGTATTTCCCAAATACATCACACAACAAGTGTGTCTTTCAAATTCTGAAAAGTCTCCATTGCATTGTTTTTAGTAGCTACATCAAAGGACATAAAACCCTTTCTCAGTCTTGAAATAGAATGTTGTGTGTCCCTGGCCTAACCCCATTGTTTGGGGTAATTGACCATTGTAATTTCTGAGAATTTTTAGGTTTAAGTTGTTTAGCAAGAAAGAACTATGTTTCTAAAGAGAATATAGTGACAGGATCTAGTTTCTTTCTCAGAGATGTTCAGATTCTTCCTCCCCACTATTGTTTGAATTTTATATACATAGGTATATAGGTTTCAACATCTTTTCGCCATGCTACATAAGCATTATCACAGCTACATAAGTATTATCACAACAAAGGTGTCTTAGTTTTGCAGCTTGGAAATATAGTTTTAAGTTTGGGAGATAAATTCCTCCTACATCTTTTGACAGCTGAAGTGTGGAAAGGAGTCTTCAGGCCTTCTCACCCCCATATAAATCTTAATATTTTGTCCCATGCAAAAAATTGCCATACTGGTACTTCAAGTGGGAGGGACAGAAATAAATACAAATGTCTAGACAGTATAGTCATCTTAACCACACTTATTTCACTAGCAAATCCAGTGTAGAGGTGCACCATCTCTCCAAATCCTTTTTGTAAGTTTTCATTAAGTGGATTATAGTTAGCTCCATATAGTAATTCTGGTGTTTTGGTTATGTTAATCCCTAAATACTTAAATATTTAGGGATTCTCCCACACAGTTGATCAGCTATTGAAAGTCCTGATGGCATTTCCTCCTCCTTGTTGAGGTACAGAAACTCCTACTTATATTGGAACATCAGTAGTTTGGCCATTGCCTTCCTGCATTTCTGGTAAGCTTCTAAGTGTAGCTTCCTTTACAGTCGAGCTGCTGCACTACATATGTCACAGCCACACGTTAATTTGGAAATGATTTTACCCAGCCGTTTAAAACGTCAGAGTCCACGCCTCCAGGAAGTAATAGTTTCTCAATACCCAAGAGCCCAGACCCTCTGTACAATGCAAAGCGTAGAACACGGAGCTGGTTTTTACTATGCCAGAACGTCAGTGGATTGTTAAAAAAAAAAACATCAGTTCAGATGCAAAGCCCATTTCGGTATCTTTTTGATTGCATGACCAAGAAAGCAGCTGGAAAAAAAAAAAAATAAAAAAAATAAAAAAATAAATTAAAAAAAAAAAAAAAATCAATGTGCCAGGTACTAGGAGTGCAGAAGTGCAACAATCGCCTTCATACTGAAATAGTTTTTTCCAGATTTGCTGCAATCTAGCAACATTCAAACTGCCACAGTCTTGGAAGGAAAGAAGGTGACGTTTATCTAGTGAGAAAGAGATCCTATGATACAAGGCACTAGATTTGACTGATGTGTTTAGATGTATGTACAAAGCAACCTTAAGTGGATTAGAGATTTTAGAGAAACAAAACATTAAGAAAACATTTTCTTTCACTTAATTTCATATTAATAAGAAATCTAAACAACATACTACCTTGCCATTTTCAGGAAAACATAACATCTTTACTCTGTTCCTTTATAATGTCAGGAATGGTGGTAAACAAAAAGGATCAAAGTGAACATTATGACTCAATTAAATGTTTCTTTTTGTAACTGAATTTTGTCTGAGTGACTGTGATAGACAAGGCTTTTCTTTCCCATGTGTTTGCTCCCAGGATGCAACATTTCTGCTGCATTGTTCTGCAACGAAGGCTGGGTGTCACTTTAGCTGTGGCAGTAGCTGTAGCTAGCTAAAGATCTGACATGCTGGTAATTAGTTTTCAGGAGCTCACTGTGGGTAGGAAGGGAGGGATGTCTCCTTGTTGACAATACCCACTGTCAGAGCGCCATGCACATTAGTTTCAGCTCTGCTCCCATCCTCTTCGCTTCTACGTCTGTCCACTGAGACACTTTATTCTTCTACTGCTCTGTGTAGTGTATTTCTCTGCATTTCTTTAGAGAGATCATAAGGTGCTAAACAACTTTAGATGGGTTAAATATAGGAATGTCCCAAACCTTCAATGATACACCAGAATTATAGCATCAGTGACATCTACATTTGTTGGTATCCGTTGTAAATTTGTGCAAAAACTGCAGAAATTAGTTAATCACTAACTGTAGTAGTGTCATCTTTAGGGGCAGTTACTACTTTTTTTTTTTTTTTTTTTTTATAAATAAGATGCCAGGTTATTTTGGATAGCTGCTTCACCTTATGAAATCAGCATAGAAGAACATTTAATTTCTCTTTGGGATAAATTAAGTATTTTTGAATTTGAATTGAATTTGATTTCAAAACTTTGGCAGCAGTGGTGCTTTTAATTGCAGTTTATAGTGCAGCAGCAGAGCTCGTATTCAACCTGCAGATCAATATCAAAAGAGACTTGATTATCCACAATCCGGTGCGCAATTCATGTTCATGTTCATAAATAAGTGTGATAGTTTCATTTCATTGTTTATATGTAGTTACTGGTTCCACAGTCAGTGGGTTTTGTCACTGTGGAGAAAAAGTTTCATATTTGCCACTGTGCGCCATAGCTGCTTTAAAAAACAACAACAACAAAAAACCCCATAGGGTGGAGAGAAAGGAGAAAACAAGTAGAACAGCTCAAGAAGACATTGTGAATAAAAGAGGAAAGGTCATGTCAACAGTTTGGCAGTATTTTGGATCTAAAAAAACCTAATCAATATCAACTGATATGAAATGCTTATATTATATCTATCTATCTATATCTGCAGATCAGAGCTATTTAGGCAGCAAAGGTTAAACATGTCCTCATAAGCCCTTTATACCCCCAATTCATAGCCCTACAGATTTTAAACATTGCATGTAATTCCTCCAAGACAAAATACTTATGTGACTTTTGACACAAATCCACATAACCTTACCCAATGTTGGTTTATATGAACCCATTCAGTCGCAAAAACCGACAGACAGAGAGATAAGTACAAGAGATAAATAAGAACAGACAGATAACAGAAAGCGAAAAGCAAAAAGGTTGTTCTATTTCAGGACTGATAAGCCGTCAAGAACACACAATGATAGTGACGCCACATGTGCCTTTACATGTCACCATGACACTGAGGGAATTGGTGGTGAACTCAGTCGTGGGGATGAGCTAGAAAGAGAAATAGATCGGAGCAATCGATGAATGTGGGAGCTTTCCTGGCATGGACTCACTTCACACACCTGCAGCACACATCATGGGGGGAATCAAATGTGAATGAGTCCATGCATTTGTATAAGACAGACTCAGCAGGGGCTACTGTATGTGTTATTCCTCTGTGCTTGGCCCAGTTTCAGTGAAATGTATGGCTATATTGTAGATGTGGAGCTTCCAAGCGATATTATGCATTAGGGAATTGAGATCCTTTGACATTAAAGGAGAGGTAGGGGACAGATAGTGGGTGGTCTGCGGTCGATTTAGGTGACAGATGAACCATGAACCTTTGGTATTCTCACATCAAGATCATCATTTTTGTGGCCTGGAGAGAATAAATGCTAAGAATAAAATGTGGAGCAACTCCCCTGATGGATGGTCTGTGAAGAAAATAGAGCAAACGAACAGAGTGACATTCAACAGAGTGCAACTTTGACAGGGTTAGAGACTGCCAGTCCTAAGTACTCTTCAGATGCTTCTCTTTCACTGATGTGGTCCAAGTTTAGACGATGAAATCTTTGAAGCTATTTACAGATGAAGATCTACAAACTAATAATTTTTCCAGTCTTAAAAATCAAAAGTACAAAGTGTTGACAGAGGAATGGGACATAAAAAAATAGGAGTAAACTCTGATTTAATCAACTGTTGATTTTAAGGAATACTGATGCATTACAACTAATTGAGAAGTTAATATATTTCATTTATTACATTCTAAAAGCGTAAGTAGCCTATTTTCAGTGGGTAATGAAAAAAAGTACATTATCTCTCTCTATACACACACAGTATATAGTATTTAAACACAGAAATGTTGCCCAACTGAAGTGCATGTCCATATACTCCACACTAGATGTATGCATACTCGGGGATTGAGAGCTGGGCTAACTCTGGGCTTAAAACAGTGGATCAGCATTGATAGATTGCCACTAACTAGAAAATTCAAAATGGAACTCAAGCAGTTTTGATTCCATGCCTCTCTCCTCTCCCTCTAGAATCTGTGACCTCGATTTTTAAATGGCAAGCAAAACTTAATCAAAAAAGGGTGCTGTTAACCCTGTTGCTTGTGCCCCTCTTTCTAATCATTTTTTTTCCTCTACTCAACTTTCCAGTAACATGCTTGGATGCAGAACTCAACAGTTTAAGCAATGACTTTTTGTGGCTTACTTTCCTTGTGGTGAGTTTCAGTAACTGCCTGCTGGACAGCTGTCAAGTCAGGAGGCTTCTTCATCATTGTGATGGCCATTATGTAACACTTATATAAAAAATAAATAAATAAACAAATAAATAAATAAATAAAAATTTTCCTTTTTATCATATGATAAATTGACATTTTAAATGAAATTTTTAAATTCTTTAATGAATATGTAATTGATAAAATGCCTCAGAGCCTTGACGTATTTTACATATTAGGTGTATTATCTAGGAATCATGTTCTTTTGGGGGAAAAATAATCCCATGTTTTTGGACTGCAGGAACCAAGGCCTCAATGGTTCTGGTGGAAATAGTTAAAAAACAGAAAATAGCCCTGGTCAGTAGGCAGAACTTCTAAGTCTGCACCAAACCTTTAAGGAAGGCCAAACCCAGTCTTCAAGAGTAGTGTCCAATATTTCAGATGTGTCCTTACAGCAGCACAGATGATTTATATGGCTAAAATACTCCCTCAGCAATGTGATTAGGTTCTGTAGGGGTGTGCTATTAACCAATTCAGGTGTGTTGGACCAAGGAAATATCTGAAACATGAAGAACACAAGCTCTTGAGGACTGGAGCTGACCACCCCTGCTTTAGGGTGTGGTTAGGGGTAACATCAAATCAAATCTGGACAAAAATATTTTGCATCCCGTAAATGCAGCTTGTTAGAAATAAAGTTCTTGAGAAATATGATTGCATTGCAAATTCCATTTTTCCCCTTCCCTATTTTGTGTTCTTTATGACATTTCAGTGGCTACCATTTATGTGTAACGTCATTAAAAAGGGATTAGTTCAAATTGCCATTCTTTCCTCTATCCCTGCTTTGTGTATTTAAGTTTGTGCCTCACACAGGTACAATATACACTACAGAATTGACAATGATGTGGATTATATATATATATTATTATTATTATTTTTCTTTAAATAGATTAAGGGATAAGTAGCTGTTGCAAATGTTTTTGTTAGTAGGTCATGTTTTTGACTTCTCTCAGAGCTGGAAACACTTGCTGTTGTGCACATCTTCTCTCAGGAGCAAGCATCCAAACTACACACAAACTCCCCAAGACTGTGTTCAAGTCATATTTGCATCTATATATGTGACAATGCATTTGGAGACAGAATAAAATGTTCCCATAGGAAGGCATTTTGTCTTTTAAAGAGGGGATGGGATATTTGATTGAGCCAACACTGAAACAAAGTGAAAAGAATTAGACGTACTTCGTACTGGGTAGCTCAATGGGTAAGTCACCCGACCTTCACCCGGGAGACCGGGGTTCGAATCCAGGCCGGGTCGCTTGGTTGAGATATCCAGTGTGGGTCCTTAGGCAAGATCCTTCGCGCTACTGCCTACCTCATGATGAGTGACAAAGGAATACACGCCATGCCGGCTCAGACGTCGCCCGGTCAAACAAGGTCTGCGTCAGGTGCTGGGGAACCAGGGCACCTTCACGAAAAATGGGTTACTGGAACAAGACGGAATTGGGCGAGAGGTGAAAACTTGGATCTGTTGGAATGCTACTACTCAAGTAACCCTAGTCAGAGGGGTTACATGCAAAGAATGCGGGAGGAATGGTTACGTCGACATCCCCATTCAACACTAACTGCCAAACAACTAGTAGCTCAGTGTTCCAACATCCGCAAACGGCAAATGCTGTCACAACTTGAGATAGACGAGGTACAACACAAATGCTACGGCAAGGGGGAGCCAGGACGCCAGGTCAGAGGGGAGTTAGCTTCAACTCCCCACCCGGAGATTGGGTATGCAGCCCCAATAATGAACGAACCATCACAGCTGAACGAGGCAGCAACTGACCTGAGAGGTAGGATCGTGGCCCGAATGAACACCAGGCAATCCCGATGCCAATTACAACGGCTGAGTGAAGTACCGTCAGAAAGTCTCATTGAAGATGTGAATGCAGCATTGAGAACGATCCCTACCAACACCATAACGGAAACCAATGAGCTGGTGTACAACTCAGCATCAGTGATCCTTGAGATGCTCGGCTATAGGAGCAACCATGAGATTCAATACCCACCATGGAAAAGACGGTTAGAGGCTAAAATCAAGGTAACAAGGAGGGAAGTGAGCCAATTGTCAGAGCTCCAAAGAGGTGCAATCAAAAGACCGGTACCCAAGCAGTACAGCCAGATGCCCATACCTGAAGCGCTCGAAACTGCCAAACAAAGGCTCCAAGCCTTGGCCAGTCGCCTAAAGAGGTACACAAGAGAAAATGAAGCCAGGAGGATTAACCGGCTCTTCTCCACCCAACCAGCTAAAGTGTACTCTCAATGGCAGGGTAATAACAACAGAGCAGACCCACCAAGGCTGGAGACCCAACAGTACTGGAAAGGCATATGGGAAAGGGAGGCGACCCACAACAGCAATGCACAGTGGCTAATCTCTCTACGAGATGACCACAGCAACCTCCCTGAGCAAGCCCCAGTAACTATCACAGTGGCAGATGTCCAAGAAAGAGTCTCAGGTATGAAAAACTGGACAGCACCAGGTCCTGACATGATCCATGCCTACTGGCTAAAGAAACTCACTGCCCTCCATGAGCGACTGGCAGCTCAAATGAACCAGCTGCTACAAAGTGGGACTCACCTCACCCTGAATGGTTAACTGAAGGGCGCACAATCCTGATCCAGAAGGATCCCTCAAAGGGTTCGGTCCCATCCAACTATCGGCCAATAACCTGTCTCTCTACAACATGGAAGCTCGTGTCAGGCATCATAGCAGCTAAGATAAGTGGGCACATGGATAAATACACGAGTACAGCACAGAAGGGCATCGGCATAAATACCAGAGGAGCCAAACACCAACTCCTGGTAGACCAAACAGTCGCCCGAGACTGCAAAACCCGACACACCAAAAAACCCGACACACCAACCTGTGCACGGCTTGGATTGATTACAAGAAAGCCTATGACTCAACTCACTTAGAGATGTACAACATCAACAGGAGCAGTGGCTAAAACAGATCCCAGGAACAACGTCAGACATCTCAGTCCAGAAATGCGCAGTTCTCGGCACAGCCAAGATACTACGCAGAACCCTCAAGCTCCCAGGCCTCTGGTAGAGGACCCGAGCTCAGAGGTTGAGAAAGACCACCCGTGGAGGGTGAGAAGGGAATTTTTTTTAATTTAATTTATTTATTTTATATATATATATATATATATATAAAAAAAAAAAAAAAAATTCCCTTCTCACCCTCCACGGGTGGTCTTTCTCAACCTCTGAGCTCGGGTCCTCTACCAGAGGCCTGGGAGCTTGAGGGTTCTGCGTAGTATCTTGGCTGTGCCGAGAACTGCGCATTTCTGGACTGAGATGTCTGATGTTGTTCCTGGGATCTGTTTTAGCCATTGCTCCAGTTTGGGGGTGACTGCCCCGAGGGCCCCGATGACCACAGGCACCACTGTGGTCTTCACCTTCCAGTGTAGTAGCATTCCAACAGATCCAAGTTTTCACCTCTCGCCCAATTCCGTGTTGTTCCAGTAACCCATTTTTCGTGAAGGTGCCCTGGTTCCCCAGCACCTGACGCAGACCTTGTTTGGCCGGGCGACGTCTGAGCCGGCATGGCGTGTATTCCTTTGTCACTCATCATGAGGTAGGCAGTAGCGCGAAGGATCTTGCCTAAGGACCCACACTGGATATCTCAACCAAGCGACCCGGCCTGGATTCGAACCCCGGTCTCCCGGGTGAAGGTCGGGTGACTTACCCATTGAGCTACCCAGCCGCTATATATATATATATATATATATATATATATATATATATATATATATATATATATATATATATATATATATATATATATATATATATATATATATATATATATATATATATATATATATATATATATAAAAGGTCCGTCATTTTTTCCTTTCCTTTTTCTTTTCCTTTTTCTTTTCCTTTTTCCTTTCCTTCTTAGAAATAAATGTTTAAATGACCTCTTAAAGAGATGTTCCCTCATCATTAAAAAGGAGTTGATCTCAGAAGCATAAGGACAGCTATATCTCAAAATAAGTCAAGCTGCAGCTGTTTTTCCAAATCTTAACTTTTCCAAGATATGGTGATTGAAAGTCATTTTACTTATAACTGATTGAGGAGCACATTATTCTGACCTGCTGCACTGCCTTCTGCTTCTCATCTTTGATGAAAAGATGCTACCTTGACAAAACAAAGTGAGGAGCTTTTTTAAGACTCTGCTGGCGTCATTTGATTATGCAGTAGCTTTTCAAAGAAGGTTTTTGTTAAGCTGCAACTGTAACAATACATTCACTCTCCTTTACAAAGAGATATAGAATTTGTATATTTGGATTTTTTTAAATAACCTAAGTGATTTTTACCCATCTGAAGACAAACAAGAACCAGCTTCTGTTGGATAGCATTTAGTGAAGTATTAATGTTGATTTCAACCAACGCAGTCATCAACACTGAACAATATGTGGCTATGCTGAAGGCCAACACAGAAGAAAAACACTCATTTACTCATACAGGTGAATAGAAAACAGTTTTCAAAACAAAAATGTTACAACTTACAAAATCAGGAGGCAGACTTCTGACTTGAAAATTGACCAGCAAAAAGTCAATCAAACTGCACAAGGAGGGTAAGCTACAGAACATCATCGTCTCAGGAAGTGGCTATTTTAAAATTAGCTCTGTTTCCTGTGTAACATAGCACGCAAAGTTAATCATTTGCCTGAAATTCTTAAAACATGAAATCACTTTTCACAGCCAGTTTAAAGTCAGACCAAACTTGTTGAATTGCCTGCAATTACACTTTAAAGATTTTTTTCAGGTCAATTTGTTGACATCAATGCTGACGCAACTAAAGATCTGACACCAAGCAACAAAATAAAAATAGTAAAACTGCATTGCAAGAAATTGCTGCAGAGACCCATTGAAATCAGGACACGGTTACCATGGTAACAGCACCACTCAAAGTGCCATGGCACGGCACTGACTGACAGCTGCACGCTCCTGGGTATGTGAGGAGGTATCATTTAGAAAATTATATTTGCTGCCACCGTCCTGCTTGATAGTAAACATGAATTCATCAGAAGATGACATGTGGGCATCGTTTTCTGCAATCAAGCAAACAAAGACAAGAACACATAAGAGTCTTCTGCAGTGATTGGTTCTGCTCAGCATGCATCTAAGAGTACTGGTGGGTCTATCAATAGCAACGTGCGGCATGTGTTTACCTCTAAACACTCATTTAGGCTTGCAGACTTTAGCTTCAGCAGCACACTGAGAACTCATATGGACCATCAGCCCCCCACTGATGGCCACATGGTGACTTTAGACTGAGGAAGGTATTCAACAACATCAGCCTGTCTGTTGTGTCAATAAATACTGTGCCTAAGACCCAAACTAATGAGAATGGACATATTACAGGCAAATTCACCATATTTACATATTTCTACAGAAAAATAAACGGTCAGACCGTTTGGCTAAAAGTTAATCCAACCATCTTTTCTCAGTAGTAAATAAAATGGAGCAAATGGTAAATCATATACCATATAATCCTTTTTTCAGCTCAAACAGAAATACTTCAGTGAGTGCAAAGAAATAGTTAACGAAACATGTCAACTAAATTGTTAGTGAGTATTTAACAGACTCAGTTAAAGCAAAGGACTAATTTAAACCTTGTTCTAACTAAAAGAGGTAAACAAGAGAGTGATCTGTTGTATTCAACATCTTTTATTCCTTTTCTAATGCCAACAAAGTTTTGTATTCAGTTACTATAGTTCATCATAAACTCATTGGAACAAAGGCTTCAACCTGGAAAACTATCATTCTAAACGATTACTTTTTTGCATCAAAGTTTGGAAAATGTGCTTCTTTCTTGCATGACAAAATTTCAGTCCGTGGACTGAAATTAAAACTATGGACTGTGAAGCTGGTTTTCCAGTATTTTTTAGTTTCAAGGACTGATTCTGAATATCCTAACCAATTTCCTTTTATACCAGGGAAAACAGTTTGGGTCTTCTCCCAGACCCTGGTAAATTTCTGTCACATCCAACAGTAATTATGGAAGTTGTTTAAACTGACGGTCTTTGAATCTGCAATTGTTCAGAAATGTCTCCTAAAGACTTCAAAAACTGTGTAAATATACGATTTACCTCCTTAGAGCTTCACTTAGTTACCTGGATCTTCCCATTGTTCTGAATTTTGGTGAATATACTGAGTGCTGTCAAAGAACTCCTTTTTATGTAGTGCCACAGTCAATCATGTGAACTAACCCAATTCCTTCAATGACATTCAGGCAATCAATAGAAAAGGAGCCAAATCCAACCTCAACTGAGGTTTTCATCCACTTACTAATCAGCCAAAATTTCATATTAAGTTGTGGCATTAACTGCTTGGATTGCTATAAAGCTTTATATAAATACTCCACTTTTGACTGACCTCAAGGATTTAGCAAACGCTGATGTCACCTTTGAGCTTTCATTCAACAAAGGCAGATCTTAAGTGACATCTCCTGGCAACACACTCACAGCTGCAGGATGGCACATCAGCCAATGGTTATTTTGAACAAATGTCACACTTCCCTGCAGCAACCCATGAAAACCTTCTCCTTGACTATCAGTAAGTGTGAGTTCACGGTGAGGTACTCCTATTCAATCTCTCCCTCAACCCTGCGGCGTGCAACGCCTCACACCTGAAATGTTTATCTTCACACTCTGTAAATGCAGTCAAGTTTTGATTAACACAAACACACAATTTACATACAAATATGCACAACTGATATCTACACTGAGATCATCCGCCCTCTTAATGCACCATCTTCAAATGTCATATGTGAAGAGCATGCGTCCTGGGGACAATGAAGGGTGTAGGGTTTCCTGCCAAGACTTAGCAGCATCCAAACTTAGAACTGACTCCCAAAGGATGTTGGTATGCAAGTGTTGGTCTGTTGATATGAGACAAAGACACAGCAAACACTAAAATCAGCCACTTCTTTAAAAGTCTATAAAACATTTTTAATCAGTCACATGTTCTGGATGGTAGCTGTAATTCATATGTAATTCATTAAAAGTGTGTAATATGTATTGTTGGCAACAGAATCCAAATTATTCTTTAATTGTTATGCAAACATGACACTTTGGAACAGAGAGAAAAAAATTACTTTTAAAGAAATTGCCGTCTAAAGTTGATTTAACCAACAGCAGTGAGAGACTGTATTGGCAGCTGCAGCTGTCTGCGTGATAAGATCCACTCATCACAGTTCTCGCTCACACTCGATACGCACCATTTGTAACCGAAAGAGCTTAGCAGCTTTTCCAGGTGAGCACAGTTTCCACACCATTTTACGACAACATAATAATCAGACTTACTCTGGATGCTTTGTACAGATCAACTGGAAAGAGAGATAAGAGACTGGTGTGAACAGAGTTGTTCAGTTTTCAAGACAAAAATGTTGGCCAAAGAGACTGACTAAAGTCATTAAATCTAAAAAACATGATCATTCTGAGGCTGTGCATCAACCAGCAGCTGACCTCTGGAACTCACATCCAAGGCATGTGGAACTCCATCTTTAAACACGCTGAACCTTAAAAGTAGATTTGCTGGAGGAGCAGAAGACCGCTTGGTGCCACTCCTGTCAACTAAGAAATTAGGCTACAATTCTTATGGGTTGACCAAAATTGAAAAATAACTTTGGAAAAATGTTGTTTGGTCTGGTAAATCTTGGTTTTGACTTTCAGCAGGATAACACACAATGTCAAAGTTTAAATTGTCAACAGCTGGTTTCTTAAACTCTTAAACCAGATCTGACAAGCTTCTTTGACCAGCTCCAACCAGAAAACAACTTTCTTCTGATGAAGCAAAAAAAAATAAATAAATAAATAAATAAATAAATTGAAAAACCTTCCTTCACTTCTTTAAACAACCATTCTACCCACATCATCCACCGCATGGACTAATGTACCTACAGGAATATAGGGGAGACCTGAGAAGAGTACTGCTGGAACACTTGTCCCCAAGTTCCATGTGCATACTTTTAAATTTATGAAAACAGAAAAACCTTGCTGAAAGTTTAGTCCTCGCACAGTTCATTATAAATTCTAGAAGACATGTTATGAGTCAAATAGTCAAAGAGTCAACTTCAGAGAAGAAGTGGCAGTAAGTCAGTAGTAAGCAATCTCATCTCTATGACAAGATTGTTAGTAGAGGGAAACTTCTTTCGGGCTTCTAGCTGGATCACGACTCAACTTTTTTCCTCCCCCCAAAAAAATCTTTTTTAAGAGATTTCTTTTAAATGGGGGAAAAAAAAAAAAAAAAAAGTTATAAAAAGTACAGAATGGTTTGCTGGACTAAAACATTTTTGCTGTGTTTAAATTGAAATGTATTATTTATGAAATTTAGGGTTTTTTTCATGTTTTGCTGCTGAACTTTGTTCACCCAAATAACGACTTCAAGGTGGGAAAAAAAAAAAAAATGGCTATGAGAGAAAACGCTGGAATGTAGAAAAACAGAAGACAACAGAATTTTGAAAAAAAAAAAAAAAAAAAAAACAACAAAAAAAAAAACCTAAAACAACCAACTGATAAAAAGAAAAAAAAACTGATATAATACATAATCATATTTCTTAATTAGCCAATGCAAGGTGTAGATTCTATCAAAACTTAAAATTATTTTAATTTCAGGATCTAACTTAAAATGTTCATATAAAAAAAAATTATAACAGCATCACTTTATATTGTTGAAATTTACATACGTTTATATTTATGAACATGACTTAGGTGGTATAGCCAATAAAAATGGCAGAAAGCTAACTCAAGTATGATTTTTTTATTTCCTCACAACATAAATCATTTTTAAAAATCAATTTCAGCTTTTAAAATCCTGAGACTTCCCAATCTCTAAGATGTAATTGTTTGTTTTGACACTACTTTGTGAGTTTCAGTAACACAAGAAAGCAAAACAATGTCTGGGCAGACAAGATGACAGAAGAATAACAAAGGTCTTCAGAATTACTGCAGCCCTCCTTGCCCTGTGAGAGCCCCCCACAAAGGCCACCAACCTTCAGTGACTCAGCTTAAACAAGCATCAACACCACTTTTCTGAGTCAATAAAGGGCCCAGAAGCGAAACACACAAAAGAAAATTGCTGATAAAAATGAAGGTTTATTTAAAGCTTCCAGCATTAAGCCAGTGAATGCTGAGAATTTGGTTCTAAAACATTATTCCCTGTACATTTACAGGTTCACGGCTCCCTGCAGCCCAGTAGATAAAGTGGCACTTGTGTGGTAAAAGCTACTTTTCAAACAAATGTGGTATTCCATAAGAAGATGTGAAAAGGATATCAGCCTGAATATAGCTCACTTAAAAGCCCCCATTATTGAAATCTAGCTACACTCACCTGCAGCCTCTCCGCTCTCTCTCCTATCTCACTTGGCCTGTTGTCATCTTTGGTTTAGCAGATCCTAAAAACAAGATTAACAACATGGGATGAATCCAGGACAGATGTTGACACAGTTGCACCTGCAGTTCTGTTTATTCCAGAGCAGCTTTTTGGCTCCAATAATTAGTTGAAGAGTTTTGTTAGTTCCTGTGACTCTACTGTTGACAAACAGAGGTGAAATATCCTTTGGTAGCTTACACGTTTTTACTTCTGAGCAAACTCAAAATTTATTGCACTAGTGCATAACCTACCATATATGATGTTAACATGTGGAGTCAAGCTGCAAAAAATAAAATGTCCGAATTACACGTAGCTAACATTCACTCATGGTTTTCAAAGTAATAACTCACTCCACAGTATGTTCACATGCACTTTCACCAAATGAAGCTAAACGGAAGCTCATTAACTGACGCAATGAGTTAATTGACCAGTGGACATTATGACAAGGATGGTGTGTTCAGGGAGCTGGGAATTTATCATTTTCAATTACCACTAAGTTGAAATTAAAGAGAAAAAAATCGGAATTGAATTCACTACCATTACTCTTAATAATATTATATTTCAGAATCCTATTATGTTATCATATGAAGTTCCCATAAAGGAAACTAAAACAAGAAAGACAGCAATTTGATGATTTTTACTTAACCATGTTTTTCCCGAGGTACAAGAATGCAGCAAAAACTACTTGAAACGTTTTAAAATATTTTTCTGAAACGATTTCTCATTATTTATTTAAAAGAAATTTAGGACAAATGGAAGATTCAGTTAGATAGTTTTAGTATTCCTTACGTTATAATTTCAGTAAAAGTTTCCTCCTGTATAAAGCCATCTGGGGGTATTTACATTATATTAATTTGACTTTGGTAAATCAAAATACATAAACAAAAATAAATAAAACAAAGTTAGATTTACTTTTAAGTCATTTTTCTTATATTAACTAATAATGGAATGTTCAAGCTAATAAGGTATTTGAAATAAATTTGTGAATAACATTCTCCAGGACTCTGGTGTAAAAATGTGTTGTGTATCTCTGAGTTGTAAATTTTACTGCACCACATATCTCTGCCAAACAGTTTAATCAATATTTGAAAAACTTCAAGTACATTCATTTAATAGCTTGTAAAACCCCCTTCAGTGGCAATGAGTTATCGTCAACTGTGTGACTTTATCAGTTACAGGAGGAATTTTGGCCTACTCCTCTTTATAACATTGTTTTTCTTTTTTGAGATTTGCAGGTATTTGTATATGAATTGCTTTGTTAAGGTCTTTCCACAACATTTTAATTAGATTGAGGTCTGAACCTTAACTGGGCCATTGTTACACCTTGATTCTTTTTTTAGCCATTCTATTGCAGATTTACTGCTGTGTTTAATGTTCTGTTACATAACTCAGTGCCACTCTTAACAGTTGGTGTGAGGTGCATCTGTTTAAATGTTGGGTTTGGTTTTCTCCAAACATGGTCCTGTACTTCATGGTCAGACATCTCCATGCTGGTCTTATCTGATCAAAGGACATTATCAGAAGTCTTGTGGTTCATTCTGATGTAACTTGGCAAACCTAAGCCGCATCGAAAAATTCTTTTTTTAGAGAGAAGCCACTTTCTCCTGGTAACACTTCCAAGTAAGCCATACTTATTCAGTCCTTAGCTGTCCTGGTAATTGTCCTAAACTCTAAAATGTAATATTCTAACTAAGATTTAGCTCTTAGCCTTTGTTTCAATGTTTATTTTGTTCTCCACGCTTATGAGAAAATTGTTTGGCAATGACCTTATAGTCTTTGCCAGATATATGTGTGAGATCACTGCTGGTCTCTTTCCACTTGGCACTGGGTGAATATGCGTCAATGAATTACCAAAGCTCCTGCTTTACCAGAGGTGGTCACACTTGCTGATGATCAGATAAATCCAGTGAATTTGATTTGTAGCACTTTATTTTTTTCCTGTGACTTTTTATTAATAAAGTAGGAACAAAAAAAAAAAAAAAACAAACAAAAAAAAAACACAAAAAAACCAAACAAAACAAAAAAAAAAAAAACTTAGGAGGAACACTTATTATATTGTATTTTTCTTATGGTACACAGTTACTTTCCCTGTAGTTCAGTTGAATAAATGTTCTTCTGGACATTATACACAGGACTGAATGGATCTGATTTCATTATGGACTTATTAGATTGGCTTCTGTATAACAGTAATAACAACGTAAAACCAATAGTTTTTCTAACTGCATATTTGCTTGGCTCTGGCATGTGAAGAGTTCATAAAACTGTTGATAAATTTGTTTTTAGGCATACATCAGCACAAGTCAGTTGCAGCACATAAGCCGATCGATTACAGAGGCATGCCTTGATATAATTTTTTGTTGACAAGAAATTATATATTATCATGATCACATGATAATAGTGATCATTATCAAAATAAAATGCATTACAAAAAAGTCAGTCCTTACGGTGCTGAACCCTAAAAAACACTGTGTGCAGTTTGTGTTGAATATTACAAAGTTTACAGAGTTGTAAAATCTTTGCAATTACTTAGAAATCTCCCTGAACGTCTTCATGTCTGGTTGCTGCACTGTGGGAGAACAGATCAGTTACAGCTCTCGGATTGATTATGCTTAATGGTCACTGTTCAATAGCAATGTTCACAGTAATGAGGGCTGCTTTGAAAGACACACATGTCAATATCTCTGGTCTCAGTGTGTTTGTGCGCCATCCAGAGCTGCGATGGAAAGATGTAAGAGGAAAAGAAGCTGAAATAACTCTCTTCCTTTTCTAAGTCAGTGTCTTGATTTTTTTTTTTTTTTTTTTTTTTTTTTTTTTTTTTTTTTTTTTTTAATTTACTTGCTTTTCTGCTTATGTTTTTAGTTTTTTTTCTAATGTCTTAAGCTACAGAGTTAGGCAAGACAAAAATAAATACAGTGCCTTGCATGATATTTGTATTCTCTGAAGGAGTAGGATTCTGCAAATATCAGAAATGTGAAAATGTGAGTCTCTTGATGTGCAAAGGTGGAGACCTACACCAAAAGACCTGGAGTTGTAATTCCAAAAATTGCTCATTCAACGTTTTATTAAGCTAGACTGAAAACAAATGAACACTACTCTTTAGATTTGTATGTGTCATCGATTTTGAATGCCTTAAAGGAAGAAACCTTTAAAAACTTCTCAGTCCTGCTCTACATTTTGTCAGCTCATTGGAAAAATATAATGAAATGAGGTTTGTGATTGTATAGTACAAGATGTAAAAAAATTTTTCCAAAGGACTGTAAGTAGAAAACTACATCAGAAAGCAATTTGGACGAATAATCCAATTCTTCTACATTCTGTATGTGCACAGACAGGAGTTGTGCAAATAGTGTGTGACAGAGGGAGGAAAAAAAAAGCTCCTATGTGTAAATACTGTAGAGATAATTTAGGGCCAATCTATGCATGTTTTCTTCAAAACTGAACACATCCAGACACTCTAATCTTCCACACACACACTAACTGCCCTGATTTAAATACCCTTATTAAAAATCCCACGCCTCTGACACAGGCATGTGAATTCATCTCAGTCTGACTTTCCATTGGTTGCTGCCCAAGCATCTCCTCCACGGGGCATTTCACCGTGCTCTCTGGAACTAGAAGAGACAAGCCTCCATGTTCTGACTGTGGGGCTGAGGCTTCCAGCTCAGACAGAATTAAACAACTCTCGCTCTGGCTTCTGTTTTTCTCCCTCATCCATCCCCCTCCATCAGTTTGTCTATATCATAATGAAATTCATCACACTCAGGGTTCAGATTTGAATAACTGCCATGCATCGGCTCATATGTTCACACATGTATATGCCATTGCCTGGATTTGTGCAGCCATGTCAGGTCACAATTGCAAGGAGCAATGCTGATAAAAAAAAAATAAATAAATAAATAAAAAATTCCTCTTGTAAACTACATCGCAGCAGCATGCCCATGGCAGATGGTGTTCCATTCAGCCTCTGTCAACACAGGAGCAAAAACAGAGAGAGGCACAAGAGGACATTGGAGATAGCGGTAGAGGAAACACAAGTGGATGAGAGAGGAGGCAATCAGGTGAGAAGAGGACCGAGTGTCAAAGACGTTGAGTCAGAGCGCCACCATGTGAGCCACGTGGGCCGCCTCTAGGCACTGCAGAGGCAGGCAGAGAAGGAGACATGTCACTGATTTTCCACACAGTCAACAAAACCATTTTGCCATGCACAACCTCCCTTAGTAAGTTCTCTAAAATACACACATGCACAAACACACACTCAAAATCAAATCCCTGCAGAGCTCTACCTGGCAACTGCATGCTAGCAGGGTTATTTTGTCCCTCTGTCTCACACGAAACAGCACGAATGCCTGACCGAACACTCATGACAACCATGAGTCTATGTATGCCAGAGTCAAACATTTTGAATAAGAAATATCTAAAAATGTAGCCTCATATGTGTTACATTCATGCTGTTCTGCAAGGAAGTAATTATTTAGGAGAATATGTTCATGAGACCTGCAGATTAATCAGCATAAATGAAACCATTAACCTTCATGTACAAACCTATCCCCCTTTTTGTGATTAAAAAGGATTACAGTGCACAAACTCGTAGTGTAATACAAATAAGAACAATTAGGTATTGAATCATATACAAAAAAGAGATGTTGGCATGTGAAGCTGTTGAATCAGATTTTGTTTAATACCAAGAAAGCACAATCTTAATGAGACAACATAAGGTGCAGCATTATGTGGGGTTATTTGAGGTTTGTACCATACATGCAGTGCTGACAGCAGGTTAAAACTGTGGGCAGATAGGGAAATAAAACAAATCCAAGATTTCATTGGATCACTGAAGGGGATTATGAAAACATTTGGGGAAGTTAAATCTAATCTTATTATTTTGCAAATATTTGCAGCACATAAGCTTTGGCTTCAGTCAGACAAAATGGATGACATCCCCTAAAAACTGCTGAGTAGCTAACCCAGTACTTGTTCAGATATGGACCAATCCAGCCCTGGCTTGATACACAGTTAACACAGCAGGGTCTGGCTAAGGATTTAACTGAGCATACTGGTTTATGTTTTCAGCCCAAAACAAATGTTTGACATAGGCTACCGAGAGGAGTTTTAAGAAATGTAATTTAACCCAGATCACTAAACAAGGAGTAATTAGGGTAAAACAATGGAGTTTTATTTGTACTTTTTTTTTCTACAGAACAAAAGGGCCAACAACATCATGATGTCAAACAAGATTTTTATTGTGAATTGAGTGTGGACTACAAATTTCATATTCTGTATGACAAGGTATAAAATAAATTATAATAATTTTTGGTCAACTATGGCAAAAACATATATATAGCATAATTATGGACAACCCTGACCATCCTCTTCATAAGACTGTCATTGGAAAACAGAGTCTCTTCAGTCAGAGGGTTCTTCAGATTGGTTGTAACATGTCAAATACCCCTCAGGACATGTCCAGAGAAAATATCTTGGCAGTAGCTTTGAGAGACATGTCAAATAGGGTTTTAAAGATAAATTGTAATATTTGTAATTGCCAAAAGTATTAGGTTACCACTTCAAATCATATTATTCAGCAGTTCCAAACGCTTTAATGGCCATAGGTGTACAAAATCTGGCAACTATCTGCATGCAGACTGTTTCTTCAGACATTTGTGGAATAAGTGAGCTGCTCTCGGGAGCTCAGCTATTGCCAGTTTGTTACCATGATTGGATACCACTTGTGCAATGTCTATTCATTAAATTTTTCCACCATCAGTCCATCCATCAGTCATCTATACCCGCTTATTCTTATACTTGCAAGGTCGCTGAGGGAGCTGGTGCCTGTCTTCAGCAGTCATTGGGCACGAGGCGGGGTATGCCCTGGACAGGTCTCCAATCCATCGCAGGGCAACATGAAGACATGCAGGAAAAACAACCTCGCACACACAACTTCACACCTCAGTACAATTTAGAGAGAGCAGTTCACTTTACTGTCATGTTTTTGGACTGTGGGTGGAAACCAGAGGACGAGAGACTACCAACATATCCACACAGTAAGACTGGGGTTCAAACTCAGGCACCTTCTTGCTTCAAGGCAACAGTGCTAACAGCTGCTCCACTGTGCAACTTTATTTCCAAATATTCACCAAAAATTTTACAGTCTACTGTTAGTGGTATTATACATGCTCCCAACTTTCTGGGAACAAATTTGCCTTCCTGTTCCAATAAGACTACACACCAGTAAACCAAAAAAAAGCTCCGTAAGGACATGAATGAGCTGGTTTGGTGCGGAAGAACATGACTGTCCTGATCCCATATATATATGTAACCATGCATTGTCAATGAATCAATATTTCTAATTTCGTGTTCAGTTAGAGTAATTTATATTTTTTATTTTATACCCTCCTTATCTTCTGCCAGAATCCTTTAAAAATGTCGAAAAGTATTGAGCTGACAGTCTGTAATCATCCCTGGCCACTTTGAACTACATTTTTTTGTGTGTTGCCACATCACTTTTTTTTCCAACATTAATCCTTGTGTGGGTGGCTGCTCTGGCTGAAGGCGCCTATCATGTGGCTGTGACGTCCCCAGTTTGATGCCAGAGCAGAGGAGCCCTTTTGTCACATGCAATTTGCCTCTCCGTTTCACTCTGTGTCTCTGTGTAACAAGAAAGGTGTCGAAGGATTCAAAACTGTTGGGTTATATTTTGTTTGTATCTTTGTGTTTGTCAGAAGGCACACAGTGAAAAAGCAAGTTTGTCCAGGTGACTTATGAATTTCAAATGAAAGTGAAGTAAAATCAAATTTTAACTTCCCGACAGTGCTCAATTAAAACTTAAGCAGAAGTGGCAATAACTGTTTTTTTTGTTCATGTTTTCATTCTCTTAATGAAGTTCCTCCCCTTCCGTGACTTCCCTCACATCTCTTTCACCCTAAACAAATGTTCTCATTTAGATTTTAATTGGACTAATGAAAAATCTCCAACTAATATTATAACCCAGAATCTGCTTGCTGATGTAAGCTGGGGCTCAACATGGGGGGTGTAATGCCCCCTAATGGGTGACAATGTGCAATGTGTGTGTGCACTGGTGTGTGTGTGTGTGTGTGTGTGTGTGTGTGTGTGTGTGTGTGTGTGTGTGTGTGTGTTTATTTATTTTTTTGTAATTGCAGTGTGTAGGTCTCATTAGCATTTTAGCAGCAAGGCTGGCAGAGAGGCAGACTCACAAGATTGGCTAATGACAGAGATGAGACACTTTACAGAGAGGGTGATGGTGACAGCTTCCTCCCTTCACAAACACAAGCTTATGCAACACGTGAGAGCTCTGTGTTACTACCTCTACCCTGCAGTCGTACATGCAGTACAAAATCAGTTAAAAGGGTAGAATGTAAATCTCATTTTACTCCCTCTTTTCCAGTGGCTGTAGGGAAAACTGAGTAATACGACAAACAGCAGAGGAGGGGAGGAGATGGCAAAGTGAGACATAGCAGCAGAGCAGAGAGATCTTAGAAAACACTTTCAGGGCTGCTTCTGCCGAGGGAGGTGTCCTTGCAGCAGCTAATGTCTGCGTCAAGATAATACGTTTTACAGACTGAATGGTGGAGAACAGCTGAATTCAAAAAGTAACAACTGTAGGTTAATCTGACTGCTTTGCAGAAAGGATGCAGCGATGAAATTTCTTTCTGAGCTTTAAGAAAACAAATTAGTTTATTTTAGGACTTACTGAGCCCTGAATCTCATTATTTACCTGGGTGAAAACTGAAAGAACGAGATCCTGAATCCAAGATAAAATGAGCTTTCTCCAAAGGGTGGCTTGATTCATCCTTGGGGATAGAGTGAGAACTCCAACATCTTCCTTTAGATGATTACCAACATGCACCACTGGAAAGACACCATACGGCAGAACCAGAACTTGGTAGAAGAACTATATTCCTGAGCGTCGCTGGGGAGAGGGATTTTGAGATTCCTTAGTACCATGACCTGTTCTTGAATAAGAAAAAAAAACAATGGATGGATATTGAACTAGATATGAACTATCAGAATATAAAACGCTAAAATGACTTTTATGAAATAAAAAAATATGAACACACAGAACTGACCAATGAAACAATATTCTCCATTTTAAAGCTACATATATAAAAACTCAGCACCTTTTTTATGGTGTTAGAAACATCCTGCACATCAAACTTATGGTGTTTTGCAAAAGTTTTTAAACTGCTTCAATATTTTAACACGATGTTACCTGACAACTACAAACCGTTACATTAAATGGGAATTTTCAGACACAGAGCTTGAAACCAACTCAGAAGACTGGGAAGAAAGATGTAGCAGATAAAAAAAATGATATAAACTCAGATGGTTCAAAGTGTCTGCAAGGAGGAGAGATGTGAGATTATCGTCAGAACAAAATGGTAAGGAGGAAAGCAGTTACCAGATCCTGAGGCACTGGTGAGTGAGAGATTGTTGGGTGGCATTCCAGGATGTAGAGGATATGGAACAAGGAGGTCCAGATCTGAGCATCGGAGAGTGGACAGGATGGTATCAAGTGGATATTAGGAGCTGTTGAGGAGCAGTGATGGAGTCAAGTCACTTTCATGTAGGTTTACTAAGATTTGCTGCTTTGCAGGATTGATCTTCATTGGAGGAGCATGAGGGAATCTCCGCATTTCTCCAGTTCGGCAGCCTGCTCAGCTTTGCTCTCCAAAAGTAGAACTGGACCTCATGGAAAACAAAATCACTGAATTCTCTCTGGTCTTTGTCCATAAAGCCATTCATGGTTCAGCATGCCCAATAGCAGGTGCTAAAACAGTCAGTTTCTTTCAGCATCTGGCTGAGAAACATTTCTTTAATTACTCTTCTTTCAATCTTTACAAACAGCTTTAACTGGTTTTGTTTTGAAAGCAGGTTCCTCGAAGTGTATTGACAGTTTTGACTCAGGAGCCTCTTAAAACATGCAACACATTATATTTTTTGTAATGTTTTCTGTAATTTCTAGGAGATAAAAAACCCCCAAAACATTGAACTCTCATCTAATGCAGTAAAACACCAATATTCAATGGATAATTGGGTGAAAATAAGAGAATGTCATTCTTACTATCTTTTAAATTATTTTAGAGAAAAAGGGTTGTCAATAATTGTGTCTTTGTGTGATTTATGCTCAGATTAAAGCCATTTCTGTTAAAAATACTGGACTTTGTCTATATATTTTCTTACCTTAATGAATTAACTGTAAAGATTAAAGGTTTGCTTAACTTCTGCAACTGCGGCAGGAAAAAAAAAACCCAACTGAGCCAACACAGTTGAGGTGTGAACAACTATTCCACAAAGTATTCAGAACCAAGTTAAACTCCCTAAGTGTTTGAATTGTCTCCTGAAGGACACTTTAACCACTGGCTCTTTGACAGTCTGTGGCAGCTCCTTTCTATTTCTGGAGAGAGGGCAATTACACTGACGGATGAATGAGGGAAAAAAATGGATGGAAGGAAAGAAAGAAAGAAAGAACTGTTTGTTCTGCTTGGAAATGAAAGTTTGGAGTGGGAAGGATAGAAAAAAAATACAGTTTGGGTGGCTGGTGGTGGATACTGTATTTGTGCTGACGAACCAGAAATGACTTTCGCTTGTAGACGCTACAGGAATAGATTCTTCCAGAGTGTAGGAATGAATGTGCAGGGAGGAGGAAAATGTCAATCTATTTGCAGTTCTGTCCATTTCAGGATGAGTGGGAGGCTTAAATCTGAATTATGTGTGTCCTGCTGTGCAATCATGTTCATTTTTAAAACAACCTTTATCAAAAATATTTAGAAAAAAAAAAAAAAAAAAAGGAATGAGCTGTGACATTCAATTAAACTCCTGCCTTGACCTCAGCCAGTTCACATAGAGAAACAAGGATAGGTGAGGAGGTTGCCTGTTTATTATCCTCTGTTTGTCCCAGAGATCCACCTCATGTGTATGATTGTGAACAGCGGATATGGTTGTCAAGGGAAACAGACTTGTAGGATGTGAAAGGGAAAGAGAGAGATGACTTCAATACTGCACTATGAAGGATACATTAAAGCAGCAGAGTTAGAGCTTAATTAACTCAGAGCTAAATGATCCAATTAATGGAGAACTGAATCCAAACATTAAGTTGGAAATCAGTAAACTATCTTCACATTTCTTAATATGCTTAAGCAAATTGTTTGACTGAATCTTAGCATTAACATCCAATTGAGTCTTAAGAATACAAGACATATCTGTGTTTGAAGAGAAGAATAAATAAATCACATGAAAGGTTTGGACCTAATCAGACCAAACAGCAGAGGTGAACTCCAGCTGCAATATGGCCGACAGGAGCGCCCTGCAGAGGATAGTGAAGGGTGTTGAGAAGGTGAATTTCCTCTGTCCGGGATCCATTTCAGATCTGCTGCAGGAATAAGGCTCTGAAAATTGTCAGAAACTCCTCACACCTTCTTTGTGAAGTTTCTGAACTGCCTCCATCACACAAACTGAACTGCAACATCAAAAAGAGCTAGTATAATGCTACACTCCTTTCTGCCACAAGTTATTAAACTGTTGTTAAGACTATGGACTTACCTATTTTATAGGTTTTAAATCCATTTTGTACTTATATTTATTTAATGTATTATTTCAGTCTAATTAGATTTTAACACTCTTGTTTTATTTTATGCTCTTACTTATACCATAAAAAAATAATTGGATTTGTTACATACTTGGAAAATGCGCACACTGATGTATTTCTACTATTCCCTTTGTTCTTTTGTCATCATTGTTATTTTTAAATGCTGTTACCCCAAAATGATTGCGTTGGACAAACTTTAATAAATAAAACCATATGACAGATTGTGCAGCTATGTGTGTCAATATATAGATTCTGGAGGGATGGGCAGTTAAATGAAGTATGCTGTTCATGAATTTCAGTGCCATACAAATTCAGGTGATGCTTGGTACTAGTTGGTAAACTATTTGCATGAGGCCAAATGGTCATAACTTGCAACTGTCAGGGATGTGGGGTGCACAGATGTCACCGTAGCCCCATGTTGGAACCAATGGGAACACAAGCTCACGGACATGTCCTGTGATCCCAATGTATGTTGCAAAGAACACGCTGCCACCTAAAGGCAAGAGAGTATTTTATGTAACAGAACAGAATCCAGCTGTCTGTCTTTGTTTCCTGGATATCTAGTCAGTCAAACATATAGCATAATATCATATTAATGGGAGTAGAGTGTTCTGGTTGCAGAGGCAATGATGACTGACTCTGAGGCAGATCTCTATCGACGGGCTGACACATTTTTATCTGGGAGGGTTTGGAGAGAACCACACAAGTCTCAGAATAGGACCAAACAAATTTAGATCCAAGCATGTGGAGCATTCTTTAAAAAAAAAAAACAAAACAAAAAAAAAAAAAACAACAGTGTTCCCACTTTACTCCTGTTGTATGTTGGCTCATAAATGGCTGCTAATAGACAGAGCATTTATAAAGTGACTAATTTCCTATGTGTTGGCATAAATGTTTTGATGCTGCAGGTGCATCTTCATTCACAAAGTGAAGATGTATTGTTTATTACACTTCTGTTTTGTCACTTTCCTGTTTTTTTCTGACACATCATATGAGGTGGCAAGAGAGTGTGAGTCATTCTTTACCAGAGAGAATTTACAAAATCAATTTTCCTACCTCTTTTTTTTCCCCTGGCACTTGCAAGGCAGAATAAGCACAATCGATTCTGCAGCTTTCATCCTTGAGGCTCTCATCTTCTTCCATAAATGTTTTTATGGCATGTGCTTATTGTGTCTCGCATGGATTTATGAGCATTTATTGATCATAAGGGATATTGATGGCATTTGCTAAAAACATGTATACGTTTCAAATTTGGCTTCTAGACTTTTCCCTGTATGTGAGCACTGTATGTGCCTCAAACCCAAATTCAGTGATGTTGTCAGTGACAGAGTGATGTGGTGAGAGAGGAACACTGTGTCTCTGTGTGCACCGCGTGACAAATAGCTGACAGGCAGCGTGCCTTGTCGCAGGTGATGGGTGGGAGGGGTGGCAGCCTCATGTCGTCCCTGGCTCTCTCATCATATTGATCTCCCTGCATCTTATTTAGCTGCTGCCAAAACTCACAGCTCCATATTGACTCAAGCTTAATACTCCTCATTTCTATCCAGGCGCACAACAAAATCAGAGTGAAATAGAAACAAAAGGAGCTGCTGCTGGCAGGAGGAATAAGCTCAAATACTCCTCCAAAAAACAAATGTTTTCATCAAAGGTCTTCCTCAGATCTCAGTAAAATGTTGTTAGTGGGACTTTTTTTTTTTTCCTAAAGGGCTTTGAGTATTGCAGACTAATCCACAGAACAAAAAGAAAAAAGATTATTGTCAAAGAGAAAACAGATTATTATCCCAAACTGTACAATCAGGACAATAGATTTTATTACTTTGAGTTCATGCAAAGGTGAAAATTTAAGCCAGTTTTGGGATTTTCATCAACTGCCATCTATTGTTTGTAATTGCTGGCGTTGCGCTTTTTCCAGATCATGCCACAGAAACTTAATCAAATGCAAGACCAGACTTTGATTTGGCTAATCAGAAACCTTTGGTTTGTCTTTTTTTTTTTTTTTTTTAGCTGTTTCTTTTAGAGGTGGACTTACTGGTGTGCTTTGGATCATTGTGCTGCTTCCTGACCAAATTGCGCTTGAACTTCTAAATGACATGTGGAAGACCGCTTCATTTTGTACCAGATAACAAAACATCCAAAAACTAAGAGGGTATGAAATCGCTAAGTGGCTAAATGGCCACCATCATCAGAAGACAAACAGATCACAACCTCTGACCACAGAGCTAAACAGCATTAGTTACTCTAAGCCCATATGCACCAGATAGATGAGGAGGTATTTTTAAGTATGGTGCAATCATCACATCTGCCCATATCATAATGAGCCCACTGAAAAGGCAAAATGAATTACTAATAGATTCTGCTGCTGCCCAAAGAGGAACTATATCTACAAGCTGAGGCAGAGAGCTGAATGGTTGGAGCCAACATGTTGTTCAGGTGCTAACGCGACCATCTGTTGTTTACATTCTGCTGCCATCAACAATAATCTGACAAAGACACAGCTGCACCTCCTCTGCAATGACAGCGACACACAGGCTCACTAAGTGCTGTCACCGCTTAAACTAATTAGAAGATTTGCTGAAAAATGTGGCTGATCCAGCGGTCAGATAGATAAAAGTATTTTTGTTTGACACCAATTTTTATGCTCTGTTTTAAAGAACAGAGAGCTGGGTCAGTAACAGTAAAGACTGCAGCTGCACAGCGCTAAGATCCAAAAGCTAATATGAAATGAAACCATGATGGTACCGGCCTGCCTTCATTATTACTTGTGATGCTTGTTCTCCTGGCTTCTAATAATGTGACTAAATATTGCTTCACCCACCTGATGCAGCCCAGACAATTTAGTGTACAATGACAGAGATGGCGATTCTTACTATAAACAGCTCCTCTGCAAAAAAATAAAAATTAAAATTAAATTAAATTAAAAACAAAACAAAACAACAAAAAACAGGAACTTTGTATGTTGAATCACAGCCATTAGGAACTAATGAATATTTATCTGTTCAAAAGTAATCTTGTGATTCTGAAAACTAATTTTAAATAGAATTATCCAACTAAAGTTTGACCAATGCAAGTATTTATATTTTAAACAAGGGTTGAATGAAACAGAGAAATAGTCCTTTGATTTAAACTTAGAATCAGATGCCAAGGTGTAGACATTTTTTTCTTATAGTTCTTACAATAAGAACAACATCAGTGCCCATGGTTGTGCTGTCCCTTTATTTATTTATTTATTTATTTATTTATTTATTTATTTATTTATTGTGTTGTTCCTAACAGAGTGCTGCCCTGAGTGGGGAGCCATATTACCCATGTCAAGAACTGCCTCTACCTAAAACTAAAATTAAATGGCTATGTAACACATCTTTGCTTTTCGTTCTTGGTTTTATACATTTTTATTTTAGAATCTATAAAATGAGCTTGCCTTTTTATGCTACCAGACAATTAATAAGTAGTTATTTTGTTGTTACGTTAAAGAAGTCAATAAGGTCCATATAGACATTCAAGAGATCCACGATTAGTTGTAACAGTAGGCTTTATCTGAGAAAAATTTATTTCAGATGTAAAAACTGTAGGCTGTTTCAGTTTTTATTAAATTAAATAGGATACTGTCACACGGACTTGGCCATGTTGTTTACGCTGCAATGCATCCTGAGAAGCCGACATATGCTACGTCCACAACAATAATTTCTGCGCATTAAGTTAAGCCCTTTCAATTTGAACCAGGGCAGGTTGAAATAGAAGGCAATGCACAAATGACGAGTGGAAAAGAAAATCAGGACCAAATGGAGGAAGAGGAAAGAGTCAGCTGTCATTTGTGCTGCTGCTGCTTGGAAATGCCAACACAAAACTGAAGTTGGCTTCCAATTGCAGCTTTCAGTTTGGGAAATGGTTAAAAACAGCTAAACAGAATCACATCTAGCTGTGAGTAGTGCAGAATAATCTAGAACAACCTTGAAGTGTATAACTATTTTAGGTTTTAAAGCAGGGCACAATAATGTTGTTCAAGGTAGTGAAAAATTAGGTGGACTCACCATTTACCCATTTCCCAACTTGGAATCTTCAGTCGGAAGCAGCTTTGTAATGCATACCCAAAAGGAGAATGTATACTGTAGCCTGGCCATTGCCTTCCTACACAATTCCACTCGATTCTAATCTCACTTCACAGCTCTGTCTGGGATTTATCCCATTGAAGTGGATTCCTCCTGTAGAATCAATTCAAATTCAGTTCAACCGGGCTACTCAGCAAACACGAGGAAAAGTTGTGAACAATGACGTCGATTTTCTGCGCTGTTTTAGAATTTTAGTCTCCCTGTAGTTTTAGCAATGGCAGCGGAGGAAGTGAATGAAGTCATTCAGACCGCCATGCTTCCATGTATTAAATTAATATGAACAGCCCTTCTCTCAGCACTTCTTTCTTCGCAGAGAGGGATGGTTGTTTACAGCGCAGACAATTTCCGGTAAGCTTCATAGCATTAAACTGGCACATTACATACCTCACTGCCAAATGTTAGCAACTGGGTAAAATTTAAAACTTCAACAGTTTCCACACCTCCAACAAGCATGCATTTCTCAATTACTGAGGGTCCAGACCCTCTGTATGAGGCAAAGTGTAGAACAAGGGGCTGGTTTTTACTGCAGAGCTCTAATTTCTAACTCAAGCTGTTTACGTTAAGCATCGCGATCAAAAATGTTTCTCAGATATATTAGAATGGATTGTTACAAAGATTTCCACCTTAAACATCATTTCATTATCTTCCAATTTCTTTTGATTTCACATTAGCTCCTGGTAATGGTGTTAGCTTTAGCTAATATAGTAAACAGTAGATCACAAGTCGATTATGTTTGTTTCAACAGACATCTCATGTATAATGCCACATAACTCTGAGGCAGTTTGCCTCAATCCAGACGTTTTGTGGGCTGCCCTCATTAGCTTCCACAACTTTTCATGTTTTGTTTAAAGGCCCTAGTCCACTAGAACCAACTTACGTCAATGGGCTCGGCATGCATTGTGCAGGTGAAAAAATGGCGACCTCCGTAGGTTATTTGGAAAATGACAACATGCTTAGGCCAAAGTGTTCAACTAGTCATGGATGCCTTTAATGAGCCAGCTTGGTGTGAAAGAACTTGATGGTCTGCACAGAGTGCCGACCTCAACTCGACAAAGAACGCTTTTGCTATTCAAATTCAAAAATACTTAATTTATCCCAAAGGGAAATTAAATGTTGATCTAATAATTTAATTAAGGAGTTGTTATAGATTGTGATGGTGGTGGGCAGGAAAGAGTTCTTGTCACAGTATGTCTTACAACCAGTCTGAAAAGGCCTCTGACTGAAGAGACTCTGTTTTCCAATGACAGTCTCATGAAGAGGATAGTCAGGGTTGTCCATAATTTTATTAATTTTATGCAAAATCCTTCTTTGCATAATCATCTCCAGAGGTTCTGTTATCTGTTATCTGAACATTTCTGTAGATGACAGGAGTCTGACTTGTGCTGGAAGTCTGAAGTGTACAGAGTGAAAATGAATGGTGAGAGTACAGTCCCCTGCGGTGCTCCTGTGCTGCTAACCACCTGGCTAGACACACAATCCTTCACTCTCACAAACTGTGGTCTGTTTGTCAGGTAGTCATTGATCCAGGTGATTGAGGCCTCTACCTGTGTCTTATGGAGTTTCAGACGAAGCAGATCAGGCTGAATTGTATTAAATGCACTGGAGAAATCAAAGAACATGATCATCACAGTGCTGCCTTCTTTGTTCATGTGACAGTGGGTTTGGTGAAGCAGGTGTATAATGGCATCTTTAACTCCAACTCCATGGCGATAAGCAAACTGCAAGGGGTCCTATGCATAAACTAGCACATTATGCATATGTGCTAGTTTGCTTACTCAGGTGGGCCAGCAGGAGTCTCTCCAAAACCTTCATAATGTGGAATGTCAGGGCAACAGGTGTATAGTCATTGATAACTGAAGGGTGAGTTTTCTTTGGTACCGGAACCAGACAGGATGTCTTCAACAACAGTGGTACCTTCTCTTGGGTCAAGCTTAGGTTGAAGAGGTGTTGCAGAATCCCATAGAGCTGCTCTGCACAGGTCTTCAGGACTCTGGGGCTGACCTCATCTGGACCTGCAGCTTTGTTGCAGTTCAGTTGCTACAGCTGCCTCTTCACCTGACTTCTAGAAACAGAAAAGTGGGAGGGGGAGGCAAAGGGAGCAGCAGCATCTCCTGATTTGGTTGAAGACAAACTAGTGGAAGCAGAAGAGTCCATGACTGAGTTGGAAGATAGAACATTTGAGGTGTGACAGGAAAGCTGTGGGTCAATGAAGGGTGGGATGTCTGTTTGGCTCAGGGCAGGAGAGGAGGATGATGAGCTTGTTCCTGAACTGAACCTGTCGAAGAATGTGTTCAGCTCATTTGCTCTGTCCAGACTTCCATCTATCTGATCCTCCTTTGGCTTGAAGCCTGTGATCTTCTTCATCCCTGACCACACATATCTGATATTGTTCCTCTGCAGTTTACTCTCCAGCTTCTTCCTATATACCTCCTTGCTGTCTCTAATCTTGACTTTGAGCTGTTTTTGTATACTCTTCAATAACTCTCTGTCTCGCTCCCTAAAGGCTCTTTTTTCCTGTTTAACAGTTCCTTTAGCTTACTGGTGATCCAGGGTTTGTTATTAGGGAAGCATCTCATTGTTCTGGTGGGGATGGTGTTGTCCACACAGAAGTTTATATAGTCGGTCACGAGTCATGGCATTAATGTCCTCTCCACGTGGCTTGCAAAGAGAAATCCAATCGATGGCATCAAAACAACCATGTAGGGCTTCTTCGACTTTGTGTGACCACTTATTCACAGTCCTTTTTGTTACAGGTAGTCTCTGGACAAGGGGTTTATATTCTGAGCAAAGAAAAACAAGGTTGTGATCTGATTTACCCAGAGGAGGTCTTGCTTTGGAAATATATGAATCCTTGACATTTGTGTAAAACAAATCCAATGTCTTGTTTTCTATGGTAGAGCAGCTGACAAACTGTTGAAACATTGGCAGTGCTGCAGAGAGTGAGGCATGATTGCCACAAAAGAATTGGGCTGTTTTGTCTGTATCTTAGCAACAGCGGAACTGATGACTTCACATGCATTGCCTATTATTTAGAGCAAAGACTGTGGCAGGCCTTCTTGTCCAACATCAGTGTCTGGCCTCACTAATGTGCTTCTGGTAGAATGTTAAAAATTTCCAATAAACACACTCCTAAATCTTGTAGACAGCCTTCCCAGAGGAGTGAAAGCTGCTATGGCTGCAAAGGGCCAGCCAACATAATATTAAACCCTATGGATTAAAAATGGGAGGTCACTGAAATTCATTTGTGGTTAAAGGTGATCTAATACTTGACAATGCAGTGTAAAAATGTCACCTTTACAAGATAAACATGCCCAGTTGATATTCAGTTATATAGAAACCCAACCAGGTCAGTGAATGCAATCATGAAGTTAGATTAAGATCCATTTATATATCGTCCAATTCATTCCACATTGTACAATAGTCAGATTCAGTTGCTCATTTAATTCCAGTTGGCTAAAAATTCTCAACACAAGGAAGCCCAACCGATTGCATTGATGTTGACTTGGCAGCAATCTCTCACGCTGAGCAAGCATGAAGTGACAGTTGAAATGAATGACTCCTGTTTAACGAGAAGAAACCTCCAGCAGAACCAGGCTCAGGAGGACACAGAAACAACACAACGCACTCCATTGTCATGGAGTACATTTTATGAGAAAGAGAAACCAAGAATACACACAGTAAATAACAAATAGTGTGGCTCATGTTTCTATCTAGGAAAGACAAAGAGATAACACACAACAAAGACAATACTCATGGCACACAATGGTGTGCTTTGTTGTTGATTCTCAATGTGACTCATCAGTCTGTGGCACCAAGACTAAGAAACATTTTTTCTATAAGAGCTGCAGTTAGCTATAAAAACAAGCATGCAAACAACAAAGGTGTTAGGACAATGTTTAATGAGGTATCAGGTTACACTTCAAATAAGGCAGAACTGTTAAAGAAAGAGAATTAAACTTACTTCTGGAAACTTAGAGTGTCTCTGTATGGCTATTCAGACCTATTTATGTTTCAGTCTTGATAGAATCTCGACACATGGTTCAACTATCAATATTTTTCACATATGTTATCCCTGATGTGACAAGCCAGCAGCAACTGCCACCTAAAAAAACACAGGCCTGACATTTTAAAAGAGAATTCAAAATGTCCAAATGTGGAAACACAAATGTTAGATCAATTAATCCATCTTACTTGTGTGAAATTTGGAAAACAGAGGTTAGTCAGAGTTCTTCTTGTGCTGTAGGTGAACAAATAATAGTATTTACCTTAGAGACTGTGTGCGCTTGTGTGATAGTTGTATTACTAAAACAGTTTATGTTTCCCTCTCTGGTTCTCCATTCATGTCCTTGACACAGTTAGATTTTTGCCGCTGCATTGGGCAGATTCCACCCCTGGACACAGTGTCCATGCTGTATTCACTCTCTACCTGTCCAGTTCCCTGAAACTGCTGGGTCAACTTCCATTAATGTCCTCTGCTCAGGCTCCTCAGAGAGAGAGGAGAAGCAAAGTGGGCAGCAGAGGATGGAAATAGATGTGGTTCAAACAGCCCTCAGTTCTTTGCCTCAGACCATTTTGACTAATGAGCCCATATTGCAGAGGGGTTGATTCCCAAAGGGTGCACATGGATAACGTCAGTGCCCCCTTCTCCTTGCCCCATTTTTCTGTCTGTGTGAGTACATGCCTACATGTTTCAGTGTCTACCCAGTGCACTGGGTAGTTTATTTCTTTTTAGGTCATAATCCAAAATCAAAAGTAAAAACTGGGTCTCCAACTGGATGACTGTTTCTTGTTAAATCCGCAGACATGGAAAACCAGAAACATCAGCACAAAAGCACAAATTTTGACCCAAAATATGCTGGTTGGATCTTCAGCAATACAGCACAGCTGAAGTGGCTCTGAGCACAACCTTTAACCTCGTATTGCTAAAGCTGATCAGTGGAACAATGATCACATGCTTTTCTGCGTGAAGTCAACCATTGGCTGTTTCTGGAAAAGAGCAACACAAAGCCTGACCTGAGACAGCAGAAGTTGACGAATAAACACGGAAAAGTCCAGATGGAAGGAGAACAGAACAACAACAGATATGCAATATAGCTGATTAATCATTAGCAGTCTGCCAAAGGTTAAGTTAAGTAAGGTTAAAGACAAACATCTGCAGTTCAGAGGTTAACATAACATATATGAGCTGCTGTGTCCAAAACCCAACCTATTTCACAAGTTTTTCTCCTGATATGCCTACAATTCTGGAGGTTAATAAATGACTCAAATGTACCTGGCAGTAAGGATTTGATTGATTTTTGTTCTTTTTAAAACATATAGTCTTGCAAAATGAAAAGAAGAATAAAAACATTTCAGAGAGCAAAACATCCTATTAGACAACACAAAACATTGAATATGTATCATTTATAAGGTGTAGTCTGAAAAGCATTGTGTTTGGCACTTTTTAGTCATTGGTGTTTCAGTATTCTTAAAAGACATAGACAGCAGAGTTAAAAATTAGTATTAGTATTTTTGTTTTTGTATTTACTAAACAGAAACAAAGGCACATGCTGGAAATCCAAATAATTCATTCAGTCATTCACTTCCTTTTCCACCGAATTAAAATGTAAAAACACCTCCATCTGATGGCTCCTATTCATGAGTTTAGGTTTAAAAAAGAAATAGTTAAAACTTCATCATAAAGATGGGTGTTCTTGAGCATCTGCAGTAATGTGAGTCCCAGTCTGCTAAAGCTGGAGGGACTGCATGGTGTGACTCTATGGTCACTCTGAGTGTTGTCAGGTTACCACGACCACCTGAATGTCCCTTTGGCACTTTTCCTGTCATTTTGCTGTAAAGGACACAGCCAAAAGGACACAGATCTCACCTTTCCCTTTCTGCTACAAATAATTCCTCTGTGTGTTCTCAAATAAGCAATTATAAAAGAGTTCTCATTCTTTATCAGTGTCTAAAAATATAATCCATGTTTGCTAATATTCCAGAAGCTCCTTGGTCTTATTTGTACTATG
Source organism: Anableps anableps (assembly GCA_014839685.1). Classification (NCBI taxonomy): domain Eukaryota; kingdom Metazoa; phylum Chordata; class Actinopteri; order Cyprinodontiformes; family Anablepidae; genus Anableps; species Anableps anableps. The sequence continues at coordinate 10,244,482 of CM026087.1, read as the reverse complement.
CTTTGTTGTTGCTGATCCTAATGGAGACAAGCTAAAATCAAAGAAAGAAAGAAAGAAAGAAAGAAAGAAAGAAAGAAAGAAAGAAAGTATCATGTTTTCATTTCCATTTCTAGTGAAATAAAAATATCTTCATTTAAATACATGTCCAACATTCCGTCCTCTTCAGCTTTCTAAGCTTTTCTTTACTAAATTTGACTCTTAGTTCATCTCTAAATTTAACTTTACAAAAATACAAAAAATGTATCCTCTTGACATTTGAGTTTATCTTACAATACCTTGAAAAAAATTTACTGTATTTTCAAAAGATACACAAAGGATATTTTTCATCTCTAAATTTTAATTTCTACAGATTGCCACATTTTGCTCACCTTTACATATGACTTTAAATTGGCATTTTTCTCCTCTTTATAAAGGTGATTAAGCTTAATTCTTTCTTTTTGTGCTTTTAGATTTATGTGATATTTCAAAAAAGCTGTATGATATTTAGCTTAAGAAAAGGTCATCATAAATTCTTAATCTTAACAATTCTGTGTAGATGCAGTGGAAGTTCCATGAATAATTGTTGCTTAAAAATCTCATTAATAAAGGATAAGATAAAAAGGTAGAAATAAAAAATAAAAAAAAATCCGAGATACCAAAAGGAATCTATATTTAAAACTTGTAAAACCATCTTCTTAAGCATTTTTTATTAAATTATGTCCTTGTAATAGAAAGCTGTTATTGAATAAATCTAATAATGCTTTTTTAGACATACTTGCATTTTATATTTCTGCGATATCACATATTACAGCAGTTATTTTTCTGATTACAAAAAAGAAGGTCCTTATTTCTTCTGTTTTATTTTCTCTCCATGTGACTCAGCAGCTTATGAAAGCAGTCACGTCTTACATAAAAACGGTCTCGGTCTCATTTGGTGTGCTTCATAGGCCTATTTTTAATTTAGTGGTATAAAATCATCAGACTAATATGAGATGGAATATAAGCTGTAAATATAAGCTGTATATCTATGGAAATGATTGACTTTTTTGCCTTTAAACCACTTGAAGGCTTGCATGTTCCACCCTGTGCTGCCACCTACTGTAGTGGGAAGCATTTTAAACTCACGGTTTCTCTTGAATAAGCTCTTTTGTATTTAAAATGGATTCCCAACAGGTTGAGCTACTGGATTAAACATGACTTTTCATCCACCTGTGAAAAAGCATTTGTATTCTAAAGATATTTAAATTGTGTTGTTTGACCTGAGGTGCAACACCTATTCCCGTCTTGTTTAAATGACAAGGATATGGTCTTAATGCAAATCAGTCAGAATCCTGATTACTCAGCTACACCCACCCCCACAAGTTCCCATATTCTCGTTGGAAAAACTCTTTGAAGTTCCAGCCTCCAATGGAAAAAAAAATAGCTGAAATGTTTATGCTTGAGTCATTTCTCTCAGCAAAAGGACCAAAGCCAGAATTCCTTCTCGTGGGAGCCTAAATTACTGCTTCTTCCTTTGCTTTCATGCACACGAAAAACTCTTCTAATCTGATTTCTCTTAGTTGCATCCTGTGGCTCACACCAAAACATACTCCAGGAAGAGCAGACCCTCGTCTGCGTCAGCTTTGCCTCCATGTAGGGTGTAGAGAAAGGCTGGCGGATGAAGATTACCTCCTAATTCCCTCCCTGCATGCTGTAAACTGACATTTATCCGTGATGCATTTTCTCCCTGTGAGTGGGGCTCAAAACTCCACAGACACATAAACACTTTCACTTGCACACAAGTTAAGCACCTCCAATTAAAAAGATCCTTCATCGGAAGTGAAATCCCAACCCATGACTAGTTCCCTTTCGTTTTAAGGGAGATCAAATGCCTGAAGATCCTTCTTAGAGTGAGTAAACTTCTGCTGAAGTGGGGGGAAATTACATCTAAGAACGACCACAGGTAGGATGATCTGCTCGGAGATGCTTCCTTATTGCTTTGTCCTTCCACTGAAAATGCCAGGAGACATTCTGAAGGGTTCTTCAACATGACAGACTCCTACAAGAGTTTCCTCTGACCCTGTCAACTTGAAATTTTCAAAACCCCAGGCCCAACATGACCAAAACACAGCTAATAGGAGAAGCTGTTCACAGCATTGTGCCAGTCACAAGTGGATCGATGCTGCATGCAGCCCACATCAATCAGCCAGCAGCAGCTGCAGCTCTGTCCAAGATGCTGCCCACACACACACACACACACAGCCCCTCCAGGTGTAATTGCTGACCATCACACTCGGCAGTTGGACCACAGAGAGCTGTTTTAGACTGACAGCCTCTGAACCCACGGCCTTGGCGAATGCGTCACTCCACAACTGTGGCCCATTTCTCCAAGCTATCAGCCTCTGCATCAGACAGTCAAGATAACTGCACCGCCACCCTTAAAGACGTTTTATGTATGGGTCTAAAAGCTCTACAAAAGAGACCAAAATAGTCCCCCCCATTAAAAGCCCTCTCATATCTGATTTCTATTAACTTATCAGTGTGCAGGGAATTACAGGAGCTGAAACGAGGATTGTTTATAGGAGCAACATTTGAGTCTTACTCAGTTGGCCAACCTGTAATCTGAGCTGCCTGCCATAAGACTTAATATGAAACATGTGTCGCAATGTGCCCTTTCCTGAAACAAATGCCGTGCGGTATGATCTAAATGCGGACCAGCAATAATCAACACCTCTTACTGTGGAATCAACTTGAGTTGACCTCCCCAAGTTTGTCCCTTTGTCTTTTGTTGCCCACTACTGCCCCCTTGTGGATTTTGGTGTTCTACTGCCATTTTATTGGACTGAGTCTTGTTTAGTAACTGTGCGTCCGGTTTCAGGCTGGAGCATCAACAGTTATTCGCTTAGGGCTTCCCAATACTGATAACACATGCAGGTCCATACATTACAATATCACTGAAATGTTGACTTATTATAGTTATTACATTCAAATAATGAAACAATACAGCCAGGTGTCAGATTATTGCTGAAAAATGAAATAAGACACTTTTAACTATGTTTAGCTCAGGGGTGGCTCAATGCTACTGTTATATTGCGATGGCACTTGAAGACCTGACTTAGACTGTAGTACATGCATAACGCATCTCCTCAGAAGTTTTTTATCTGGTTTGCTTCAGTCCTTTCCAACTCCTGTTTCTTGTGCACCACACTTTCCTTTCACTCAACTTCCCTTTAATGTACATTGATTCAGCCCTTTTGGGAACACACGAGTTCATTAGCAATGACCTTTTGTGGGTTTTTCTGCCTTCCTTCTTGGCAACTGTCATTTCAACAGCCTCACTCGTTACTGTGTAATAGAATTCCTGTTTTACGAGTCCTTTTTTATTTGTATAGCATACTAACCTTTAAAGAAACTGAATACTGACATTGTTTCCAACTCCTTACAAGTCGCTATTGTTTGTCCTAAACCAGGGGTACCCAAACCCAGTCCTCAAGAGCTGACTTTGAGCAACTTTTAATCGCATCCTCTCTTCAACACACCTGATTTAAATGACTGACTCATTACAAGGCCTCTGCAGAACTGAATGAGTTCGTGGAGATTTCAGCACTTTGATTCAGTTGTGTTGGAGAGGGGATGCACTAAAAGTTGCAAAACAGTAGCTCCTGAGAGGACTTGGGTTTTCCTGTCCTAAATGCTGGAGGAGTATATGTAAAATATTTTCCTGAAGCAGACGTCGAGCTTCATGCCCCGACTTCTGCTGAGGTTAATGTAGCGATAGAGAAATGTGTGGGGACAGGCCACGGTCTTATTCAAAAGTAAAAAGATGACATATCCTAAAATCAATAATTTAACAGCTTGTAAAAACAGAATCAGATGTTTCTGTATATTTACTGGATCTGTTTTGTAAAGTGCTTTGAGACATCTGAGAATCAGCACCAAATTCATGAACTATAGTTTACAATCTACATAACCCTCTTTAATACTATAGATTAACATTTTTCCATATCACACCAACACAAATATCAAGGATTATTTTGTTCCACCAGAATACTGCTCTAGTTTACAACAGTGGGAAAATCAGCTCAACTACTTAAATACACTAGTTCTCTAAAGGTCTTAAATTACACTACTGACAGAACCTCTACACCTTTTCATAATTTTGGCATTTTTATTAATAGCATAACATTTTGTTTAGCAGTTAATTTTTTTTATCCTTAAAGCCTTTTATGTGCTTTTTAAACCAAGTGTCCTTTCTGTTCCATTAATTCCCATTTAAATAATTTAACAGGCTACCACATAACTGTTTTCCTCATTTCCCTATGTTGAAATATCCTCAAAATTTCACATTTTTCATGTATTGTAAATGCAGAGTATATTTTACTGTACACAAATTCAAACTGGATCAGAATCAATATTCCTGCTACTTTTGTGCTCTGCCAGTCCCAGATGACATCCAATATTGACACAAAGCGACAAACCTTTCAAACTACAAGCCTCTAAAAATCTATACCACTCCATTAACAGAGGAAGGCTATTAGCTTTACTCAGTATGTGAAAATTGTTTGTGTGCAAGTTTATCAAGTCTACTTCAACCTGGTAACTATGCTTATATGAAAGCTTTCAAAGTCAAAAACCACAGATGTTAAGTTTTATTCCAAAGTGTAAAAGGATTTATTAAATATTATTTTTTTAACAGAATTACCACATGTAATTTTCATTTTCCAAAACAGGTCCGGATGTAGTGGCAGTAAACGTCACCATGTGTCAGTCATATGAAAACCGACCTCCTCGCTCTTCTCGTCCAGTTGAGCCCGGCCAATGGAGACCTGGAAAACGCTCAGACAACAGTGACTGTGCTAAGTACTGCATCACAATCCACTACTGCCATAAATGACCATCCAGTGCAACAAACAGTACACACTTCCCCCGGTTTACCTGGATTTTACAATCCGCGGACCGGGTGAGAACTGAGGAATGCGGTGGTTTAGGTCATTCCGCTGAACGCCTCCATGAAGAGCTCAGGAGCGCCCCCTAGCGGACAGGCAGCGTCCAAAAGCGCCGCTGTGGAACACATAAAAGCCCAACCATGAATCATGAAACAGACCACACAACATGACCTGGGCTACAAATCAACACAACACATTACACGTACAATCATGTCATATTTACAGTTATAACTCTTCACACCTTTTTACATTTCCTCGTGATCAGTCATTGAGTCTGCACAGCGAGTCGGACCAGCTCCACTGGGCCATGTGAACCAGTTCATTCCGGTTTCCAGGTCAAGTCATACAGCTCGTCAAAGTCTCTGAGTTGGTATTCCAGAATGTCCTCGAAGCAGGAGTCGAGAGCCGCGGACACGTTACTGGGAGATAGATCCTCGCCATAGACATGACCGGTGACTTCCCGAGGAGCTGATTTCATCATGGTGTCCATTTTCATGTCTGCATACACGTTACTCATCAGATACTGCGTGGTGTTTCTAGGTGCCATTCCCCCAGCAGGTGGAGAATACATAGAGGCCGCAGCAACAAGCTCGCCATTCATAGACTCCTTATTCTTCTTTTTCTTCTTACCAGACTCTTTAACAAACGGGCTGAGTTTGCCCCGCTGAGCCAACCTCTGTTCCCCGCTGGGGTGTTTCCGGACGGCCGTAATGTTTCGGTTCTGCTGGAAGGCCCATTTCGTCGCTACTGGGTCACAAAACGGCATCCATGTAGCCTTAAATCCATGTCGCAGACGCTCAGGTTTAGGGAATTTTGTCGTTTCAGTATCCATGGTCTCGAAACACATCTCCTTATTGGAAAAAAAAAAAAAAAAAAAAAAAAAAAAAGCCACGACGAAATCTGCAGAATCTGTTGGGAGTAAGTTGGCAGATTTTATCGCTTCTTTTGGAGACTAAATAAACTTCAGGAAATAAAACAAAAATTCAAAAAACTTCCACGACAGTTTTATATCAACGAGTTCTCAAAAATATATCAGATGTAACTTAGCTTACTCCTGTCAACCCCACTGCTACGCTCTACAGCAGCTAAAGAGATATGTCTGCTAACGTCTGAACGACGTTGTGTTTGATTAGAGGAAAACACCCAATCCCTTGCTTTGGTTGGACCGAATCATGGGGTGCCCTCTAGAGGTGTGGAGGAAGATAAACACACCAAACACAAGTTTCTGTCTGGAAAATCCCTTAGTGCAGATCATTCTTGCATCCATTAAGACTACTATTTTAGCATTTATTAGCATATAACATTCACCACACTGTATGGGTACACATACATAAATTAGTATATCATCAAAAAGTTTATTTCAGAAAATAAATTAATTTGCTGAATCTGTATTTTGTAGATTTATTACACAAATTAATATATGTGAAGTATTTATTTCTGTTAATTTGGAGGATTACTTCAGAGTCTGCTTCCAGCACTGCTCATCAATAAGTGTTTTAAAGCACAGTTGGGTGGAAGGAAAACATTATTGAAAAATGGTGCATAGGCAACAGGGATAACACCAGTTTTAAGATTTAGGTAGACAGTGCTTGAGAGTCTGGAGGAGAAGTGAAAAGGTACCTAATCCAAGATGCTTGAGGTCCAGTGTAAGTTTCCACAGTCAGTGATGACTTGGAGAGCCATGCAAGCTGCTGGTGACAGACAACCGTCTTCACTTGCTACCTTGCAACATAAACAGGTATAGAAAATTGATGTGTGTTTATTCCAGTTTTTATTATTATTATTAATTAGATTCATAAAACAATAATAGAAAAAAAAAAGAAATGAAAATGAAAATGAAGGCTCTGTCTGCTGGAATTTCCACTCTTAGGAAACATTCACAACAGTTCAGTTTTTCTTGGTTTGTTGAAATTGTTTTATTTTATGTTATTTTAGGTAAACTGTGATGGTAAGCAACAACCACAGGAAGTTGTTGGTTTGTGATTTTTGCTGCAAAGAAATTGCTAGTTTTTTGTATTTTATGGTTTTTCTTTTAGAGCATACCATTTTAAAATCAAGTTAAACAGAATCCTTTTTGATTATGGTACTTTTCTTTTTTTGTTCTGTTCCAGTACATTGATACAGAAACCAGCACAGTATTCCTCATGGATCCAGCAGGAGGCATCCTAACCAGATGCTCGAGCCACCTCAACTGGCTCCCCTTGAAGTGGAGAAGCAGCGGCTCTACTCTGAGTCCCTCCTGGATGACTGAGCTTCTCACCCTATTTCAAAGGGATAGCCCGGACACCCTGCGTAGGAAGCTCATTTTGGCTACTTGAATCTGTGATCTTGTTCTTTCGGTCACTACCCAAACATCATGACCATAGATGAGGGTAGGTACCTAGACTGACCAGTAAATTGAGAGCTTTGCCTTTTGACTCAGCTCTTTCTTTACCATGACAGACCAGTACAGCGACTGCATCACTCCAGATGTAGCACTAATCCGCCTATTGATCTCCCGCTCCGTTTTTCTCTCATTCGTGAACAAGATCCCAAGATGCTTAAGCTCCTCCACTTGGGGCAGAACCGCTTCCCCAACCCAGAAAAGGCACCGTGGTCTTAGATTTGGAGGCATTGATCCTCATCTTAGCTGTTTCACACTGTGAACTGCTCCAGCGAAAGCTGTAGATCACGACCTTATGAAGCTAATAGGACCACATCATCTGCAAACAGCAGAGATGCAATCTAAGGGCACCAAAACAGATCCCCTCAACACCTTGGTTGCGCCAAGAAATTCTGTCCAATTATTATTCAACATAAACAAAATTGAGTGTTCTGCACAGTATGTTAGGGGTTGTTAGGACTGCACTCTTCTGGACTAAGAAGATCTCAGAAGCTGTTCCTGGAATCTATTGTTTTCACTTCCCTAGTTTGGGGTAACGTCTCCAAGTGCACCAATGAAATCTATCAGTATTGCACCTGCTTCTGCTTTGTCCACTACCACAATATCTATTTGCTCAGCCATCACCTGTTTATTGGCCTGCATCTGGCAGTTTAGCTTTATCGTTCTCCACCAGTCTCCTCATATTTTTCAAATGTTTTTACTGTGAACAATTATCAGGATTTAGAATTCAGGGATAATAAATATAAGTCAAGAAGGTAAAATTAGGACCCCAAATGTTAGGAATAAAAAGTAACAGTGTTACTATGGAGGAGGTGAGATAAGGGATTTTTTTTTAAATTTAAGGTGTAAAAGTTAAGAAAAAAGTCATAAATTTTTAGTGATGTGTCAGCTCCGTTCTGTCTGAGAGTCATTCTTTTTTGCACATCCACTTTTACATCTAATATTTGTTTTATTTGTATGTCTTCACCCGCTGAGTACCATTTGTTGTGATTGGATGAGATTAATCCTTGTTTCTATGTATACTATAATTACAAATCACATAATTAAGCCATAGAAGCATTGGCCCTCTGAATGATTGAGCAATGTGAGGCCTGAAGGCCAAAGATAAATATTGATGTTCTCAATGCTTTTCTCCTCCAGTGTTGGAAGCAGCCATGATGATAAGTGTTGTTTTCCTTTTACAGAGGAATACTTGCAGTAAAACCATGATTAAATTGAACTGTGTTTTCTTATTTGTAGGATCAGACTTCCTCATGAATAAATATTAAGTGAATATGCAATATCTTTTTATTTGTAATAAATTCATAAATCTGTAGTGATTGAAAATGTTTGCTTATAAAGTCTACATTATAGCTATGAAAGATCAGTCAATAAGAGAAACCAAAGGTGTTTGTAATATTTGGAGCAACCAGTGAAAAATTATCTGGTGTTTTTATGTAACATTTCTCAATAAGGGGGATTATTTAAGGAATGTCTTACCTGTAGAAATAAAACTGAACTCTCACTCTAATCAGAGATTATGTGTTTACTCATTTTGTGTTCTGTATGTTAATTTTTAAAATAACATTTTTTTCATGGAACCAAAATCTCAACCAGGATCAGTAAGCAAATAAACTTAGGCAAAACATTTTAAGTGTTCTGTATTTGTTTTACTTAACATTAACAACACCAACGCTAACAAAATCAAGCAGGAAGTGAAATGAAACTATCCCGAGAGAAATTATGCTCATGAACCACTAGATGGAAGACTTCAATCAAGAAATCATGATGACCAAGTCTGTTTGTAGCAGAAGGCAGCGTATGAATGATAGAAGCCGTATTGTGCTCAAATCCAGAATCTCTTGTGGACATATGTTTGCCTCAAGGGCTCTTATGGACTCTGAGCGCATTTGGATGTTTTTCAGAGATCATGCATAGAAGTGTTTTTTTTTTTTGTTTTATGATTGGAAATGGCTAAAAATGTTGAATTATAAGTATTCTGTGCACCTTTACAAAGCAATGATTTAGCTTTCCTTTTGCAAAAAGGAGTATACTTGAAGTTTTTTTTATTAAGGTGTATTCAGATGTATTTTTATAAAGTAATTTTAAGCTTACAAAAGTATACATTCAAGTATGCAACAAAAACACTCATCTATATTCTACTAGTGTACTTGGTATATACTTGTGGTTCACATTTTAGTTTATTGAAGTATATTTTAAGTAAACTTTTATAAATTACTAAAACTGAAATATAATTTTTTTTGCTATTTTAATAGTTTAAATGTTATAATACTATAAGTATACTTATAAGTTAACCTAGCATATTACTTGTAGCATACACTACACTGCAATGTATTTACAAAATCACTTGATGGAATGTTGAGAACAACTTTGATATATTTACATGACATTTTCAAACACACCATACATTGTATTTACAAATACCTCCCTAAATTATTAAAGGTGTGCATTTCAAAAACAATGAGCTTCTATGAACTCAAACTATTTTTAGCTGAAGCAAATTTAAAGGAAATGTTCCACATTGGCATGTAAAAATGAGAACTGAAAAGTACTTCAGTTGTGTAGTTGTGTAATTGTGCACAAGGAAGTACCCTTGTGCACATATTTATAATTAAAAAGAAATATCTCGATAGAAAAAAGGTGCAACTTTTATGATTTCTATATACGATATGATCTTTAATATGTAAGTCTATAACAGGGATAAAACCTCAAAATAAATGTGTGTAGTGATAAACATTTTTATTCTGTTATGTTAAATTTAAGCACAAGTCAATGACATCATCTCATTCTGTGCTTGGATCAAGATATACTAGGTATTCATACTTTGTGGCAGAAAGAAGTAAAACGTACACCAACTGAAGCAGAATTCAGTTTTTATGCTCCTCTAATCTGGAACAAACCCCCAGAAAGCTTCAGAACTGCTGAAACACAGAATTCCTTCAAATCAAGGCAAAAACCCATTTGTTTAGAGTTGCCTTTGATTAATAATAACTGGAAAATAGAATAATTCTGGTCTGGATTGCAACTTTTTACTACCTATTTTTATTCTGTCATTGTAATGTTTCGTTTTTTTTATCATGAAAATCACTTTGAGCAACTTGCCTTTTTGCTGAAATGTCCTATACAAATAAACTTGTCTTGACTATACTATTCTCAAGTATATCAAATATAGTTTATAAGACTAAACTCCAAGTACACTGTACACATTTTAAGTCTAGAATAAGCATACTAGTATTACATTTGAATAAATTACTTTTTGCTAAGGGTTAGACTGACAAGATGAGGGGAGAAATTGGGAAACAGTGCAAACAGACAGTTTTGGTTGTTGATACGTTACCTGAACTGAATCCAGGGGTTGTTTGTACTTTTATTCTTCACATATCTGATTAAAAATAGATGTTCTGATATAGGTTTCATTCTGTTCACACATTCCTCAATTTCACTCTTTTGCTCTGTATGCAAATACACGTACAGCCTGTCATGGTGTGCCAAATGCAACAAACAACATCAGTTAAAATGTGGAAATAACCTTGACTCTGTGGTACAGAAGTAACAGACAACTCTCAGGATCTATAGGGAAGATCTGGTTTCTATAACAATCGCTGCAAGAATGAGTCAACAGAAAGTTCTCTGTAGTTTATAATGAAAGTTAGATCCCCTTATTTAACTTTTATGTTTATTACTGTTGTTTTCTTGTTGTATGTCAGAAGCTAAGTGAGCTAAAGCAATTAGTCTCCAAAATGATACACCAGAATCCACAAACAGGCACATCTCAGGTCATTATTGTTTTAATTAAGCAAGAAGGCCCCAAATAGCTTCTGCTGTACAACTAGTAACAAAAGGCAAATTTTTGTTCCATTGCTTGTTATTTTCATTTATCATTATATTATGGTCATAGATTGTACCTCATTCTTAACAGCATTAAACAGGTAAAGAGGGTATGCATTCAGAAGCTAGAACATCTGGGCATTGTTCTGCAGCTGGTCCTGTGATAAATGAGTCAGAGATGGGCAAAAAGATAGGTTTATATCCATCATGGGGACTGAGAGATTTTATTATTTATCTGATAATTCACAGCACGTTATACCTCCACCATGCTCATTGCCAGCTCTGTTTCCTCATTTGTTGATATAGGTTGAAGATGAGACAGTTACTAATAACACTTCAGCTCAGTCCATAGATAAGAGTTTCTTTGTTAATTTTAAAGTACACTTTAGGTTTCAGTCCCTTCAACCAGATATTACTATCTATCTATCTATCTATCTATCTATCTATCTATCTATCTATCTATCTATCTATCTATCTATCTATCTATCTATCTATCTATCTATCTATCTATCTATCTATCTATCTATCTATCTATCATTTTATTGTTATTCTATATGTGGTATATCAACACTGATATTGCATAAGTGTGAAAGGAAGAAAATGAAATATGGATTTGATGTTTTATTTACAAATCAAACCAAAAAAGAGTGACGTGTGAAAGTATTCAACCTCGTCCTGCTTAAAACTTTTTGATATCTTTATCCCTGAACTGTCTGTGATGTTCCTTGGTCTTCATGCTGCTATTTTTCTCCTCTTATGTTTTCTAACAAATGTCCGAGCCCCTTGCAGAACCACTGCATTTATATGATTTTAAATTACTCACAGATGGACTTTATTAAATAAGTGTGTGACTTCTAAAAGCAGTTGCTTTCACTGGATGTCAGAGTGAACTGGGTAGGATATAAATGCACTCCACACATTTCAAATTTCATTTGCCATTTTCCCTCCAATCCAATAATATATGTTACTTTGTGTTGGTCTTCAAATTGCAATGAAATAAAAAAATAATTAAGGATTAAACCACTTTTTTCAAAGGCACTGTGTATTCTTGGAGTTTTTCTCTGTTGCTCTGGTGTATTTCTCAGAACAGAACTGAAATTCTCAGAACTACTTGTTCAATCTTCAAATCATTGTGTCACTTGTGCACATCAAAAAAAAAAAAATAATAATAATTTCTGATTCCTTTGAGCAATTTGGAAATTCTTTTGTACATCATGCAAGTAAGTAAGGATCTCTGGTACAGCATGTAGCTGATATCTACTTTAAGGCATTTGTTGACTAATCTGTGGGAAGTGATGTTGCCTGTTAGTTATAGTCAAAACATGGCATGGTAAAATGATCACAGGAAAGAGTCAGGCAAGCTAAAGAGCCTTTCAGAGGCTTAAACTCTTGCTGAATAAGCCAGTGGAACTGCAAAGACAGAATTGTTGGTTGCTCTGATCCAGATAACCCAAATCATTCATGTGAATTCATGAGTGATTAACCTACTTTTACTCATACATAGCATTTTTTCTGTGAGTTATCTTTGGGAGTTTTTGGCCTTTTTGTAGTTGTTTTATTATACAGCAGTGGACTATGGTCAAAACAAGCTATAAAAAACAATCCAACCGAAAACACAAAAATTCCACTGATAAACAGGTTTGCTGCATTTCTGGAAAAACCCATCCATGCATTTATCTTCAGTGAATTGAATACTGCAACAGTGTTTTCACAGGTCTGCTTAAAATGTCAATCAGACAGCTTCTACTGATCCAGAATACTGCTGCTCGCATTCTCACTAAAACTAAGAAAGTAGAGCACATCACCCCAGTTCTAAAGTCCTTACACTGGCTCCATGTAGCTTAGAGAACAGATTTTAAAATACTTTTGTTAGTTTATAAATCACTGAATGGCTTTGCACCAAGATATATTTAAAGATCTGTTGTTGTTGTATCAAGCTTTCAGACCACTCGGGTCTTCTGGTTCAACTCTACTCTGCATCCCGAGATACAGAACCAGAATCAAACATGGAGAAGCAGCATTCAGTTTTTATGCACCATAAATCTGGAACAAACTTCCAGAAAACTGCAAAAAAAATGCTGAAACATCGAGCTGCTTTAAATAAAGGCTAAAAACCCATTTGTTTAGAGTTGTGTTTGATTCAAAATAACTGGAGCAGTTTTGATTGTAGTTTGTTTTCCAATTTTGCATTATTTTCCCTTGCTATACAAATGCAATGTAATATTTGTCTGATGTTTAATATTTTCATCATGTAAAACACTTTGAATTTCCTTGTTGCTGAAATGTGCTATGCAAATAAACTTGCCTTGTAATGCCTAGCAAATGATATTAAAAATGTGTTACCTAGTGGAGTAAAAAGTTAGGACACCCTACCTTCTTTAGCTAGTCTTACTTGTAGATGATATTTGTAGAGATATTTGAGGTTTTTTCTTGTAGATTCAGTCTGTTTTTAGTCACCATACAGCATTTCAAAAGTATAAAGATCTGGGCTTTGTATTGTCTGGAACTTTCCATTGCTTACTTCTCAGCCAGTCCTTGGCATGTGTTGTGTCATTGTCACATTACAAGGGTCCAGTTCTGCTTTGTCTTATCTTTTTTTGCTTATAATATAATAAGACAAAAAGAGAAGTCTTTAAAAAGCGCACAGTCCTACAGTGATATAATCACCCAATTGAGTCATACAGATTCCTGTCAAGATGAGACATGATATTTTTTGCAAAATTACGTCTTCAGCTTATCCTTTTTTGGAATGTGGCTCTGATACAGATGGTTACAAACACTGGGAGAAGAACTGGCCAAAATGATGCAAAATGTCTGCATGACAGTTACTCTAACCTTCCAACTGGAGTATTCAAACATTTAGAAAGGTAACAATTAGATTTACAGAGGGACTTTAAACCATCACCAAGTTCCTTAGTTATGTGTTATGTGGTTTCACAAACACCCACCTTCCTAATAACAAAGACAAAAAACAAAACAAAACACTGACTTGGTTTAAAATGCATCTTCATTGGTAGCTGATTTCAGACAGGGAATGCAACAGCTGAAATTATTCTGCTCACTCAGGTTGAGACTCATTTGGAGTCACAACCTAAAATAATGCTGAATAAAGTTTTTTGATCTCAGGTCAGTAGATTAAATCACAAACTAAGCAGTAATGGAATTTAAATGTTTTGTGCTCCAGTGAGCTCATCAAACATTAAAAGACCTATAAATGATATCTCATTAATATTTAAGAACATATTGGAAAGTAGTGTTGGCTAAATGATCTGGGAGATCTCAAAAGAACTTTTAACTGGATGGTTTACACACAACAACAATATGAGCAGACAAAACACAGAATGTGGTAACTTTCGCAAAAAAACTTTAACAATTTCTTTGAGTGATCATGGATCATTTAATAACATTTTTCTAAAATTTTATGACTATCTCAGCATTATCATCAGGTTGATGAAATTTATTCAAAATTTGTGTACTTCACATCATTTAATTCAGTTCTTCCTTACTTTGAAGATGTGACTCCACCAAGTTGACTCCACCATTAGATGTAGAAGTTTTATGTCCTTTGACGAGGAAGTACCACAAAACAGAAATACTACAATATAAAGAGACACCTTTTGTATTTGATTTTCAGCCAAGGTCAGCTTGCTAAGTTTACTTCTATCCTTACATAAGCCTTAACCATGGCCAAACAGCTCAAATATTTCTCCTGGCTCCTAGATATCAGGAGACACCAGTGGTCCTTTTTATGTACACACAAAAAGGGTAATGCAATCAGGGATGACAGATTTATAAGATATGATATAGAGTCTGGCAGAATAGGGTAGCGGTTTTCAATAATTGCCATGGCAACTAAGAGGTAGGTGTTCAAGACCAGGAAAAAAGAAAAAGAACTCTTAAGAAATTCCCTAGTGACATACACTTATGGGTAGCTTTGGTTTATGTATTGATGCTGTGTTTACACATTAGGCAGATGAAGAATCAAAATAACTGATTTAGTTTTTTCCCAATAGCTGTGTACAGATAAGGTAAAACTCCTCCATAGTGTAATAAATTAAACTATCTTTACATAAACGAACAAACTGATAGTTCAAGTTCAAGTTCAAGTTTATGTGTTGCCCCATTACAAATTTCTTCTGTTTTTGCTTTTTTGTCACCCTTGAATATTTCATGGCAGACAAATTTTGTATCAGATAAAGATAACCTGAGTAAATACAACATCCAAATTTTGAAATATAATAATTTTAAAAAGAGAAAAAAACTATCCAAACCAACCTTGCCCTTTATGAAACAGTAATTCTCTCTAAAGCCAATAACTGGATCTGCCATCCGTGGCAGCAGCATCTGGTATCAAGCATTTGCAATAACTGGCAATGAGTGTTTGGGAAATTTGGGCCATTCCTCTCTGTATGTCTAACCTAGACAGTCTAGGCCACTCTATAACCTTCATTTTGCTTTCTATGTGGCTGTTAGAGGTGGACTTGAACTGATGGTCAGACAGTGTCCTTTGAGATTTTCTGGTAAAGACTAGAAGTCATGATTCCATAAATCATGGTAAGTTGTCCAGGTTCAATAACTTACAACCACCACCATGCTTGACTGTCAGCATGATACATTTTTCTATAACAGATTGTATGATGTTTTCAACCAGTGGTAACATTGAGGCAAAACTTCCAAAAAAGTTTCACTTTTATCTAATCTATTCACAGAATATTTTAGAATGGTCAAAAAAGCTTATTCAGCAAATGTCTATTAGCCCTTTGTAACATCAGTAGTTCTTTTCACTTCGGAATCTTCCCATGGATGCAATTTTTACCCATTCTTTTTCTCAGTAAAATCATAAGAAATGAACATAGCTGAAGTAAGTGTGGCCTGGAGTCCTTTACATGTTGTTCTGGGTTCTCCTGTGGTTTGCTGCAGTCCCAAAGGGGTTTGACAAAACAGATGATCTTGTACTAAGAGCAGAGCAGGGGTTAATATAGACAGTGGTGCAGGAGGCAGCAATCAGAAGTTACCAGAGGCGGGAATGACAGAGCAGTGGAGCAACATGAGACTTGGCAGAAATAGTGAAGGTCATAACAATTCTTGTTTGATGTAAAAATTTGATGTAATGATCTCAAACATTCAAGCATGGTAAAACAAGCAAAACCAGAATAAATATATTCTGGGGCACATACTTTTATAAAGCACTGTAAATATTGAACTATTGTTTGAATAACTTCATGGCTCTTTGCTACATGTCATGAATGTACTGTCTATCAGCCTTGCCTATCAGTCAGTGACCTGAAATTGGCTTTCTGTGCAAGTGAAACAATCTAATTTTCAAGTTTATTTAGCAAACCAAAACAAATTATTCTAAGGTGAGCTGCAATAATAATTGTAAAATATAATAATGTAAAATCAGAATTAAGGAGTTGTTTTTTTTTTTTTGGGGGGGGGTGTTAATGCTGTATTCATATATTGGCACATTTAAACAAATTATGAAAACATGGACTTCTTTTTGAAACAATGCATTGTTTTTATTTTAATTAATCTTATTCTAAATATGGTTCCAGGTTGTTCGGAGACAATCTGTAAAGGACTGTGAGAAAGTGGTCATAGGAAGCTGAAAAAGTCCTACAGGGTTGTTTTAAGGCTACAGATTGGATTGCTCTTTGCCAGCCACATGAAGAGGATATTAATGCTATGACTGGGTGTGTGACTGACTATATAAACTTCTGTGTGGACAACACCATTCACACCAGAACAGTGAGATGCTTCCCTAATAACAAACCCTTGATCACCAGTGAGCTAAATGAACTGTTAAACAAGAAAAAAGAGCCTTCAGGTAGGGAGACAGGGAGTTGTTAAGGACTATAAAGAAACAGCTCAAAGTTAAGGTTACAGACAGGAAGAAGGTGTGTAGGAAGAAGCTGGAGAGCAAACTACACAAGAATCACATCAGAGATATGTGATCAGGAATGAAGAAGATAGCAGGCTTCAAGCAAAAGGAGGATTGGATATATGGACAGAGCAAATGAGCTGAACACATTCTTCAACAGATTCAGTTCAGGAACAAGCTCATCATCCTCCTCTCCTGCCCCCAGCCAAACAAACATTTCACCTTCCTTTGACCCACAGCTTTCCTGTCCTATCTCACATTTTTATCTTCCACAGCTTTCCTGTCAAGCCTCACGTTTTTATCTTCCACAGCTTTCCTGTCAAACCTCCTTTTTATCTGTGAGGTTTGACAGCTTTCCTGTCAAACCTTACATTTTTAAGAGTCAGTCATGGACTCTCTGCATCCACTAATTTGTCCTCAATCAAATCAGGGAAATGCTGCTCCCTTTGCCTCCCCCTCTCACTTTTCTGTCTCTAGTAGTCAGGTGAAGATGGTGTCAGCCCCAGAGTCCTGAAGGCCTGTGCAGAGCAGCTCTGTGGGATTCTGCAGCACCTCTTCAACCTAAGCTTGACCCAAGAGGAGGTTCCATTGTGTAAGACGTTCTGCATGGTTCTGGTACCAAACAAAACTCACCCTTTTTGCCTTGACATCCCACATCATGAAGGTTTTGGAGAGACTCCTGTTGGCCCACCTGAATAAGAAAACAAGCGCATATCAGGCCCCCCTACTGTTTGCTTATCGCCGTGGAGTTGGAGTTGAAGATATAAGTATCATGATATATTGAGCAGTTCACCTCAAAAACAATAAATGGACAATAACATACCCCCCAATCCCCTGAAAATAAGGTATAATTCCCAGGTATTACTCACCTTTATTGCCACTTTAATGGACTTTAAAATGACAGCCAACACAATTCAGCCTGATCTGCTATGTCAGAAACTCAGACATAGGTGGAAGCCTCAACAATCGGCTGGATCAATGACTACCTGACAAACACACCACAGTTGCTGAAGGACTGTGTGTCTAGCTGTCAGGCTGCACTTCTTGAGGAAGCTTAAATCCTTCAAGGTTTGCAGCAAGATGCTGCATATTTTCCATAGGTTTGTTGTTGAGAGTGTAATCTCTTCTGCTATCATCTTTTGGGGTAGGAGCATCAGAACTTGGGACTGAAAAAGGCTCAACAAGAAGGCTGATTCTGTTCTGGGGACTACTATGGAACCTCTGGAGATGATGGTACAAAGATGGATTTTACATAAAATAAAGAAAATTATGGACAATCCTGAACATTCTCTTCATGAGACTTCAGGATGTAATACAGATCGCAACAGGAGATCCTTTCTGCCCACAGCAATAACCATCTACAACAACTCTTTGAAGAATCTTGAATAATTTGAATTACCACAAGATCGAATTCCCTTTGGGACCAATCAACTATTTTTGAATTCAAATTAAATTGAATTAGGACTGTGTTGTTGGGAAATTTGTCATATACCTGATTTTTTGTTGTATTTTTCTTTCATGTAACATGTATTCAGAGCTAGAATGGTATCCTTTCTGGTCTGATACTTGTTGCTATGCCAACAGAGTGAACAGCTCTGTACAATATCTCAGTCGTTCAGTCTAGAGGCGAAGGGATCTCATCAGCACCCTTTGTGAAAGTTTTCTTTTTTTTTAAAAAAAAAAAAGAGCAGACTTGACAACACTCTGTGCATGTTTGCCCCTTATTAGTTATGTTCCATTCATTTCACTCCCTGTTTTTTGGTGTTCACAGGCTCCAGTCTGTACGCCCACAGGCCACCTGCTGCATCAGTCTGTGCTTCCATTTATCAACTAGACACAGTGACAGATGATTGGCTCTGACAGTGTGTTAATGTGAATGTCCCAAATATGCTTAAAATCTGCATGCAAAAAAGGAATTTTGGATTTTATTTCTAAAAATGAGTGTTATTGTACTGTAGATTTTGTTCTTGTGCTTGCATCGTTTTCGGTTAGCGGTCTCTGTATGTACAGTGCAAAGCAGAGTGTGTGCATGTGTTTGCTGGTGTAAGACAAAAATGTTCTCTCTCTAACAATTCCGGCACACTATGACCCTGGCTCTTGCAGGATGTAGCTAATGAGAACTATAAATATCCTGGAGCAGACCTGGCTGACTCTCACAAGACCACCACTTCTGCAGAAGCACACATATGCACAAGTTCAGTCTTATTCCCGCTACTCCTCCCACAGAAGATGATAGGATAAGAAGGGGAGGAAGAAAGAGGTAGAAATCATGAAATTATGAACAAAGCTCTTCAGAAGTCTGATGCAGACCTCCTTCTTGCACCCCCACCAATGCGCATTTCAACCCACACTTGCCATTATTCCCCAGGCTTAGACCTGCATGCCTTCCAGTCCAAACAACAAGCAATGTGTGGGAGTTTAGAATTCCCTGTCAATAATTGTGATTGCATGATGAACAACAGTGATTTAAAAAGAGGAAGAATAGCGCTGTGGGTGGAGTGGAGAGGAACGAGAGAGGAGAGGAAAGAGAAGGACTTAAGCATTAATTACTGTGTCACCATTTGAACAAACACAGAAGCATAACTGCAAAGAGGCACGAACCAGAATGAGATTCTCACAGTTTCATAACATTGAGTAAAAACGTGACAGTTTCAATTAACACAGTAGTTACACAAAAAATTTCATAAAAATCTATAATATATATCTTACTGCTAACAATATTGCATTTATTTTAAACAGAAAAGCAACAACTATCCCAGTTGCTGATAAAATAGTAAGATGGTTGTTAGGGTTACACTATAAGGCCACATATATCATTATAGAAATATAGAATTACTTTTTTGTGTTTGTTGCGCAAAATATTTTTGCTATTCTGCTATTTACTCAGATAGTCAGGCCACAGTTGACTGCTTAACAGACATTACAACTTGTCAATTATAGAAGCAGATTTGCAACATTAGCTTCTTGTAGGGCTAGAGTTAACTGACACGAATTCACCTCAAACTACAGCCATTATATGGCACTAAAGCATGTCGATGCATATTCATCACGTAGCAAGAATCATGAGCACATTTTCTTCATTGAGGGATCAGAGTAATGTCTAATTGTTTTGTTTGTGCTATATACAAATTAAGACCATCATCTACTCCTAACTGAGAATCTGCCTAAAACCAAAAATCAAAATGAATGTGTTTATTTTAATATGTATGGAAATAAATTCCGCTAGTAGGGGTTAACGAGACTGATTAATGGTTCTTCTTAAGCGTCCACTCCATGACTAACCATATTTTGTATGTATTTTCAAACTGATATATTTGTCTGGGAAAAGTGTAGTAGAGTCACCTTTGGTTGTCATCCTTGGAAGCACCAGAGCGCAGTTTTCCTGTGAAGTTGCTTACTTCATGTCTTTTTGGGTTCAATTGGGCCCAGACTCTCTGAAAAATGCAATGATTGCTGTTGAGACAAGATGTGGGGAAGGCTGGAGGGCAGTCATGACTGAGTAAATTCTGTACACACAACAAATAAAGAGAAACATTATAATAGTGGAAAAATCCCTGCGCCTGCTGATCCATGCAGGGTCACATGCATGGTTGTGACTATATCCAGCAGTAATAAACTGAGGGGTGATGTACACCATAGCAGGCCATGAGTCCATCACAGTAAAATAATCTTGTAAAAATGTAATAATGATTAAACAATGATTTAAAGAGACATTTTATATCTGTCACTTGTAGACTTGAGCACAAAGCTAAATATTTGAGTTAGCTATCAAATGATAGCCAGACACATTATTTCTGAAAAGAAGGAAAAGTAATTGTTTCAGGACTTTAAGATGAGAAGCAATCTGTGCACCAGGAAATCACACACAGGTCATGGGAGTAAGCTTATAGGACAACATTGACTAAACTAAAAATCTCAAAGGTTGAGATTTTTAGTTTAGTTGTGTTCAAAGTTTAAAGACGTAATAACATTAACATAATAGCATGATTGGTGGTGACAGCCTTTTTGTGAGTCATTGCATTAATGAAGGTTGCACACCAGAGCTGAATAACTGTAATTACAGTAGTTTATCGAGTAGTAAATTACTACTATTTCTATTTATGGATCTGTTCCATAAATCAACAACATAAAACACTATGTTTTATGTTGTTGTTATTGATTTATGGAACAGATCTGTCTTGTAAATTAGACCATGGGTTTTAAGAGATTTTCCTGGATTAAAGGATTAAAATATACATGATTTTTATTTTGTGTCCATAAGTCATTAGATAATAGCCTGTTTTGAACCCTAACAATGTTTACTTTTCACTTACCTTTTAGCCGATTTCCCTGTAAACTCTAGCAACCTAAAATTGATTACTGTTAACAAGGAGACCTTTATATTTATCTTTTCTTATTGAATAAACAAAATAGTTTATGTAAAATGGTCTATTTAATACTTAAATTTATGTCATAACATCACAAGTTATATAGATATAATTCTTTTTTCATAACTTGCTGTATTACCACTCAATCAGATTAAGGTTTTTCACAATGCATTTGCTCAGTGAAATAAAAAATCTGAAAATAAGGATGTATAGAATTAAATTGAAAAAAAAAAAAAAACTTTTGAAAAAGCACTATTGACAATAACGAATGCTAAAATATTTCAAAGAGGTTTCAAAAGGTGAAACTTTTCCACTTGATTACTTACACAAACTTTTAATATACACTACTTATAACACTACTTACTACGAGGTAGGGCTTTTGGCTTTTGGGTGAAACTCCAGGATGAGTCTGCACACATTCTGTTCAGTGTTCTGTAGAACCAAATGATGAATGCCACTCAACTCTTGGCACATATTAGAGAGGTGAGAGGCACACAAGTGTCACATCAGACCATTCAAAATCCTTTGGGGCAATGGTGGCAGGAGTTCATCCCATAATCGGTGGGTTGTTGGTTCGAGCCCCCACTTCATCTGCCTCTGTCGTTGTGTCCTTGGGCAAAACACTTCATCCACGTTGCCTGCTGGTGGTGGTCAGAGGGCCCAGTGGTGCTGGTGCAAGGCAGCCTCGCTTCTGTCAGACTGCCCCAGTGGCTACAGTTTCTGCCTTCTGCCTCTTGGCTCAGACTTCCTTGAATGAAATGTAACAGGTACGAGCTCGACTTTGTCCTTACAGCCATTTTCTGTTTTAACTCAGGACAGGGAAGGAGGAGTCGTATCTGAGTGGCTGATATTGGTGTTGGCCGAAACTAATGATAAATACGTACTGTTGTTACTTTTCCTTCTTTGTATGGGCTGTTGTTTCAGCACACTGTATTATCCTTTCCTTTTAGACTTTTAATTGTATGTCTCATATTTTACGTCTCTTTTTCTCCTTCTTGCTGATGACACTAATTCGGGGACACAAATGAAGCAGAGTCTGAATCCGAATGGTTTGAAGTCATAATGATACATAAGGCTTCAAATATTTTGTGATGGACAGTAATGAGGATGATTAAATGCAAAATTTTTTGTCCAAACATAGGGCTGGATGATTAGGCTGAAAAATGAATAAAACTTACAAGCATTACATATCAGTCGATATAGATAATTTTGATTCATTTTTTGTTTTAAATATCTGCCAAACTGGTGACATGACCTTTCCTGTTTTACCCACAATTTGCTCTCAAGCTATTGTACTGATTTTCTCCTATCACTCCACTCCATTTATTTTTAAGCAGTTTCGAGGCACAGTGGTGAAACCTGAAACTGCTGCTGCGCAAGTTACTCAACGGGTTGTTGCTAGCTTACCAAATAATGAGTTTACTGATGCCACCAACCTTGCTTCGCTGCCATGAGAGGTTGAGTGGCCCTTCTTCTGCCTACATCCCCCAGAATGCTGTTTGGTTCTGGATCAGAGTTCAGTGAAATTATTGAACATTCTATTGGATGTATTTTCTTTCTTTCTTTCTTTCTTTCTTTCTTTCTTTCTTTCTTTCTTTCTTTCTTATTGGACGTATTTTCTTTTTTTCCCTTTTATCGGACATATTTTCTATTGATATTGATCATGTGTCTATCACAATATATATTGTTATTGATTTACAGCCCAGCCCAATCCAAACACATCAAAATCAAGCTTCCTTAGTCTTGCTGAGTTGCTATAACATCAAATCATTGTTGCTGTTAATACTTTTGTTGTGGCAATATAAAACTTACTTTTATAGATTGAGATCATTTCACTCCAGGACTGATTAATTTGTTTCAAGTGACTTGCCATGCCTTTTCTTTTTCTGAGATCATATTCACAAATTTTTGACAGTGTTATAGCTTTTTTTGTTTAATCTTCTCATAAGTGATATAGCCTGCTTCACATATATGATTGAATTAGGGTAGATGTACCCTAAGGACTACATTTTATCATCAGCCTCCTAATCACCAAAGCTCTTAAAGTAATTATGGACCTCTATCCAGTGATCACATCTGATATGTTCCATGAGTTGCACAAGCCACAAAAAGCTTTTTCAGATATTGTCAAGGGGAGACAGATTTTCATTGGTCAGGACGGAGCAAGACAGCTCCATTGGTCCACAGGGGATTTAGCTGATACCACTTCACTGTTCCTCTTCTCTACACTCCACCTCTGTCCCAGAATGACTGCATTCTCCTGCCAAGCAGTAAAACGTGAAAAGTGTCTGCTTATTTTGAACTGGACTGTTACAAAAGAGATACTGGATGTTCTTGGAAACACATTCAGACAGAAAAGGAAAACAAAGCTAAGATTAAAAATGACACAGTGAAAGCTTTTTTTTTACTGTTTACATTGTAACTTTTCAGCAGCAAACGTATAGTTATATTAATTTTCTTTTCAGCATTGAACAGTGGTTCATTTTCAAACTATTATAAAACAATTAAGTTGATGACAGCTTTGTGTAAAACGTAGGTAACAAAAAGGGGAAGTGTGTGATCTCTTATTTACACATCTGGTATACATTTAACATCATGAGTTAGGAAAGTTTCTATTCCTTTTTTTAAACTGCATTGTGTGACTCACATATGACCTTATTGTGTTAATTCCTTTTTAAGTTTAGCTTAAAAGCTTATAGTACTGCCTCTGAAAAGTATTTTTACCTCTTAAATCTTTCTTGTCTCATTGCAACTACAAATTTAAATGTATTTCATTGAAATTGCATGCTACACACCACCACAATGGAGCATATAATTGTGCAGTGGAAAGAAAATGACACATGGTTTTCAAAATATTTCAGAAATAGAAGAAGAAATAGAAGCAGCAGACAATAGTCCCATGGTAACTTTGGAAGAGCTGCAGACATCCACAGCTCAGGTGGGAGACAGGACAATTATCCCCAGTATCAGAACCAAACATGGAGTAGTAGTGTTTGGTTTTTATGCTCCTCTAATCTTGGACAAACTTCCAGAAAACTGCAAAAATTCTGAAACTCTGAGTTTCTTTAAAATCAAGACAAAAAACCCATTTGTTTAGAGCTGCCTTTGATTAATCAAAACTGGAACATCAGAAACTGTAAGTCGTTTTTTTCTTTACTTTGCTACTGCAATGTAATGTTTTGTTTTTGCTTTTTTGTTGTTTATTTTCCTTCTAATCATGTAAACCACTTTGAATTGTCTTGTTGCTGAAAATGTATGATATAAATAAAATAGCCTTGCCTTGCATTTAGAAGGATGAGAAGCTCAGCCTTCATAAAAATAAGCACATGAATGTAGATTCAGCCAAACTACCACTCAGTACTGTTCAGCCTTTCATTAGAGGCTCCAAGGGGGTGATCTGACCATCCAAAATAATGTTTACAATGACTTTCCAAACAGGGCATGACTCTCTGCACATCCAAAACCCACTGGATGCAGCTTTAATACAAGTAAGAGAATGTGCTTTCAAAATTAAATAAGTTACTAACTCAAAATCAAATCAAGGCTGCATATTTGGGATGAATAAAAGTATGTAGAAATTCAGACTAACTTAAATGTCACATTGATATGGATGCCCTAGATTTTGTCCAACATGTTGAGTGAGTTCTGAATGTTAATGAAAGCTGAATCTGAGTCTAGAAGCAGCAACTAGAATATTAAATATTCAAATTGTATGTATTTATTATATCTTTCTTTATAGTAAAGTTTTGATATTGTTGATTTTGAAATAACCATAAAAAACCTGGTGAATAAACAGTAATGTGTGGAAAAACTCTTGTTCACTCCACATGCTCATTATGTAATGGAAGTTTAGGCTCTCTATGATGCCAATATCAATATGACATATAGGATGACTTTTTAAAGGCAGATTTTTTTTGCTTTGCGTCTTGTGAGATCTAAAGTCAATAAACAAACAAGCCATAGCAAGTTAAAATGAAAGTTCCTTTTCCTTTCATTTTTAATAAATACTGTGATCTCAGTGCCACAGACAGACAATTTAGGGTCTTTTGTCATAACTGAAGTACATGCAGAAAAGGTTAAGCTTTGAACAGAAGAGGCCTGAGTTACAGCTGTGCAGCTTTTGCTGACATCTTTAAAAATTCATGGCCCATAAAAAACCGACCATGCAGACAGGCCTGTGGCAAGCAGAGTGGATTTCTGTGAATGCTTACACTCTCCAGAAACAGAACTGTTCATACCACTGCAAAAACTATGTGGGCGGCTGAATTACTGTGCACCCACACAAAGGAAAGCAAATCACTTAGATGAGGTCCCATTTGAAATTTCTCCTTAACAAATAACACAACTCTCAAAACATTTGAAAGAATAAACAGAAGCCAAATATTTTTAGATATTTTTTTTTTTTTTATTGGATTCCAGTGTTGAAGTTTTACACAGATATGGTTGTTTCCATTGTTCTTGGATTTTTTTTCCTGTCATTTATTCCACACAGATAAATTTATGTGGAACATACAGTCATACAGTTAGTTTTATTTGTACATGCTCAGGCTGGGCTGCTGACATCAAACTGAACAAAGTGGGTGAAAAGTGGTACAAAAAAAAAAATATTTGAAAAGTTAATTTCCTCCTCATTTTGTATCAAATGCAGCAAGTCAAGGCAAATAAATGACATTTACATGTTTAAAATAAAAACAATACTGTAATTGAAATGTTAGTAATGAAGGGAAGCTGAAGAATGCAAAATGACAGATCACACTTAGATTTAACTGCATTTGAAACTGATTAGTTGAGTTTGTTTCAACATAATTTACCATAGCACCATGACTGAAACTGTGTTAGTTATTAGTGTACCAATCATACTGTAGTTTACGTTATGTACGTTAATTTACAATTAACCTGATTTTACAATTTATTTAAGGAGTAAGCCACTATTAAGCCACGTGGTGGCCAATGTATACCTTGTATGTTAACACTAGTTGTTAAGAAACTGACAAAACTAAAAAACAAGAAATAAAACTTTAAAAACTATAGAACTATAGTTAATGCCACATCAATGTTAGGTGTGATATTATGCCTCAATCAGTCTCAACA
Source organism: Anableps anableps (assembly GCA_014839685.1). Lineage (NCBI taxonomy): Eukaryota > Metazoa > Chordata > Actinopteri > Cyprinodontiformes > Anablepidae > Anableps > Anableps anableps. The sequence continues at coordinate 10,218,028 of CM026087.1, read as the reverse complement.
TTATGACATTAATAAAAGTTGATGTATGTAGTTTGAAACCCTAAAAATTAAACCTGTACTGTGATATTAGCTTGAAAAGCCTAGTGTTTTCTTGTCCCAATTTCCCATGAAAATATCTAAATAGACATTTTTTCCATTTGGCTCAAACTATCTCAAATTGTCTTATTTCTTGTCCTAATCTTACAAATCTATTAGAGAGCATCTTATAAAGAATGGTTTGATCATTTCAAATTAGATGCACAAAATTTCCTTTATCACTAAATTTGAAGCTAGAGGCTATTAGCTTTGTGTAGCTAGGCTAGGCTGGCACTGTCAAAGGCCTATATACAGTTCTTTTGGTTTAAAGCCATTGTAAAACTAATGGTGTTTTATGTAGGTATGAGTGTTTGTAGTCTGATGTTAATTTGTATCCATCAAACCTCTGTGCACACATAATCCTGTTCAGGGACAGGGAGGAAGTGCAGTGGGAAATAGGCTGGCATTACAAAATTCTCCTAATGTGTGTAAGCAAGCTGCTTTATAGTTTAGATGATTTTTAAAAACAATTATGATAACTTAAACAAAAACAAACAAAAATAAAAAACCTCATTTGTGGGGACATTGACATCAGCCTGATGTAATGGCTAGTTTTCAAACAGCAATAGATGCCTTTGATCAACATTAATCCCTACCCAAAACATGACCTTCATTGTCCATTCTATTCAATATTATAAGACTATTTTTTTAGCAAATCAGATGAAACATCTTAATTTGTTTCAAACAATATAAAACTCATGACTGAATACATGAACTCTTAAGGAAAACCTTTAGGCCACAGAACAAATAAGTAGTGACAATATTTTACAAACTTTACAGTAAAAACAGGTGTTTTTGCTGTTCTAAAACCCCACCTGCTGGTGATATGGTATAATGCAATTAAAACAGGAAACTTGTTTTAAAAATACTAACCTTAAAGCCTTAAAGTATGCAACTTTCATAAAAAAAATGTTTTTTACATATTTATTTAAAGGCTATGTCATGACAGCATAGTATGAGACAGATAATCTATGAAAAAAATCAAGCTCCTGCACCTCCTCCCATTGCTCATATTGCCATCTGCAGGAATGCACTGCTCATAGTCAGAAACAACTAAGAGCTAGGAGGAAGGTCTTAGCACCGTCAGTCATGCTCGTGTATGCCCTGCTCAATTTGCTAATGGCGGAGAAACAACTTACCATTACAGGAAAGCCGTTTATCCGTCGTCATTGGTGGCCTTGCTTGCTAGCCTGAGCATTCATGCCAGGCTCCGTTGTGAGGAACCGGCTGTAGCCTAGCAGAGAGCACGTAGAGAACAGTACTGAGGGTGTGAGTGTGTGTGTACACAAGCATGATTGACAGTGCTAAGACACTCCTGACTCTGATTGGTTGTTTCTGACTGAGAAGTGTATTTCTGTGGATGACAGTAGGACCACAGGGAAGCGGCGGATGAGCTTGATTTTTTTTTTCAAAGATTACCTGTCTCATACCATATTGTCACAACATAGTGACAGTTTTAACAAATATGTAAAAAACATTTTTTTTATAAAAGTTACAAACTTCAGCTTTAATTCATGACTAGCTACAACTAGCTATGTATGAAAATGTTCAAAATCTCTCCTAAAAATGCCATTATTCCTAAAGAACTATATTCTAATGTGGTTGTGGTTGTTATCTGCAAAAGCCATTTTATGATTTAACAGTCAACCAACATAGCAACTAAGGAATAAATTCTCTAAAGCTTCAATATTTATGGTAAAATAAGTTATTTTTAAGCTTTTATTCACATCTAGGCAAATAGCAACTACATTCCAGATGATGGTAATAATAATGTGGTGCCACTTTTTTTTAAATAGTGAACATGTTGTTCATATGGGTTCCTTAGCACATCAAAGTGAGCTAAAAATTGTCAGTGTCCATAGTTTGATCTCTATTTTAAATAAATCTTAACAAGCTACACTTGCTGCGTGAATGACACAGTTTGGAGTGTAGCAAGAGAGACATACCTGTGATTTATTTTGGCTGAAGATCATTAAGTTATGTCTTTATTTGTGTATTTTGACCACAGATCTAAAACTAATTTGTCATTTTTCCACCAGACTAAAATTTACATCACATTTTTCATTTTACGTTCAACAAAAAGATGTATCTTGCAGGCATTTATTTTCAATCATTCCAGCTGACTTTTACTGACAGCCTGGGGTAGAAGAAAATAAGATAAAAATGTATGGACCAAAAGCACATACACATTTAAGTCATCATGCTTACTTACAGTTAAACTGTCGCATATTCATTCACAATACTGGGCAGAGGACAACAAATAAAGGTGTAACATCCACCACCACCCAAAAAAACAAAAAACAAAAAAACAAAAATAAAAACAAAACCATCATAGAAGTTGAATGAACTGCAGTAGAAACAATTTAGGATTATTTTTTTGTTTTGAAACAATTAAACACATTAAAGTTCAATTTCCTTAACAAATGAGGTTATTAACCTCAAACAAAAGAGATTCAAACACACATGCTCAGCATTAGATACACAATATCCTATTTAAAGGAATAGTTTTCAATTAAAAGAGAATTCCATTTGTTTTGTCATTATTGTGACTGTCTGGACTCATTTGGTCATGCCAACATTGCATTTCAGGCTAAAAAGAAGAAACTACAGAAACAGCACATAAATCTATCAACAGCCTGAGTAACATTCAGTTAAAAAAAAGCATGATTCTTAGATAAAACCAAGCCCATAACAGCTAGATGGTACTCTGCAGGATAATCCTTACAGGGTAAATATCGTTATTTTTTGAGACAGAAAGCCTATATATTTTAAAAACTAAAAAACAATGGAAAGGAAAATTGTGATCCATTGGTATCATAACGGAGATGTGTAATCTCAACAAGATAAGGTTTTTTTCTGGCACAAAAAGAGGCTTTGGAACCATGAGCCTTTAGAATAGAACTATGATTACCATAAATGGATGATGACCTAGCACAAGTAACACCTAAAAATCCCTATTATTCTAAAGACAAAATCATTTGTTTTCTTGACATTTCCATCCAGAATGTGTTGAAAGGATGTGCAGCAAACTTAGTTTCCCCAAAGCTCATGCCATGCACTAAAAGCTGTTGAGGTCAAACCAAGAAACAATCTCTGTGTTAAAAACACTTTTTTGGGGTGGCACATGATGTAGTGGTAAAGTGAGCACCCCATATAAGGAGGGTGTTTTTCTTTGCAGCTTTTAGGGATTTAACTCCCAATCTTGGGACATTTGCTCTGCCTGTTCCCCTGTAATTACTTTGAATAAAGACTACAAAAAAAAAAAAAAAAAAAAAAAAAAAAAAAAAAACACCTTTTGTCCCAGAAATATACGAGACTAAAAATATTTTCGACAAGAAATACCCCAAGGTGGATGGACAATGACACACTGCAGTTCATTGTATGGATCCCATAAATATCTTTAGGGGAATCAGCAACAAGAACATTAAGCCAACCATAGGTGTTGTTAGTGAGGATGAAGCAAAGAAAATATGTCGCTTTACTGTGGTTTTGGTTTTTTACATGTTCTCCATCAGTAAAAAATGTCTGCTAATTAATGCTAAATAATGCTAAGTAGGTGAAACAACAAATTTTTTGTCAGTGTCTTAGTCTACTGAACACTCTGTTGATCAGGGCTAGGGCTATGGGTGGCTTATAGTGTTTGTTTTGACTTATCTTCCAATCACCTTAAGTGAAGCAGAAGGTTGAATTTACTTTTTAGAGCCAAAAATGAGAGAAAACCAACTGTAAAAGGACTTACAGAGATTATGGGATGCAACAGATCGTGTCCTTGAGATTATGTCCTGACAGTTACATTACTGTCGTGCAATTAAACCCTCACATGTAAAACACATATTGATTATGCTGCTCTCAGACAACATTTCTCCTGCCTTCATTCTTGTCCCTGGACAAACTGACAAATAATGCTTTGCCTTATGAACTCGCTTTTGGGTTTTAGAAATTGCCATTCCAGCTCTTTTCTTGGGTAGACATTTTGTTATAGCTCAATGTCCAGGTCTGGTAATATAACTTTTTGACAACTTTTGGTTCCATGCTCAGCTCGACGCAGAAGAATATACCTATTGTGAGCATCCTGTACAAAAGGAAAAATGCTAAGTATGATGATATACGCCCTTTAATGCAGAAGGCAGCATGTTTGTTACAAGTGACTAATTTCGCTTCACAAACCTATGAAGGGTTAATGATGGCTGCCATCTTGAATGCTGTCAACATGTTTTTCTCTACAGTGCTGAAAGCTGAAAAGTAAGCATCGGCAACTGCATCACATCAGTCACATTAGTGAAAAACTTACAAGGAATTCTCCCCTAATTAATCTAAAAGGCACTGGACCTTATTCAGCTTTACAAATGGAACAGATAAGAACACAAAGCACTAACTTACAAACATGTTTGGTACCTCCAGTAGAGACGACTGTGGTTCACATCCTGCTTTCCTCATGCAGAGTTCTCAATTGTTGCACCATCACCAGTATGGCACAAAAACATACATGACAGTAATTTTTTAAGAAATAAAAAAAGAAATTCTCAAATAAATAATGTTTCCAATCTGCAAGGCTATGCAAGTACAAAAAAAATGTCCATTGTGTTGGCTTCAAAATATGATTTTTTTCTTGTTGAAACAAGAAGGCAAAATAATTAAAACACATCCTAATAGAAGTTCAGGACAAAGGCTCAGTTTTACCTGTTCTCTGAGGCAAAATGATCATTAACAGAATACAAGAGATTCACAACAAGGTACCCTACATCTAAAGGGAAAAAGTAACACAGAGTGAAAGTCCACTTTGTGTCATTGAGTCCTCTTCATCTGTCATTGCCCCTCTTTATATCAGTATCTCCTCATTTCAGAGCACAAGTAGCACAAGGACTGGGTGGGAAAGTATCAAAGAGTCCACTGTTCCCCTGGTTTGGCACTTGTCAAGTATAGTCCAGCTACCAAGAGATGACTTCCAGCCGGCTCTCCAAAGAAGTGGGTTAGACTGTGAGATTAAACTCGGGAGCCTCCTTTTGCTGAGTTGTACCAATAAGTTAATCATCATGAGAGTCAAGTGAAATCTGAGGTACTTATATGTATTGGCAGGAAAATATCTTTTTTCCTTGATGAAAAACAAACATAATTCACATTAAAACCTAAAAAAATTAAATCACATTTGGCAATAAAAGCAAAACAAAACAAAACAAGATCTTCCCTTTTAGATTAAATGTTTAAAATGCAACTTGCTTAACATTCTACGGGATTTTGTTCATAAGACTCAGTTTCTAATGGCTCCTGCATTGTTCTTCAGCTCTATTTGGAACCAAATAGAATGCCAATCAAGCACGCGGTTGAAAAAAACTGAGATCACACCCCCACAAACCTCTTTGTTCCCCTTGCTCAATTAAATTCCACTTCTTTTCAAGCCACTAGCTACTAGGACACCATTATCTCTCCATTGTTTCTTGTATTTCAGCAGCCTTTTCAGTGCATTTTATTATTCCCCTTTGGTCCTTCTCTCCCTCTGTCTCCTTACATTAGAAACCCAGATGGGGATTTGGTCCAGCTGGCACATGTGTCAGTCAAGAGGAAAATCCATCCCCCATTTCCCTTTTACAGCTGAGGCTTTCCGTGGAAACACACAAACATGCACTGTTTCACAGACAAGGGCAGATGTATGGCAAAGTCTGGGAATGTATGGAAACTTTACTTCTGTGTGTGTGTGTGTGTGTGTGTGTGTGTGTGTGTGTGTGTGTGTGTGTGTGTGTGTGTGTATGTGTGTGTGTGTGTGTGCGCGCGTGTGCACTCGTGTACCTATCTAACAGTGGACCGTGGTGTCGTTACACATTCACCAACAGTGGACCACTGAACCAACAGGGGACATTTTTTTAGGTCCATTGTTGGACATGCTTTAAATCATGTTAAAAACATCTTAAAAACCATCTGGAGAATTTTTAAAACTTTAGCCAACAGAGGACCTGAGTGTGTGTGAGTGTTAAAGTCAATGTTCAGCAGCACCTCTACAGGGTGGAGCTGGAATTTTAATGACCCATTCACACACGCCGCTTATCACACTTCCTAGGAAGCCTTTCAGATACTAGAGTGACTTCCAAATAGGCTACCTAGTAAACAAACCACTATCTTGAAACAAACGTTGGTATTTTTTGCAACAAAATATAAAAGCTTATTTTAAGGGAGAGTCTTAAATGCAGTACTTGGGGAAAAAAACAAAATAAAATTTGATATAAAATGGTGAGAAGTAAGGTGCTTTCTTTCTCTGTAAAAAATGATCATTTCTCTTAAGTTTCAAACTTCCCTTGGTTACTTTTAAAAAGTAAATTTTAAATGAACAATTGTCTTCCATCTTTATTTAAAGGAATGTATTTTATTTGGTAATTTGTATTACAGAAAACATTTATTCTGAGGCCAACTAGTATACCTTATAGATGATTCCATGTGAGACATAAAAACAGATGTCTACTTTTTAAATATGTGTGATTTTTTTGCAGTCAACTTGTACTTGTTCCCCTAAAATACATTCCTGTGAATATAGTTTATTTGTTGATTTGCATTGCAGAAAAAAGGACCTCGCTTGGTTTACATGGAATGACAGAGGTCCACTGGTGGCTGGCACAGAATGACACAAGTTCCCACCAAGTTAGCATAAAGAAATATACTCTGTCATTCTTAGCAGTCAAAGAGTGGACCTTTTGAACCTCTGTCATTCTTAGCAGTCAAAGAGTGGACCTTTTGTTGTCTAAATTGTGAAAAAGTTAAATGTTCTAGACAACACACAGTATGGAGGTCCAATCTTGTACAGATGTAATTTATCTTAAGGTGTTGAACTATTTTATTTTGATATAATGATTAGAATTGGACATATTTAGACATATTTAAACTGCCATTATAAAGATTACTTTGTGTACATATTCATTCATTCCTTTTTTGTTGAAAGTTATAAGCCACAAATAAATATGCATAAATATGCATTGAGCTACTTTTTAACAAATGTTTATATTACATTAAGATGAAAATCTGTTCATTTAAATTAATGCTGACCATGATACTTGTAAATGATATTGTTAAGTGTGGTTATTGATAACTAGAAATTGTTTTATTGAAGTAATTGTGTGTATTTGAAATGATGAAGACATGTTCATCTGTCACTGGATGAAAAGAGGGATTTACTTTAAACTACACCAAATCCTGCTAATTTTCAGGTAGGTTTTTGGTAGATAATTTTTAATTTATGCAGTTCTTCTTTAAGCTGCCTCTTTTTTAGTTTGTACATAATACAGTCCATCTAATTGGTGATGTCTTTGTTGAGTTATTTGATTTATTGCTTAAGAAAAGGTTAAAAATGAATAAATAAAAATAAAATTATACTCTATCAGAAGGTATCACATATTTTCAATTATCTTTTTTAACTGCATACACTGATAAATTATTTGTACTTTCTTTCTTTATTGTGGTATGGAATGGATAATGCTATTCCAGTACGACCTGATACTGTGTTTTTTTAAGCAGTCCGAAATTACATTTTGTTCACAATATTTTTGTACAAAACCACTCTGGGGCATCCTATTCCTTTTTTTTATATATTAAATTATGCAATTATAAATCTTCAGATAGTATAGGTTAATAGAGACCCAAAGTGGAATGTCTAAGTAAGTGTGTTGGACAAAAATCTATTGAATGTAATCCTGCATATTCTGCTTTTATATTACCAATACAACTAAAACCATGCTGCCCGACACTCCTGTAACATATTTTTTACCTGACAAGATTGATCAATGTTTACTACTCCCCTAGATCCCAAGGGTAGGGGCCATGGGGGCAACACTTACAAAGTTCAAGACCATTTTTTGCAGTTCTGCACAGTTTCAGTGGCAACAACAAAAGCAGCTGTAAATCTCAAGCGGCAAAGCAACTTTTTTTGTGCCAAAAGGTGCCTAAAATCCCGCTTTTCAAGCAGAGTGTTTTTAACATTACACCAATACATTTGTTTGGAGGAAAAATATAGTTTACATAGGTCACTTGCAGGCTTACTGAAAAGTAATTTACCATTAATTCTTTTGGTAAGTTCCCAAAATCCCCTTAACTAGTTTTTAAAAGCAGTTTTTCTATTGCATTTAAAATGAGCTTTTGTCCTCTGTCTATATTTAAAGGAATGCATTTCATTTATTAGTTTGCATTACAGAAAAACAGTTTTCACTGTCGTCAATGTCTTATACAAGAAATAATGCAATATATTCTCTTTATGTGAATTGTTTTATTGAAGTAATTTTATGTATTTGAAAATTATGAAGACATAATCATCTGTGTAACATTACACTGTTACATCTGGAGGGTAATTATAGATTGCATAGGTAACTTGCAACATAATGCCAGTCTTCAAATCTCTTGGCTGATGAGTTGTGGTCTGAAAATTAAATCTAACATTCATTTAAGAGGGCATGGTCTTTCAGACCCTTGGCAATATTACTTAAAAATATATCATGCCCCTTATCAGTTAAATGAACATTGTCTCTTAGAAATAGCCCTGGCTTGTCAAACACTATGTCTGAATGATGTACAGTTGACCCATTACAACCCAATACAAAAGTATCCATAACACTATTGACAAACTTCCATGCTTTTTCCATCTTTGCAGGGGTGCCGTACCTCCAGTGACATCTCTGGTTGATTAAAGAGAGCATAATCTTTATCTGGGGAAACTTTCTGTGAATGTAATGCAGGTCCTTCTTCATAGGTTTGACAAGCAGCATGCTTTTCACATGACCCAAGTCATTGCCACCACGGTGAATTAGTAACACATCTGGAGCAGTTCTTCCTTTAAGGCATTGGTGGAAAACATGAAGTAGGGAGTTCCAACACGTCCCCCCACTGCCAAACCACTCAATATGGGTGCATACACCAAGGTTGGTCCATGGTCTCCCTTGCGCGGTCTCACTGCGTTGGACATAACTATCACCCATAATCCAGACCAAGGACTCGTGAACTCTGAGTGAAGAAACTTTACTGTTTATGTGGAAGTCTGGACAGTCCCAATTAACATAGAACATTCAGCCAGCACATCCTCCCTTGCACCAAGCCACATCCTGCCACAAATAGAAACCTCTCTGAGCTCATGAAGGGACAGCAGTTAAACAGCCAAATGCAAAATGCAAATGAAAATGTAAATGATGCAATTGCAAGTGAAAGAATCCATACATTTTGTTATTTCCTCCTTTGTGAGAACACTTTTTTTGTTGTACTGGTTTCACAGGTAAGGGGTAGCTCTCCCAAAAGCTCTCAAAATGACTGGCCACTCTCTCATTCCTGAAGATTTGCTGTTTTACCCTTTTCTATATATGTTTGCTGTTTTACCCTTTTCCCTTTTCTATATATATATATATATATATATATATATATATATATATATATATATATATATATATAAAAAATCTATCGATGGTTTTATATATATATATATATATATATATATATATATATATATATATATATATATATATATATATATAATCTATCGATGGTTTTATATATATATATATATATATATATATATATATATATATATATATATATATATATATATAATCTATCGATGGTTATAAGAGAGGTTGTAAGGTATCACTATTTATTAACCATTATTTAACCAGCCTCTAGAATACCACTCAAACTATTACAATCGAAAGGGCTGACACTTAGTAATCCTCCAAGGTGCTTTGGACGGTAAGGCTCTTTTGTAGAATGTCTTTATAGGAGTACCAGGGAGTTTGCACAATGCCAGAGTCCTGCAGTTGTCTACTCTTTGGGAGTTGTTTAGCCAGTGTAAACATGGATGTATGATTTTGTGGCCTGTTCTAATAATTTCTTTGCTCCAATTTCTCTGCCCCAGTTTACTTATCTTGCTACACTGCTCACTACTGCATGCTTACATAACCATAACCTCTGATACCACATAAGACTGGCTCCAGTCACACACATAGTCAAGGATAAATTGATACAGTAGGATGACAGCCTTGAAGTGGGTTCAGAGTGAGGCATAGATAAAAACAGGACTCACGCTCCATTCTTTGCTCCTCTCAGTTCATCCTTAAGATGGTCTGAGTGGGGCCTGGAACCAAAGGTGAATGTCACTCTGTATCTGTTCCATTTGTATACTCTGTACTCTGATCAGTTTTGGCATTAAATCTTGATTTTATACTTAAACCAACTCTCATTATTTCACAAGGTAAATACTTTGCTGCTTTTATTGGTTGGGTCTCGAAACTGGAGAAAAACGAAACTGGTGGTGCACAGAAGGGGAAAGAGGGTGCCTCCCTTAATACAACACCAAGGATGTCTTCCTCTTGCAGAAAAGTGAAGAATTGGTGCTGCTCACGGTGGGTTCTATGCCCTTAGAGTTAGGGCTCACATACACAAGAGATTTTCATCCAAGAAAGTTTGCAAGTTGTATGACTTGACGGTCTAACCTATTGACACTTTTACCATGCAAAGGTGTTGCAAGACTGAACAATAAGACCTAATGAGTAAGTAAATATGGTCTTACAAGAAAAAAAAACATACAGGTTTGTTTTTTGTAAAGCTAAAAGAGATGATACAATGATGGGCCTTACCTGGGTAAACTAAATTTTCATAAAGCAAAGGTTAACAAAACAGAATCCATTTAAAAGTTTGACACATTTTTCAGCTCTCATATTGCAAAAAGCTAAAACTGTGAGTGAACACATTAGCATGATTTAACTTGTATTTTGGGTTTGCTCTAAATAGTGACCCTTACTACTTTAAATTACCTGAGTAATTTCAAGGTTTGGTTTGCTAATTATTGCTCACTTTTAGATGCAGTCCAGATACCCTGGGTCCCATATAGGTGGCGCAGATTATATTTGTCTGCTTGTTCCACATATTGTGCAGCAAAACATGTCTGTACGGGACAGATTAGAGTGGCCAGACTGCTGATATTTATGCAATAAAACCAAAACAAAAACACCATGATTAAACTTTAATATTGTGCCATGTTATTTAACAAACAAAAATTAATATTAACAGCCACCAGAGACCAGAAAACCCATCATGTAGCCAAAGGGATACTGAAGATAAAACAAATAAAAAGAACCCCCCCCCCCCCTCAAAGTTCCTTTTTGGGCTCATATGAAACATTTAATTTTTTTCACAAAAAATTTAGTGCTCCTTATTTGGAATCTTTTAAGATCAGACCCTTAAGCTTTAACATCAATTTCTCTGTGGTTTCCCACAAATATCTTCACAGACCTGATGTATGACTCATTCAAAATTTCTTCATCTCTTTCTTTTTTGCCTTAATGTTGGCTGATAAGGGAAAAATGCCTCACCAAATGTCTCAGGTAATGCTATGAGCTTCACTACTTTCATCTCATAACCCTGTTTGTTTGTCACAGGTTTGCTCTACCTGAGTTACACTTCCGTGTGGGGGAGCGATCCATTTGACACTTGTGATGTAGTTGACGCACACAGCCTTCTGCTTAGTGCAGATGGAGAGTACCACCATTTAAAACCAAATACAAACAATCACTCTTTTGTTGTTTTGATGTCCTGTATTATGAGAGCTGAGTACGACCATTTAAAAGCAAATACAACCATTTGCTCTTTTGTTGTTTTGAATGTCCTGGATTCAGAGAGGACTGTATATAATCTTCCTTACAGAAAGAGACTCTTTGGTGACTTTGGAAGTGTTGACCACTTTTTAAGTTCTAGAGGGACAAAAATCAGCCTTAGATTTTTTCTACTGTTTTTACTACAGAATTTTGAGGATTTTTAAAATTGTTTTCTTTTTTACCGCTGTTTACTTGGATAAGTGTTTAAGGCATTGACCACTTCACAACATTTTGGAGGACGAAAACCAACCTTGAAATTTTTTGACTCTTTTTTTAAAGCTTAGAGGTAAGTTCCACCCTTGAACAAAATTCTGTGTTCTATTTAGTCTGTTTGTAAAGCTATGTTGCAAAAATATGATTAGATTTGTATCCTTTCATGAGGTCACCATGTTGGTTGTTGATTTTTATTGCCTTTTGTATGAAAAAGTCATTTTTAAAATTAAATTTTGAAATATTTAATTTTTAGCATTGATGGCAGTAAAGATGCAGTAAGACTTGGGAAATTCATAAATGATGATCGCATCAAGCCAAGCAGCAAAATTAAAATCATAAGTAAAACTGTCAGAAGTCACTCTGTGCTGATTTATTAACTGTTTCAATTAAAAAAACTGACTGAAATTAATTTGTGTCTGTGCCTATGTGACCAACAGATATTGGATGAGCAAAAAAGACCACATTTGTGTGCATTTGCAATTACAGAAATACTCGCAGGAGAAGAAATTGTCTATGACTATGGAGACCCTAACTGTCCATGGCGACATGAAAGTAACTTTTATTTTCATATATTTATATTTTATTCATGGCATGTTTTGTCAAATGCCGTGAATCTCAGAGATTACATCTTCATGTCTCAGTTTTCCTAAATGTGCTTTGCAAACCAGCATGAATTCCTTTACACATGTTAACTCAAAATGCAAAGTGGAATTTTAAAATACTGTCAATTATCCAAATCTTGGATAATTCATTTAATGCTGTAGTTGTCATTTGTTTTAGAAGACCACTGCATTCCACTCCAGCAATGAGACACTAAATATTTTTCCACATAGATGATTTTGTCTTACTTTTCATTCCACTCCCTACATATCTTTACTGTCACTTGATATATACATTTATTCACTACTTTTTGTTATTGTTACGGGATGGAACCCATACAGCAAGAATCTGCTCTGAAACTTTAGATGAGATGGACATTGCACAGAGTGTTGTCAGCAATCTGCCTGACAAAACTAGCAGTAGCCCATTGTCTTCATCTTCTCTGACCGAAGAGGATTTTTCTGAGTGCGGAATGGTAATAAAGGGTTAAATTATATAAGCAGTGGTGAAGAAAATAATAACTGTGTATGAAAAAGTGATGCATGTATGATATTATTCTCCTATTTGCAAAGTAATAAATAAGTTTTCTTTCAGACCACCAATGAAAAGGGGTTCCTTTCTCTGGAAACGTCAGATAAAGGAGTAGATGATGACCTGCAATTAGAGGAAGACATCAAAAAGCTCCATGACCATCTGAAAAGTCTTGAGGTGGTCCACAAAAAAAATCTTATCGATCAACCAACACAAAAAAAAACTTTGTGGGAATCTTACCAGAGTAGAGATACAGGGGGAAAGGGGGAAAGGGGCCACAAAGTGCCTGTGCTGTTCCCAACAAATACAAAAGAGTCTGTGGAGCTTCTGATTAAAAGTAGAGGTTGGAATTTCCCCCACCAATCCCTACATTTTTGCTTGTGCATTTCATGACTCCCAAGAGAGCATTCGTGGATGTGACACCTTAAAACGATTTGCAGAAAGTTGTGGAGCCAAACGACCAGAGAATCTCACATCAACCAAACTACGAAAGCATGTAGCCACAATTTCAAAACTCCTAAACCTGCAAATCTATGATCTAGACCAGCTGGTAACTTTCATAGGACATGGTGTTGCATTCCACAGGGAGTTTTACAGACTATCTGAAGGAAAAATCCAAATGACTACTATCAGTAGAATTCTTTTTGCTCTGCAAGGTGGAATGGGCAAATTCAGACGAAAATCCCTGGAAGACCTCACACTAAACACCAACTGTAAGTAAATGATTTCAAAATTTCTTTACTGCGTAATAAATAAAGCAAACTGGATACTTTGTCAACAAAAATAAATGTGTTTAAGTATTTACTAAAAATATTTTGTTGCAGCTGAGGAGTCTAGTGACTCAAATGCAGATGTCCAATCTGAAAGGACTGCTTCCAGAAAATGCAGTGTTTTCAAATTATTATATCTCTTCAATCTGATGTAAACATTTTATTGCCACCTATGCGTTTTCAGAAACTTCATTGGATGAACACTGCAAAGAGAGCACTGCATCATGCAAGGCAACTGGGGGCATTAAGAAGTCATCATTTCCATCAAGTCAAAAGGGTATGTTATTCAATTCACTCTAAAGAATACTGTCTATATGAAAAATCTTGTCTTTAATTTATCAGATTTGGTGTTAGTGATTTTTATTAATCCATTTAATCCATTAATTTTCTTTCTTCATTTACTTACAGGGAAATCCAAAACTGACCAGGGTCAGAGACCGAGAGAGAAGTCACCAAACAGTATTTCAAGGACTTCCTGAAGAAACTGAAGGTCCCTGGAAAAGTAGACTGTCAAAGATGCCTAAATGACAATCCTATCCTAAGGGATAATAGAAGAGACTGGAAAGCAGTAAAATATTTTGTGCACAACAAAATTACAGCCATAAAGAGGACTTTGTGCGAACAACAAAAGAACTGGTAATGCTTGGAGTTAGAATCCTGGCATTTCACCTGATCGGCAATCAATGTTAACCACCTGGATACCGGGAACTCACATTATGGAGCATTAATGTTGTGTGCCTGAGTACTGGGAGCTTGCATTATGTAGTATCGGAGTTGTGTGCCTGAATACTGGAAGCTCACATTACGGAGCATCAGTGTAAGGGTCACAGTGTTGGTAGTCCATGTAAATGGAGCATCAGTGTAAGGGTCACCATGTTGGTAGTCCATGTAAATGGAGCATTAGTGTAAGGGTCACAGTGTTGGTAGTCCATGTAAATGGAGCATCAGTGTAAGGGTCACCATGTTGGTAGTCCATGTAAATGGAGCATCAGTGTAAGGGTCACCATGTTGGTAGTCCATGTAAATGGAGCATTAGTGTAAGGGTCACAGTGTTGGTAGTCCATGTAAATGGAGCATCAGCATACTGAATTTAAAATGTAAGCTGTGCTCAAAACCCAGCCAGTCGAGGCAGAAGGCTGCTCATCCAGAGCCTGGTTCTGCTGGAGGTTTCTTCCTGTTAAAAGGGAGTTTTTCCTTCCCACTGTTGCTAATGTGCTTGCTCAGGATAGGAGAATGTGATGAACTGAAGATTCAACGCATTCTGCTGGCTTTCTTAGATTTCTTACTTTTTACTAACTGGCTTTTATGTGAATGCTGTATAGTGCCCTGAGATAATGTTCATTGTGACTTGGCTCTATACAAATAAACTCAATTGAACTGTTGCAGCTAGTGAAGCTAATTCTTTCATTGTCCTGTCCTGATTTTTTCTGTACTTATTTTATTTTTATTTTAGCTTATTCATAAGTAATTCATGTATATATTGCTTCACTAACATAAAAGCAACTGTTTCTTTTATCTGTTAATGTTTAAAAGAACTATCACTGAGAGTGAAAAGTCTGTACTACTGCGGGAGGGGCTCTTATAGTGAGCTTATGAGATTTTTCATGTGATAAGCTGTCTTGATAGTTTATTATGTGAAAAGCCATTCCTGTCATCCTGTCGTGAGAAACTCTCAGTTTAGGGGTGTATCACTGCATATAGATTGAGGTACTTCAAATAAACTGACATAAAATACAAACTGTTCTGCATTTGGGCACTTCTTTCTCAGATTTTGCTGATCTTTTTTTCTAATCTATTTACAATCAAATCTGTATTTAGGAAATATTTGTTGATTTACATTACATAGAAAAAGGTCCACACTTGGTTTGTATAGAATGACAGGGATCCACAGTTAGCCAGTACATAATGACACAAGTTCTGACAGGGATGCTCCTGTATTATACTGCCCAGACGCTTCCCAGAGAAGGACAGGTGTAGAGATAATGTCTGGACCCACGTCTCAGACTTCAGAAATCCAGAGTCGATGTTGTTCAGATTCTTTTGATAAGCCAGAACTCGGTTATGCAGAACTCAAAAAGCATGCTTTCTGGGAACTAGGGAAGTTCCTAGCAGTACCTGGCGGTCCATTTTCTCACTGAAGTTCAGAAACATCAGTCCTGGTGATGAATTTTCTGAGCTACTGTTAAAACCACTATTAAAAAAGAACAACAATATATACATTTCTTGGTAAGTAGCTCTGTTAATAATATTATTGTAGCTATTTTTTATGTGGGTGTACTATGAAAAGAATAAGAGGGTCATCAATTTGTCTGAAATACAAGAGATTATTCTTCTGGAGAGTGGATTAAGATCAAAAGTCTTGTGTTAAATGACTAAAATACACTTTTTTTTCCCAATTTGTTAATAGATACTTTTTTCTCACCGCATAAATAATCATGCTAAATATCACCTATAATCTTACAAACTAAGATCAAAACAAACAAAAAAGGGGTTTACTGACAGAAAGATATAGTATGACTTTAGATAGGTTTGAAAGCACTTAGAAAAAGTAAATATGACTTGCAGTAATCCTCAAGTGTGAAAATCCAAAAGAGAAAACAACTAGGGTGGGAAAAATTAGGTATTCTGTTGACTGACAAAGTAATGTAAGACCAAAAGGGTCCCCAAATTGACACAGTAGTACTAAGGGATAGTTCACAGGAGGATAATTTCATATTGATCAACCCTTTTACCTGTGGACTTTTCTAATGCTTAAAAATGATCTAGGCTGCTAATGAAATCCTCACTGTGATAATTGAGAAGTTCACTCCTGATATATTGGGTATCTGTTCTTTATCCCTAAACAAACACAGTCTCTGACAAAGTAGCACAGTTCTTCCCAATTAGTCACTGAAATACTTACAATTAACAAAATGGGTCTAATTGCTGGACAATCCTGAAGACATATAAGTACCTGCATCTTTTTGACACTTCCAACATAAAAGAGCTTTGAGACCAAATCTATTCAATCTAACTGGTCCTGAAATCTTTGCAAGATCTTATATTATGAAAGTTTAACTGTAAATCCCCCTATTTATTTCCCAGTTTCATGCTATTCTCATTCATTCCTCATCCATAAACACAATCCTAGAGTTCTTTTCCCAAAGAAACTTTAGGTTTTTACAGTCACTGCTGAAGGCATAGCTGATTATTCTATAGTAAGTTGAAGCACAATGGAGAAGGTCAAAATAGTCCAAAATATGGTTCTCCTCTATTTATTTTATTAGAAGTTCCTCATCTTTAAATACGTATTTCTAGATTATTTTTTTCATTCAGTCATTATGACATTTAAACTGCCATTATAAATATTAGTCTGTGTAGATATTCTTCATTCATTCGTTGTTTATTTAATGTTATAAAGTACAAATAAATGTGACAGTAAAACAATAAGTGATAAACATTCAGGAGGCAGAAGTATAAACACATTAAAATATGTATTCAATTGTTGTGCCATATCTACCAATAAACTGGTGTCTTTCCTACACAAATTGTAGAGCATCTTATTCCAAAAAGGAATAAGATTGTTTACACTGCAATAACTTTAGTAATTTGTGCTCCTGAATCCACATCTCCCTTGAATGTAACATAGGAAAATTTGTGATTCCACTTAAACTCCTAAGGGGCACTCAAATGGCATGTAAAGTCAAGATAAAGACTTTTCAAATTTTTAGATATATTTTTAGACTATTTTATTAACTTGAAAATGATCAATCTTGTCAATTTTCGCCTTTAATCACCCATTCTGGGGTGTGTATGTTGCTTTATGCCATCTCAATGGGAACTTGTTTCATTATTTACCAGTCAATAGTGGACCTCTGCCATTCCATATAAACCAAGTGTGGACCTTTTTTTTTCCCAGCAATGCAAAACAATATGAAAAATGGATTCCTATAAATATAGATTGAGGCAATTAGTATATGAAAATTTAATGCTTAAAATCCTCAACTCCTCCATCAAAATGTAGATGTTTGCTATTTACAGTTAATTATAGTTTCATGGAATTTAAAAGAAGACCAGTGTCATTTTATACAGGCAGAGTGGGGACTTAAGTCATTATTTTTCTCTTCTAAAGCACAAAGTTCTGAAGAAAAATCAAAATATAAAAAAGTATATATTTTGCCAACTCAGTTTTATCTATCAAAAATACCTTTTCTATTCCTTGTATTTCAGACAAACTGGTGACTCCCAATGACTTTTTTTCCTTTACATGTTAACTTATTGCTCCCTGGTAATATAATATAACGATTAATATTCAAATCAAAACTGGCTAGGTATGAAATAAAGTAATACATTAGTGGCAGAGCTCCCCGACAGTGCTGCTATGCATGGTTTGACATGGCCTTATGGACTGGAGCCACAAAAAACACCCACACAACCACACACATTATATATATATATATATATATATATATATATATATATATATATATATATATATATATATATATATATATATATATATATATATATATATATATTCATCATAAAAAAAGGTTAGCTTAGTTAATTTCTTCTTATTTGCCCATTCTTAAGTGTGTATGTTGCTTTATTCTATTTCAATGGGATTTTGTGTCATTATGTACCAGCCAATACTCGACCCCTGTCATTCCACATAAGCCATATGTGGATCTTGTCTGACAGAAAAGTATTACTTAGTGTTTGGTCAGTTTTATTGTTTTGTACATTTGTTTTTGCTTTGTGTATAATCAGAGAGAGAAATTATTTTGCCAGAGAGCCTTTAGATGATCTTCTATTGTCAAATAGTGAAAATATAGAAATGCAGACTGAAAATTTGTCAAAGGTGGAAAAACAAATGCAATTTTATGTTTTTTTTGTGATCACTTTAGTCTGTTACATTAAGATTTAAATGTCTTGGTAAACTGATTAAATTGATCTTTAAATATTATTTTATCCTGTGTCTGACAAAGGCTGAAGGTCCCTCCACCATAAGAATGTCAGTGCCTATGCCATTTAAATTGCTCATGTTGAGGAAACATTTCTGACAATACGACCTTGGATCTGTAGTTTATATCAAGATAAAATTGTTCAACTCCCTAAGATAGATTCCAGCTATACAAGATTGTATCCACATAGTGTATGTTGTCTAAAACATTTAACTTTTACACAATTTAGACTACAAAAGGTCCACTCTTTGACTTCTAAGAATGACAGAGGCAGCACCATTATGGATGATTAAAGCCAGAGGAGCAACTTATTATTATGAGACAAAAATCTTATATTAAAGCTCATGCGATTTTTTTCTGTTAACAATGCAGACCTTGATATTAGTTCATGCGGCCATATTCTGAACGGCATGCAAAACATTATTGATTTTTAAAATGTGGCCATAATTTATGTTTTATTTTTTTTATTTTTTATTTTGGGTGGGGGGGAAGAGTATTTGTATTGCAAAGACTTGCTTAAACACTAACACTAAATTTAAATGATCCCTTTTTAAAAGAAACAAAGAAATGCATTGTAGTAAACAAATATTCATTAGGTGAAAGAATGGGTACAGCCAGTTCAACTGCAGTATGTGGAGGCCCACACTTTGATATGTAGACAATGCTCAGAGATCCATGTCCCCTCTTGGCAATTACTTTAAAAATAATCAAAAGTCACATTTTCAATTATATTATGGTAACACAACTTAAAAGTAAATTTTATAGTATTTTTTTTTTTTTTTTTTTCAAAATGACCAGAAACAGAAGTCCACTGTTGCCAGTTTACACTGATAGTCCACTGTTGGTGATATAGACGTGTGTGTGTGTGTGTGTGTGTGTGTGTGTGTGTGTGTGTGTGTGTGTGTGTGTGTGCGTGCGTCCGCGTTTACGACGATTAGGGATAAAATTGGGTAAATAGTGTAATCATGGGTGCAGTGCAGGTACCTCCCAGAGGAAATATGTGGTCCTATAGCCTTCATTCTGACAAGTGTCTGACATTTTGCAATCCAAACTTCTTCTGCTCACCATAACCTCACTGACATTAGTGAATTCTTAGGTGCTCTAACTTCCTTCATTCTGAGGGGGGCAGCGTCCCACCCTCATTCGTAAAGTACCGCTTTTGTGTAGGTGCCAAAGCTGAACAAACTCCTCGGGCATGGCGTGGAACCATTTAAAGGGCAGGATGTTGTCATAGTAATGGTGGCTGATGGGCAGCTTGTCCAATCCAATTGAGAATGGCCAAAAGCCATATACTGTCACCTCATCGCACAGCCCCAGCGCCAGGCTGACCATGAAGAGCCCCGTAGAGAGGCGTTTTGCTTGAACGCCGCGGGCTTTCCAGAATTTCCCTACGCTGAACAGGAACTCAGGGTTCGCGAAGAGCATGGTGAGGTTGGAGGAAGCGTCTGTGAGAGTGTAGTATGCCCGAAATGATAGGTCAGTACCAAGCCTCATGGAAAACGCTGGCATGTAGATGAAGCTGGAGCCGTATACCTTCATACTGTCCACAAAAGCCTTTCTGGACCAAAGAAGTTTTTCGAATCTGAAGAAGAACAGTGAGAGTTGCTCTAAATACAGTAGTGTAATAAGTAAAACAATATGACACCTTAATGTAAGTAAAGCTCTGAATGAGAGGTGATATTCATTCTAGTATGCAGAAATATTTTATTTAAATGTCTTTTGAAAAAGCAGCTAGTTGAAAATGGGTAAAATTCAATATCAATTAGTTTTATGTCGCTTAAGAATGAAATTTGCTTCTGTTTTTATACTTTATAAAGACTTTTAATTATTAAAGTCAAAACCAGCCACCATTTAATAAAAAAAAAAAAAAAAAAAAAAAAAAAAAAAAAAAAAATTTTAATGGACGGCCTATCATAATTAATTCCAGGGGTTCCTAAACACTTGCTTTCACAAAGCGCCGCCTATTTCCACAAAGCTCCTCTTCGGTGTTGCAGTTCCCAGCCAAGCTTCCGCCTCACAGAGCACCCCTCCCCCGCGTCTTCCCCACTCAGCTCCACCAAACTAGCATCAGCAGAAATTAGCAAACACCTGGTGGAACTGCGTATCTGCTGAGCTTATCATAAAAAGTACTTCTCAGTACAACGCTCCTAAGAACGGGTGTAAACAGCATAATGGAGGAGCATTGTTGTGATGTCATGCTGAAGGTGGAGTGTCAGAAAGAGCATGAGCTTCTTAAAGAGACAAAGCCAATTTCAAGGTGTCAAATTGTGAAGTCAAATTTCTGTTAAGTTATGTTTGATATATACAGCATTTTTTTTAACAACTGAGGGTAACAACTTTGCTTGATTGTGCTATAAAATGGCACTATGCGCCTAGAAAATACATAATACTCCCTCTTAAATAAATTAATTCTACAAAGAAAAGTGGTCTGATACTCTTCCAATGGAGAGTTTATCAATCAATCAATCAATCAATCAATCTATATGTATATACATGAATATATATATATACTCATTTTTAAAGAGTACTCTTTTCTGGGATCAGATTTTGTTTTGCATTTTTCATTATACATATTTCTGGAAAAAACAAAATTGTTTTTGTCATGGTTGAGTTCTGTAACACTTTTGGCACTCTATATTTGGTAGCCTTAATCCAGCCTTATGCAGGTTTCATTTTCCATCTACCTCCAAGCAAATCTTATGACCTAATTTCAAAACATAACCCATTAGCTTCAGTCATTTGCAAACACAAAGATTCTTAATTACATTCAGCATACTTGTACAGTCCGACTGATGAGCACTTGCTGGATTTCAAACTAATTTACCTTTTCTCAATGATGCTTGGGTTGGAAGTGACCAGGTGGGTTCTGGTTCCTACATCCTCCACATATTCCGCTGTGAGTGGCGGAAGGTTGCATCTAAAAGAATAAAAGAGCAATAATGAGTATTTCATGCATATTACTTATAAAGACACAAACTTGTCTATCCAAGTTAATAAAAGTGATACCTATGAAATGTAATAGGGGCCTGACTTTGTAAGATGTAGGCCCCGAGGCTAAAGTTGCAGTGCTCCAACGACACAAGTTTGTTTTAAGCATAAATGACAACTGACTGATAGGTGCACATCAGTTTCAAGGTCTGTAGGTCTTGTCAAGAAAATAAGTTTTCGTTCTTTCTTTCTTTTCTTTAAAAAAAACACTCCTTTGTTTATTTATCCATTTGAAAAACTTCCTTCTGCAAAAAGAATCACTTCTAGAAATGTATTCTTCAACACACAAACATGACCCAAAATGGTATAGTGACTATGCCAAGCTTATATGTGGCAATGTAACACATTCATTGAAATACGCCTAAAGAATAGAAAGAGGCGTGGCACATGCACTTAAAGCTTGCTGGTGTTATGCCTGACGTGTTTGGGTGTGAGGTTAGTGTTAGTGACCTTGTTGTTTTCAGGTAGTTGCATGATGGTCATCTACACAAAGATTCAGTGAATTTAAACCCCTTATTGTAATCAAGGGAACTATAATTTTTTTTTTTTTTTTTCGGGGGAAATTTATAAAACATCACTTTACTCTAAAAACATTAATAAATGTAATCAGGGGCCCCTGAAACAACAAGGCCCCAGACTGCTATTCAAATTGGGTAAACTCTGGCTCAGAAAGAAACTGAAGAGACTAGATTACATGATACAGAGTGATTATGGTTTTGCCGTCTGGCACTGCTATGACTTCACAGAATGAACATTTGTTGCTCCAGAAAGATGTAAAATAACACATTAGAAGTTATGCACTGCTGGCAGTGAGTGAAAGGTGGAATGCATTTTGGAAATGTCCCACACTACTCAAGCTGTAACGGAATTGTGTGCACTACAAGCTACTGAGGATTTTCCTTTTTTCCACAGTCTTTGTATTTCTCCATCCAGATTGGGCATTCAGCTGTGCATTTTGTGCAAAATTTTAGTGGATTTCTCACCCAAAAATCAAACTCAGATCATGTAAAACACTGCAGGTCTCACGCTACTAAAGAGCCAGTTGAGGCCTGCTTGCACACATGGTGAACAGCATTGAACTCAGCATAAAGTTCAGGGGGTTTAGTAATAATAAAGGAAGTCTGAAAAGCCTAATTTGAAGGGTTATTTTACAGCTGTATTCAAGAGGAAGTGTGCAAAATGTTGCTGAGGGCGGTCGATATTTTACTCTATCTTTCTGCAATAACATTTCCAGGAACAAATTGAACAAGAATTTGTTTAAGCCAGATCAAAAGCCTCCCAAGCTGGACAGAGAGTTTAATATGAGGCTGGAGAATTTACTGTGCTCACAAACATATATTGAAATGTAAATAGATGACTCAGAGTTAGATATGCTCTGAGTTGTTCCATGCTTTAAGTTTGGTAACTTTCCTTAAGCAGCACAGGATTTAACAGATCTCTTCCTGATTTTTGTCGATTCCCAAAAATAAGGCTATAAAAAAAAAAATCAGGCTTGAACATTTCAGGAATTTTTGGGGGGAAACTTTTTATCTCCTTGTTTCAGCTGTTTAAAGGTTTTTTTTCACAATAATTATTGAAGATCTCACAAAAACATTTGTTTTCTTCTTTTTATGTGTAGAATTAAATGATAATGAACTGCACTAATTGGATTTGAAGTCCAAGGAAAAAAGAATGTACTAAAATTAGGGCACTGGTTTTGGCAAGTGCTGGAATTGTTAAACCCATGGTAATCAATCAATGTGCATTCTGGCTCAAAATGAAGAACACTCCTTCAGAATACAACTATCCAGCTTCCGTTTTGTACTCTGTATTATGTGCACATGCTTAATTTTTATTTGTCTATTTGGAAACTTATATCTAATTCAATTAGAGAAAGTACATTTATTTCAGTTCAAAAAGTTAGTTTTTGTGTTAATTGTTATGATTAAAGCTAACAATAAATCAGTTGCTCAGAAAATTGAAATACTACACAAAACCAATAAAAAGGATTTTCTTTCCCCAAAATGTTCCATTGAAGAGTATGTTCATGGAACAGTATAGAGAGTCAGTGCTTGGTGGGGTTTCCTTTTAAATTAATTACTGGTAAACCTGAACTGAAATTTCATTTGCATCAATCTTTGTAGCTTACCACTTTTGTGAAATGGTAAAAGTGTGCTGCACAGCTGTTAAGTCAGTAGTCCTCTCCATGATTATGTACACCATAAGATGGACAAAACATAAATAAAAATGAAATCCACTGGTTTTATATCATGATCTAATTTTCTAATAAACAAATTTTGGGGTTTTCATTTGTTGCACACCACAGTTATTAAAATCAACACAATTAAATACTTGAAATCTATCACTTTGGGTGTAATCAATCTATATAATGCATGTCACATTTTGAATTGAATTACTGAATTAAAATAAGTTTTTACTCAAATTGTAATTTATTAAGATGCAAAGAAACATTGCAGAAAAATTTTATATAGGAAGAGGTGTCTGGATTGATTGCCAACTCTGCCTGTTCTTTGATATTGTCTCTTCCAGGAAACCTTCAAATAGCAGTTACCTTTCAGGTATTTTATCATCATTTCAAGAGAAGTGTGAACATTTTGTCATTGCAGCTGTGGCATGGAACAAAATTCTGTTCCAGGAAGTAAGAGAAAAATTAGCCATCTTAATATTAGCAAAACATTTTAAATACCTTCTATTTTCACACAACGCAGATGTTACAGTTTACCACTTAGGTCAGTTTGACGAGGCAGTTGGGTTCAACTGATCCCTTCTATGAAAGCAAGTGTAGTGTGAAAGCTGTAGTGTGGTAGCTTTAAATAACCCTTCTGTGTAAGTCAGCAATTATACTTTATTATATACTAAAAGTCTGATTACAACAAAGATACGACTCTACCAAGATCCCAAAATCTCACTCAGTTTTTTAACCTTTATGCTATACTTTACTTTACCCTTGACTTTGAAAAAAAAAGCATTTGCCCACTTACAGATTTTTTGGGTTTTTTGTTTATGACAGCTAAATGTCTCTAATCATCCAACAACTTTTAATAAACAGACCAAGATAACCTAAACAGAAAATACAATTTTCAAATGATTTAATTTGTTATGGGAACAAAAGGTATCCAAACAACCAAGGCCCCGAAATGCAAAGTCATTGATTCCCACCAGTCAGAAAAAGGTTACAAAGCCATTTGTAAGGCAGAACACATGGAATAGAAAACATGGAGGAGTGGTGAACCACTGCTGAATAAAAGGAAGAGAAATGTCTGTCTCAGATTTTCCAAAAGACATCTTGACAATCCAAAAGGCTTTTGAGAGCATATTCTGGTGACTGCTGAGACAAAAGTGGACCTTTTTGGAATGGGATGCATTCTGTTAAATCTGGCATAAAACTGACACAGCATTTCAGGAAAATAATGGTATCAGTCAAAGATGGCAGCGGGAGTGTGTTGATCTGCAGCTCCTCAAGGACCTAGGACCTGCACATAAACCCACCATGTGGCTGAATTAAAACAATTCTGAAAAGAGCAGGTGGCAGAAGAGAGAGAGAAAGAGAAAAACATCTTATGGAATAATCTTAAAGATTGTGACAAACATGTCGGAAATGTCAAGCATCCACAATGGACCAAAACATCTTCAAGGGCTGAAATCTAGTAATATTTTATCATTAATTCTTGTTCTGTTATGCATAATAGTATATAGCATTCAAATTTGTCAACATTTTCAAATAGCAAAGCTCCAATATAGTGCTAAACATAAATGTTTGTGGACAGGAAGACTTAGCTTTGGTAAGAAAGCACGAAGGCTAAGGAAAAGATTTTGATAGTAAACATTAGCTAACTACAGTTTACAACTGTATAAAGTCACAATGCGTGTTTGACCAATAAATTTTTAAAATTTTAATTTCATTTTCTTTTTATATACTTCTCAGAGCCCATTCCTCTGTCAAAAGCTCTGAAATTAATATTGGAAACAATTGTTGGGAATATCTCAGAGTAAAATAACTTATCTGACATGGATGACCCCTTGGAGGATCCTGATCAAATATCCTCCACCACAGTAGCCAAGTAGCAGTGAGGAGTAGAACCCTGGGAATGAGGACCCCATTCCACAGCTCAAATAACCTGATTCACTCTGGTATGTTGGTGTTGCAAATGGCTAATTTACAGCACCTGTTTTGCAGGTTATTGTTAAGACTGAGCTTTGACATTTACACATTCCCGTGATGTTGGAGTCAGCAGGTTGCATCTAATGGGTCAAAAGATGACCCTGGAGAGCCAACAGCAAGACTAATCCTTTTAAATGCAAATTGCTTGTTCTTACACATTTAACTATTTATTCAATGCCTCTGGTAATACACCTCAGTGATTCCCATGTATGGGTACATGTGCAATGGCTTGGAAACAAAATACTCTTTATTTCATTGTGATTCTTTTTCTGCAGGTCGTGCTGTGCACTGGTTGGCTGCTCAATTCAGCCCAAACCTAACCAGGTTTAAGGCTGAGGAGGAAATTAGGACAAAGAAGGCTGGACCACACTGAATACGTAAATCAATATATTGATAAAGATAGGCTGAAACTAACTGTATAGTGTCCCAAACCTACAGGACTAGCCTCAAATGGGTGCCCACTCAGCACATCAGTTCACGAGATGCACACATTTGTTGGAATCAAAACAATAATAACACGTTTAAATTGTGAGTATTTTTGCATATATTGAGCATTCTTTTTGTTAGTTAGTTTGTTTGTTGCTAAGTGTGTCTTGTCTTTTCATATTGAGTAGTTATATGTTGCAACAATGAAAATGAAAAATGTTAAACCCAGTGTTTAGGCTGGAAATAAAAGAGATTTGCACCTTGTTACACACAGTCTTGACTGTGTTTTCAGGAAATTCAGAACATGCCCACACACACACATATATACACACACACATATATATATATATATATATATATATATATATATATATATATATATATATATATATATATATATATATATATATAAAATGTCATTCACATGCAAATATATTATTAGATTATTATATGTATTGTTACCTGGTAAAATTACTTTGATGATTTGAAAAATGTAAGTTTGACAACAAAGTAAGAACAGCCATAAAGGGTAAGGGGGCACGGTACAGTTTCAATAAAATGAAGTGTTCTTCATCCCCAATCATTCAGTTTTATTTATCACAACTGCTTAACACCTCTTTCCTCCCCTTTTACTGTTTTTCTTATGTACTCCTCACCTGCTTCTGCTGACCTCATTGTGTCCCACTTTGCCAAGTTGCTGTCTCTTGGCTACAATCAACACCTGCCCTCATTTAGGAAGATGCTATAGAACTTCTCTCTTGAGCACAGCCGAATCAAATTTGGGAGAGCATTGAAGCGGTTCCATTCACGCACAAACCAACAGACCCCAGAAATCCCTTTGTCTCACCGCATGATGAAGTCAGCCTGGTCAATGTACCGTCCGCACTTGTTGTGCCTGAGGATGCCGCCATTGCCCACCACGGCACACTTCTTCAGGGGCAGCTTCAGAGGGATTTTCTGGAGGGAACAAGAAACTCTTTTGTTAGCAGGCAACTTGTTGTGCAAATTCAGAAACAAGCATTCATTTTCTCTAAGAAGTAGACTCTAACATTGAGGCCATCATACAGTGTAGCCAGTAACAGCGTAGCCTTGTGCTAATTTCCCCCCAAAGCCCTGGGGTACTGAAAGACAAATCACCAAGAAGATATGAAGGGAAGAAATTTCCAAAAACAAGCTGAGATTATGCAACTCATGAATCCAACTCTGTTTCTGATATAACCTCCAAGAACAAAGTTGGCATTATGTATGGAAAAATTCTCTAACGATCAGCCACAGACAGGAGGTACTAGGGCTGAAACTAATGAGTAATCGATCATTCTATCGATGATTCTGATGATTAATCAGTTAATCGGGTAAAAAAAAATTGCCACACTGTGCAGATTTCTCATTTAACCACTTAAGTGTATTTCATACTATATAAGAAATGCAAATAAGTAATTACATTTTTAAATAAGAAAATAAACATTTTATTGCCTAAAATGCAATAACATAGCATTCCTTCAATGTACCCTCAGTCATTTGTAAAAAAGGATGCATCTGGAGCAAAAAGAAATGCTTCCAACATCAACATGTGAAAAGGTTTCTTTCTGCTTGACTGAACATCAGTACAGTGTTGAGCTGATCTGGTCACTATTTTTTGGATTAACCAGTTAACAATTGGACAGCAAAAGGTGCTCAATAGGAGGTTTGTATTGTTTTTACAGAATTTGAACCAGATGAAACTAAAACTTTGCCACTTGAGGAGTTATGGGTGGAACATATTTACAGACAAAGAAGTTTTTTTTAATCTTACATGCAAAATGTATATTTTTCTTGTACAGTTTTGGCTTAATTACTGCTCTGACTGTGTTGTTCCTTCAGCAAATGGCCTTTTTTGAGTCTATGTACTCCAGTTAATGATTAATCAATCATTAAATCAGCTGACGATTATTTCAATAACCAATTTATCATGATTAATAAGATAATCGTTTCAGCCCTATGTGGCACCTTTTATGTTATATCATATATTTACACATGCCTGTCTCATTTTCTATCACAAATAAACGGGAAAAATTTTGAATCTAAGTCTGCCAGGGGTAAGAATTATGGGGTAAGAAGTGTGGGCTTAGCTGTGATAAGGTTTAGCTTTTGCTCTAAATTTAACCCGATTTTATTGCAGGGGGCTCAGTATTTGATATTTTAAAACACATGTTTACCCCAAAATCTTTTTCAGAGGGAACAGAACAATGATGGATATTAATTCACGATATATTAAACTAAATACAAAACAACACTAAACTATTTGCATGAAGTTGCAGTGCTGTGTGGGTCTTGTTCACTATGTATCTGTAAGTGTCCCCGAGTGGTCAAATAAATTTTCAATACACTGAAATATTCAGAAGACCAACTCTTCCACCACGTCAGCCACTTTAAGCATTTAACATGTTGAGGTGAGTGAATCTTCATCTGTACAAACAGAGTGTCTGCATAGCTTGGCAGGAGAATAGGTTTTCAGGTAATTTCTACAACACTTATTTAGCACAAACATAACTTTTACATCTGCGTGGCATGTGTGATGTATGTGGTGTCTTTAATGAATCCCCAAGTTGTAATATATATGCAGTATATAGGTTATACCCAGTTAGGTTTTACATGACTTCTATGTAAAAAGCTAAGTGTCTGGGTCACTCGGTCTGCATATTTTCACCTTTGAAACATCAACCATTTCAATTAAACAGCTTAACCATGCTAATGCATGAGGTTCTAATGTTCACCATCACTTCAATGAATACTAGAGAAGACAAAGATTGCAAGAATCTGCTTTTCAGACCAATAAGCCATATGTATACAAGCTCTGTTTGAACCATCTTACTAACCAGTAATTACTTGTCAAAGCTCTGTTAGGCACATTCTCTGGCAGATTCAGTAACTGCTGCCAGCTCAGTGTAGCATGGCTGGTTGTCTCTGTTAAGACCCAAAATCACAACAATGATAGTTTACTGTATCTAGAAGAGTGTATGACTCAGAGCAACATCTGCCCCATATAACCACCAGATCTCCCCGAGAAGCACATTGCATGTCACATACAGGATGTGCACCACATAGACTAAAAATAGTGTCGCAATAACCTCAGGTTGGTAGATTCACTGGAGCTGAACACAAAGATTATTGCCTTTCATTAGGCAAGTACACACTTTTCCAGCTCTAAACTTAATGTTTATGGTAGATGTAAATGACTGTTTCCCATCTGTTCTTGAGTTTCATTAGATCAGGGTACAGCGGGTTACACAGAGATTTTTTAACCTACTTAATGTTGCCAGTGAAGTTCTATTTAAGTGTTGTGTTTTTCTACAAATGGTAATCAAGGCTGTGTGGCTAGTGAATTTGAACTAAACTCTCTAAATAAGGTGCTTAATCACACTTTAGTCATGAATTTAAAAAAAAAAAAATACATACATACATACATACACACACACACATATATATATATATATATATATATATATATATATATATATATATATATATATATATATATATATATATATATTATATATCGTGGTGGTGGATAAACAACAGAGGAAAGCCGTTGTGGTGGATGTAGCAATACCAAACGATTGCAACATCAGGAAAAAGGAACACGAGAAACTGGAGAAATACCAGGGCCTCAGAGAGGAACTAGAGAAGGCCTGGAAGGTGAAGACCACAGTGGTGCCTGTGGTCATTGGGGCCCTCGGGGCAGTCACCCCCAAACTGGAGCAGTGGCTAAAACAGATCCCAGGAACAATGTCAGACATCTCAGTCCAGAAATGCGCAGTTCTCGGCACAGCCAAGATATTACGCAGAACCCTCAAGCTCCCAGGCCTCTGGTAGAGGACCCGAGCTCAGAGGTTGAGAAAGACCACCCGTGGAGGGTGAGAAGGGAATTTATTTTATATATATATATATATATATATATATATATATATATATATATATATATATATATATATATATATATATAAAATGCTTCTTAGAATAATTAGAATAATTCTTAGAATAATTCTGTATTGTTCAGGTCATCTTTGTCTGACATTAGCAATTGTTTAATGATCTCAAACATATCATAAAAAGAAATAAACTGAAGAAATACGTGAAGGGACAAATGCTTTTTACAGCACTGTACATCTTATAAGACTTATGTAGAAATAAGAATACATTTTTGGCAACATTATAATGTTCAAAATCAGTCCCTATCACAGTGTTAGGAAGAAAGGACTGAAATGATCTTAGAGAGGCAATTGTTGCTGCACATCCATCTGAATAGTAATATGAGACATTTACAGATCATTTGGAGTCCATCATTAAACAGCAGGGAAAATTTTACAAGTGAAAAACTTTCCATTCAGTTTTGACAGTACTTCTAGTTGTGGCTGTCTCAGCAAGTTCAACTCAAGGTCAGACTGTATAATGTTCAGGGCTGTAACATGAAGACAAGGACCCTAGTACAGAATGTGATGTAATTTTGGATGCTAGAGGCAACACCAATGAAGGGGAAAAAAATCAATTACAAACTCTTTAAAAGGTGTTACACAGCAGGGAGCCCAAAAGAAACAAGAATTAGCAAGGAGTTAGATCACAAAAGGCAACACCACTTTTGTTTGACAATGAGTGTCTGCCATAGAGCATGCATGTTTGACAACCGACGATATGAGGTAATTCCCCATCATGTACATACCCTACTTATGGATTCCTGTGGTTTTATGAGCCCAGTGAATATTGTCTATTAGCAAGATGCTAAAGAAGCCAAATGATAAAAACATAACTAAACTCACAATACCTAATGCCCATATTTCATTTTAGACTGAAAAATTCTCAGTATGTTAGATGCAATACACAAACAACATAACACAAGTAAGATTTGTTTGGAGAGAGCTAAAAGTGTTTTCTCTATAAAAAGATAGGTGCAGCATTGTGTGAGTTGGCTAAAAATTGTACGTAAGCTGCACATAAAGTGGATTTATAAAGTTTACACTCCTATGCTAAAGTCAGGTCCTATGTCAGGTTTTCATGATGTAAAAACAATAAGAACAAGATACATCTTCAGGTCCTTTTTAATGATTAACATGACACATTGAATTAAAAATAGTTCTGTGTCAGTGAGGTATACAAAAATATGAACTAATGAGAAAGGTAAAAAAAAAAACCCAAGAGAAACCAGGAACAAGGGGGAGACATAACGAGCGATAGGGAAATATATACTGAGAAGAAGTGACCAGTGGAACAAGACACAGCTTGGAGAATAATTAGCAGAGTGCGAGCAGCTGAGAAAGCTGAGGACCGACACAAAGGAAATCTAGTGGAAATCATGACTCAATGGAGACTAAAACAGAAAATAGGAAATAAGACACAATGTAACAAAAGAATAACTAAAATACACAGACAAAAGGGGACAAAGAACCTCAGAAGTGGGAGAGACAGAAAATATGAGTAAAATAGGAAGGACTACCAGACTACTAAGAATACAACAGGAAATTTAAAATCAGAATCTAAATCTGTGAAACCTAACTACATAGCAGAATAAACAAAGTAAAAAACACTATTATATTTGGTTGGAGGGAAAAATATAAAAGATAAAATAGCTGCAATAACTTGGGTGCATAAGTGCACAACAAGAAACTAATATTTTAGTCTTTATTTTTGTTGTTGTACACACTTGCCATCAATTACAAAATAATCTAATTAACCATTAGTAAAGTTCAGCTTTCCTCTTAGGGTATGTTTAGATTTGCTTATGTCCTTCCTTCAACCACAGCTATATCTTCCAGAGAGGTTGAAAAGGATCAGAAATCCACAGCACTATATATGGTATATACTGTATGCCACAGAAAAGAATCATCATTATTTAGAGAATACACGGGATAAGAATGATATTACTAAAAATGGAAATTACCCATCCCTGATTAATAATAAGACAAAGTGGTCAAAAAGGCTGTCCTGCCCTAACAGTAACATTGGAGAAATCAAAACATGTGCAGAGTCTGTGCATATTTATGAAACCAGGTTATTGTATCTTTTTATGTATATAATTTTTTTGTTTTTCATCTGAATTGTCCAGGGTATATACCCCATTAAAGGATGGGGAAAAAAAACTCTGAAAGGATTTATTGTAGTTTTTGGGGTGTGCAGACAATTTATATCGATGGTATTTGATCAACATGTTCCTTAAAAACAAATGGTCAAACAAAAAGTGCTTCAAGTCAATACAACTAAAACATATTCAGAGCCTGCATTTGAATTCTGATATTTTTTTTCTTCAATAAAAAATGACAGTGTTGAATATTGTATTTTGTTTGTCTTTGTAACAACCTAATTTCAGAACATTAGTAAAGATAACTGCATAATCATCATAATTGTTTACTGCAGAACAAAAATATTTTTGATTTAGATTTTTTTTAATGGTCCATATCTGCCAGTCATCTAATTAGAAAAACGTTACTTATTGCATGATTAAATCGCAATATAAAACCAGTAATTCTGTGAAGGCCTTCAAGCTTTGTTAGCGAACCTTATAAAAAAGCATTATCATTATTATTATTATTATTTGAAAACTTTTTCCTTAAAGAATGCAGCTTTTTTCCACTTATTTTTAATCCAGTCTTTAGACTTGACTATTTTTGGATGAGTGGCCTGTTAAAATTGAATTCTAGTATAAATTGTTGAAGCATTTAACAACAGCAAAACCTTTATCTTTCAGCCAGTAGGCGTGGTTAGCCAAACAATGAGGCTCGACAATCTTGAGAAAGTCTGTAGGGCAATTGCTCAAGATTACTTTAAAAGATAAAAAAGTAGTAGCCAAATTAAAAAATATATAAAATAATCTTTATTTTTATTAAAAAAATAAAGTGTGATCCTTGAAAATGCTAAACCTTTTATTCTTACAGGATATTAACACTCAAGGCAAAGCCTGTAGAATTACTGCTTTTTTCCAAAAATCTAATAAAGTAAATTCTGTCAGAATATTTCATTGAGATACAGATAAAAAGAAGCTGAAACTTTGCAACTGTTGATGAATTAGCCCAACTATTTGAAAGTCTCATTCAAAAGATCTCTCAGCACAGATAGGAGCAGTGGTCTTGCTTTGCCACTATCTCACTGCTTTCACATTTTTTATTTATTCACATGCAGCTCCCCCTTCTTGCATGACTGAACATTCACTGATAACGACTTCAAATTTGGGTCAGATTTTCATCATGGTCCTTAACCACTATATTGGAGTGCGGATATGCAGCCTGCGAGACAACTGTCTCAGATCTTTAACATGTTCAGCTTCCTCTAGGTTAAATAGAAACACAAAAATCAGTGACTGTTTTTCACAATCAGCAATCTACACATCCCTACATATGCAACTTTGAATGCAAGTAAAGACTGTTCGAGTGCAAACACAAATGCATGCAAGTGAATTTTTAAACTATGCTTTAGTATGTGGTAAATACCTTATGCATTTAATGCATCAGTTTATTTCTTGTAAAAACACAATTTGAACTTTTACAAAATTAAGAAATTCATAAAATTCTGTTTGCTTGTTGTTTATTTTCAACTATGGTAAGGTGTCTTTAGGATGAGGCTTTGGCTGTTTGTGCACCCACTCCTCCACAGCTTTATATTGACTCTCCCTCACACAGAGACAATGTGTGAGTAATCCTCTTCCCCTCAGAGGTTGGCTGTCTGCTCCACTGACCCCTCCCTTCCTCCATTATGGATCACCAAGTATCCCTGAGAAAACACACCCTCCTCACATCAGCAGCAAGTGAGCGAAGAAATTACTTCAAATTAATCTACTCCTAATTACTTATGTGTCAGTCATTAGTGCCATAGAAAAGGATTCCTTCAGCAAAAATAGTGGAAAAAGAAATATTTGCACATGTAACCTAAACATGCATCCCTGGACAAAAGAATGGACCAGATAGAAATGCTAATTTACCTGCACAAAAAGTGGATATGAGATGTTGCTGACAGTGTGTGAGTGGTACAACTCTCCATCGTACCACAGGACCTTCCCAATAGGAGAGTTCTCCTTCGTCACTGCAAACATCAACCTTGGATTGCAGCATTCTGTCAGCAGGTTCCTGTGCAGAGAAGGCGGAAGGATTAGTCTGACCTCTAGACAGGTTGATTTAAATGGTGCCGAAAGAAGCTGCAGGAATGATTCATGGTCACAAGCCAAATAGCCAGTTGTCCTATAATCATCACTGAAAAGATTATTGGTGAACTGGAAACTGTTATAGAGGATTACTACTAGAAAAACACCATTATATATCTGTTTGGTTAAAATGCACAACAACTCAACTTTAGAGAAATTATAGCAACCACAGCAATGTTGGCACCACAAAAGTACATTTAGGATGTCTTGCATGACCAAGAAAGAATAAAAATGTAAAACTTAATATTTAAATTAATACATATGCTTTCTATGAGCTTTTTAAATCAGTCACATAATTAATTGTATGATTGCTGCAGGTATGTTCCTGTTTATTCCTACTCTTCTCATTATAGTTAACTATAGATTCCTGAAATTATTCATGTAATTCTTCCTGAATTTAAAATAATTAATGACCCAAAAGAAAAAAAAAAATCACAGCTCATTGAATTGTACCACTGTTAGACTGGCAAATATACAGAATATCTATTCAAGGGTCCACAGAGTAGCCAGGAGGCCAAGCTCAGGCTGTGCATCCTCCTTTGTAGGTTTGCCTGCTGCTCTACTGTTCTGTAGGTGTCACTCTCTCAGATTATCCTAATCAGCCTAATCAGCTTTCGTTCTGTGAACTGGTTTCAATAAGGGAGTTTAATGGGTGAAATTTTAACTGACGCTTAGATAAGAATCATCTATCTTTATATATACACCGATCAAAAGTTTTAGAACGTCCAATTTTCCCAGGTTTGCTATTGCAATTCATGCAAGACCAATGAATAGCTTAAAATGGTAAGTGGTGAGCTGCCAGAAGTAAAAAAAAAAAAAGGTTAGGTTACCCCAAACTGAATCATAACATACATTTCAGAATTGTACAAAAAGGACTTTTTCAGAAAACACAAGATGGGTTTATTTTAAAGCAATTTAAAGCCAATCTGCAGCAATGGAGGTTAATCAAGCCCTGAAATCTTGTTACTAATTCCTATAGGTGTTCATTTTTTCTGGATTACTTACAACACCCTTGGTCTGCATAAAAGCAGTGTTGGAACATACTGTGGTAGCACAGACTGTTGAGTATGGAGAGCCGTTTCATTCAAAATGAAATAAATAAAGATTGTTATTAATACATTATTATTAAATATTCCATGAAATAAATAAATGTCACTATGAAATAAAACAAAAAATAATCTTGAAAAAAGACGTTTTTACCTTATTTGTTTCAATTATTTATTTATTTCATTGTTTATTCATTTCATAATGGTGTTTTACTTTGTGACACTTTTATATTGTAAAGCTACTTTAACTGTTTTTATTTTAGGCTCTTTTTATTTCACATTCTTATATTAAATGAGGGGGTGGAGTTTTCACTGTAGAATGAGGCTGCCACTGGTCAGAATGAAGCAATTAGAGAGACCCTGGACTTCAGCACACCTGCATGAAGGTGGAACATGTGAGCTTTAAGGGCTTAAAATGATGTCCCAGAAGACTGAAAGAGGTGGAATATATTTGGAGTACTAAGGGAACTTGTCTCTAAGTTTTTCACAACCCACTCAAATCTACACAACCCAGTGGAAGCAGTGACTACCCCAGAAGAACCATGTGCTTCAAAACAAGAGCACATGAGCACAGCTTAACTCCCCCACATACAAGGGAAAGCAAGGCCTGTCACGCTAATGCAGGGAACACAAATTCTGTCAGGGATAACTACCTTGGCATGACGCCGGTACGTCAGTTCAAGTCCTTATAGCTCGCAGCCTTGCAAGTTATACCCTCATGCAGATGTGCTCAAGTTCACTGTCTCTCAGCTTGCTGCAGTCTGACCAGAGCCACTCCAGAGAAAACTCCGCCCCTTCATTTGAATATAGGAACATGGGGTAAAAAAAAAGCCTGAAATAAAAACGGAACTAAAATATAAAAGTCCATGATATACGTAAAGTAGCTTCACAAAATAAGTTTCTCAAAATAAAACACCGTTATGAAATGAATAAACAATGAAATAAATACATAAATAAATCTTGAAATAAATAAAAAATAAA
This sequence comes from Anableps anableps, assembly GCA_014839685.1. Classification (NCBI taxonomy): domain Eukaryota; kingdom Metazoa; phylum Chordata; class Actinopteri; order Cyprinodontiformes; family Anablepidae; genus Anableps; species Anableps anableps. The sequence continues at coordinate 10,181,523 of CM026087.1, read as the reverse complement.
CATTTAATTTTAAATATATATTTTTGTTTTATTTCAAGGGGAGGTTTATTTATTTCATGAAATATTTATTAATAATTTAATAGCAGTATATAATTATTTATTTAATTTTTAATGAACATCTGTTGAATGGTATTGTACTACTGGACCAGTTGCAGCAAGAAAGTAATTACTAAGACATCAGATTAAGACAAAAAGGCTTGCCTGGGCCATCAGACACCACCATTACACTACTGAAAACTGAAAGCAGGTATTAAGGACTGATCAATCAAAATTTGACATCTTCGGTTCATCATGCAGATGCACAGTGTGTGGCATTAACTGTCAAACATGGAGGAGGCCGTGTAATGATCTAGGGCTGTTTTGGTGGATCCAGGGTCTGTGACTTGTACAAAGTGAGAGACACTCTCAACCAAAATGGCTACCACAGCATTCTGCAGCACTATGCAATACCCTCTGGCATGTGCCTAGTTCATCAAGACAATGACCTAAAACATAAGTCCAAGCTATGCCAGAACAACCTCAGAAAGGAAGAACAAGATGATATGCTTGGAGTGGCCAGCGCAGTCTGCAGACTTATACCCCATCATGCTGGTTTGGGATGAACTGGACAGAAGAGTGAAAGCAAAGCAACCTACAAGTGCCACACATTTATGGGAACTTTTGCAACATATAGGAAGAACTTTCTGAAGAGTCTTTGATTTCTATTGTAGAACTAATGCCATAAGTGTGTTCAGCTGTTATATCTGCCAGTGGTGGCTACTTTTATAAATCAAAAGATCATTATAAATTTTGGTCATCAACTTGATTCCATGACTACTTTTTTAAAACTCTAATTGCTTATTTGTTCTACGCTCATTTCAGAGTGCAATGAGATTTTAAACTGCATCATTTTCAATCAAACCTTGAAAAATTGGGGTGTTCTTTTACTGGTTTTATAAACCATATAAAACCCATATAAAATCGATGTTCTGTTATCTTAGTCTTCTTTATCAAAGCTAATTTAGGACAGATAAGATCTAACGATATTTCCGAGCAAGAGAGAAATGTGAGCCTGGAAACAAACCTGAACAAATCGATACCCGTCTGATTCTTCTTCCACACTGCCCCCAGTCTGAGCACCTCCTCCACAAGCTCTGTGTCACTCGGGGGTCTATAGACGGGGAAAATGTAGACCCAGCCCAGCACCAGCACACACAGAGCGGCCCACACCGACAGCCTGACCCGGCAGCATCGCATCAACATCTTCCCCTCCGTCTTGTGTAAAAGCAGCAGCGGCGCTTCAGAAACCTTTAAAACGCAGGATCAGAGCTGCTCCCTGCGTAGCATCCCGAGATAGAGCATGAACTGGGGTACAAGCTGCTGGGTTATCCGGTGGTTTGATCTATGCATCGGTCTGGAAATCCGGCTTTAAATGAGACGGGCTCTGATTTATAAGAGAAACAGACGCGTCTGTCCGTGTCACGCTCGGTTCAGGAGCTGTGGTGCAGTGGATCTGCAGGAATCCGCCGCGCTGCTTGCGGTGCATCCCAACCATCATTCCAGCCACGGTTATTATGACGAATCAGACGGGGCCCCCTACAAGCCCGGTGTTCTGCTGCATCCTGTTCAGTCCGTGTTGCCCCCCGCTCGACCTTCACAGCACTGAAAAGCCACCTTTCTTACCGGGTACGGGGCTCTCCTTGAGGCCCTTGCTGCCTAAATGAAGGAAAGTGTGCGGCACAGATGAACCGGGCCAATCCTTCTTCTTTACCCTGTCTGCACCCCCCCTTCCAGTGAGACACAGTATTTATGGGGATGGAGGTGCGTAAAGGCGGACGAAATTGGGGAGGAGGAGAAAAGAATGTGGCTTTCAAAGTAAAAGCATGCCTTCGATTTAGTCGCCATTTATTCCAATATTGCCAGAAGAAATTTACCTGAGTTGGACTCCGGGCGAGCTCCTCCTCCTCCTTCAGATTATGCACAACTAAACACACTTTTCCGACCAAACCCGTTTAACCAACGCAACTTCTCAGGAACATTGAGAACTAAAGCGTATCATGGATTCAGATGGTTAAATAAAAAGGGACATATAGTGTTTTGCTTTACGTTTCGACTCATGAGAGCCGTTTTCAAATGATTTAATTTATATAAGCAAAAAAGTACACTAAAACAACCTGTCCCAAGCAGGAAAAAAAGCCCCTCTCAAACCAAATAGTTTTGGCACCTGATAACAACTGCCATCACAACAGCTGACAATCAGCCTCTTTTGGAAATGTTGGCCACTTTTAATCGCAAAACTGAAGGGTTTAAGCAGTACTGGCCTAGTTAAGATCATCACAGTATTTCATTGGGTTTAATATTTCAAATATTTCAGTCTGGTTCAGGTCATTATCTATAGGCCTGAAGCTATTAGTCATTCTTTATAAGAGAACCACTAAAAGTAAGACCAAATGGCACCCATTGGAGTCTGTTATGCTGAATTTTGAGATGCACTCATTCAAATGCAAGACCAGCAAAGACACATCAGTTATTTTCCATCTGGCTTATAAATGAGTGGCTTATCTGGTTCATTGCTGGGATTCTGACCCCTGGAGACATTGAGTTTTTAGTGAATGATTAAAGCTGATTGAAATAAACTCAACATTCATCATATGATACAGTCAAAAAACTATATATACAATAATACTCTTAGCATTGATTCTGGAACTATTTAGTGAGGAGTCTCTGTCTTTTTTTTCCAAAGTGATTTATCTCAGTTGTTTGAAATTGAGTGATTGAAAGGAATCAGCCAAGAGAAGACTGCAAACAGTTTCACGGCATCATTTTATAACTATGGCACATTAAGGATGGTATTCAAGAAGTAGTAAAAATACAGGACAAGAGTGGTGCAACAAAAACTGTAAATGTGTTTTCAAAATAAATTAAAAGACCAAAACTTACCAGGAAGATCTTCTATTCTCCATATCTAGATTTAGGATTAGGGTTACAAAATATAATTTTCTTCCAAATAAAACACACAGGCTTGGGTAAAATATTCTAAAACATTGTGAGAGAACATTTTATGGTCTAATGAAACTGAACTGGTTATTGTGGTCCACAATTTCAAAAGATTTGTTTAGCACAAAAACAACAAACCAGAATAACACCATGCCCTCTCTGAAACATGGTAAAGGTTACATCATGCTCTGAGGTTGATTTTCATCAGATGCAATTAGGGTTCACTAAACAGCTTAAGATAAAGGATGGTGGTGGAGTGATGTTTTTAAAGGGAAAATCAACTTTTTAAAGTTTTATATCATGTTATAATGTTATTCCCTCATCAAAAACATACCCATAGTGTTGCTTTGATTCTTTCATGCATATTTGAGAAATTCTTGAATCCCCCATGGCATTCATTCAGGGGTGCCAAAATGCCTGCTCATACAGTGCAACACCTATTTAACTTGGAGCTTCAGTCCCCAGCTGAGCTTCTGCCTCACAGAGCACCCCTCTCCCATGCCTTCCCCACACAGCTCCACCAGACTAGCGACAGCAGCAATTAGCAAACACCTGGTAGAACTACACGTCTGCTGAGCTCCTAGGAATGGTTGTAAATGGCATCATGGAGAAGCATTGCTGTGATGTGCTGAAGGGGAAGTGTCAAGGGTAGGAGCTTCTTAAAGAGACAGAGGCCAATTTCAAGGCATGAGATATGGCTATGTTGCAAATTAATTTTCTTTTAAGGTACTTTTGATATATACAGCATTTGATAACATCCTAAGGTAACATAGTTACTTGATTGTATGATAAAATGGCACTATGTGCATGGAAAATACATAATATGCTACCTTTACTGCATCACAGTGAGTCCAGATGAATAAAACAATGATTTCACCAGACAAAAATGTAATCTCTGGAATGGAATAACCAGATTCTAAAACTAAATGTAAAGTAAAACCTGTACAATTACCAGAAGAGGACTGTGGACAAAAACTGTCCTTTTTCGCTTTCATCTGGAGCCCGGTTTATGTTGTGCTTGCGCCCTCTGCTGGCTTTTGTTGACAATCGCAAAAATGATGTTAAACCAAGCTGCGACAGCAAACCAAACTTATTCTCTTATAATTAAAGGCATTTTATCTTCTCTCTGTAACCCAGGAATTTCACCTAGCTGTATGTAGCTGATTATCATTCAGTGTAGTGCAATAAAATGTTCTCACATTTGTAATTTGATCCTCAACTCAGGAAATCCAGAGAACATTTGTTGTTTTGCTGAATAGCAGTAAATCTTCTTTTACTTCCTTTGGACCAGCCCTGTGTTCAGACCTAATTAACTGCTTAATATCCAAAATTATAAATCAGTGTAGGCATAGATTGAGCAACTGTAACCTGAACCTTGTAACCACCAGTTGTGCTTTCTCTTTGGGTGTGTGTCTTTGGCAATGATAGATTGTCATACCTTAAGTGTTTCCTCTGGCCTACTCCTCAGGGCAACCAACAGACAATAAATAAAAAACAACAACAACAACAACTCACAAACAGGTTAAATACAACACAGGCTTGTTCAAGTGAGGTGTTGAGAAATGTGGGGTAGTTAGTGCTCCTGCTGAAACCCTGCTGGGATTAATGGAGAGCCCGAGTCAAGGTTGGGAGGGTGGTGAAAGAGGTGGCATCGCAGGCCACTTGGGTGAAGTCATGTCTCAGCTGTTCTCTGTGATTTGCAAACAGAGGTGTTACAATAGAGGTCTGTGCAAAATCTAAGATGAAAAGTGTTAGCAGTGGCAAACTGTTCAAATAAAAGACCAAGCATTGGATTTCTGTCAATAGTTTTACCAAAAAATTGTTATATTTAAGGTGTGCTAGATCATAAAGACCCAGCACATATAAAACGAGCAAGCATAACCTAGGACGGATTCATTAACAGTGACTAGATAGAATATGGCAATAAGAAGGAAAGGGCTGGCTATTTATATAAGGAGTGAGGTGAAGCTAAATCCAGGACATGTGTACTGGTTTACAAAGAAGGATAGCATGTGGAGCGACAGCAGAAATCAAAACAAACTGGGGAATATTACAGGAGAAACCAACATTAAATCTGCACAGCATAACAGAATCAGAAATCTTGTTTAACACAAACCCTTGGGTGTTATTTAAATATAAATTTTGCATTAGCGTCATTAATACTATTTCCATTCATACAATGAACTTGCTGGTAGAGAGCAACATTTCTCTTTTTTATCATATATAATAAACAATGATAAGGTTGAGAATAAAAAAAGAATCTTAATCTGGAAAGCACCTTGTTTAAACAGCTCTAAACATATGAAATCATCCAATTTAATTCCATAGCAATATTTTTGGTCAAGAAAGAGCAATGTGCTTGAAAAACAGACTGGAGCAAACCAAATAATAAATAAAACACTGAACTCATACAAAAAAAAGACATAGAAGAAGTGTGAGTGGCATTAATACAACAAGGTACTGTTGTATGCCATATACAGAACACAGACAAAGAGGAAAAAACCCCACAAAAATCCTTAATATAAAAACTAAAGTAGACATGTATAAATACAGAAAGAAAAAATAACTGACTCAATAAATGTTACAGGCCACCCCTGACTGTCGTCTGAGAAAAAAAAAAAAAAAAGACCTTATGGTGGAACTGACCGGATCGCTCAGGACACGTTACTGACAGGTGTGAAATATGACTTGGAGTTAGGAAGAATTTCAGAAATGACAAAAACTCGGACTGGATGGAGGTTAGGCTCAGTCACTTGAGACCTAACCTGCCCTATCAGTGTGACTGTTCAGGCTACAACTTGTAACTTGAAATCTACACCACTAAAATCTTCTCTTACAAAATAGTTGAAAAACTGAACCGTTGCAATGTAATATTATGTGTATGTTTGCAATGTAGTGAAAACTCGCTGTTACCTTTTATGAATAAAAACTATATCAGTCAACTTTCATATTATATTTTTGATTGTTCCTTTTTCCTATTCTCTAAATGTTACTCATCAACTTAAAGCAACAACACTTGAAAGTGCATTACAAACACTCTACTAATACAAAAGCCTGCTCACTTTTTATTTTGGGAGGCTGTGTCTCAGTAGCGACAGTAGCGGAGTTGGGTTGCATCAGAAATAGCTCTCCCACCTGCTGAGGTTCACTGGATAACAGAGCATTTGTTGTTCCCCACAGCTTTTCTCCTTTTATTGGCCTTGGTTGTGTCTCTGGCTTTCTTCATGTTTCTTTTTAAAAAGGACAACTCTGTAGCTCCAAAATAAAATAAATTCTAATGATCTATACTAAACTACTGATAATTTGGTATTGTGCTATGCAAAGAAACATGGCAGAGTCATCTTACCTCAAATAGTGGTTAAACAATCCATTATAAAAATGTTATAAATGAGCTTCTGTCAGTCTTAATTTGAAAATCACAAATAAAGAGGAAAAAATAAAAACACCTAATGAGCTTGTCTCATTAGCTGAACAAATACCTTTGATCTCAGTATTGTTTCTAATCTCTGAGAAGCCCTAACAACTCTCTTGACCAAAGATTTATCACAGCACCGCATGTTCCTCTAACAAAGCTAGTGCTCAGTTTACCAAAAACACCTTAACGCTCGCATCAGCTTTATTCTAGTGTAAGCCTCTAGAAGGATTAGAAACTTGATGCTTTGGGGTTAAGTGATTTACAAATAGTGTTGCAGCTTGGGTTAAGATTAGCGCTCATGCTTTGAAATCTTCACAATGCCATGCCAAGGAACTGATGAAAGTAGATACAAATAGAAAAAAAAAAAAAACACTTATTATAGAACAAAGAGGTTTACTGTTATAAAAAGGTCAAAGAAAGTTCTGTTTTTTAGGTTTGAGACAGGGAGACTCACAGTAAATGCTGAAAAACACAAAACCCATGTTTATAATGAACTCAATACTGAAATTATAGGTCATCTTGTGATATTAGTACCCTGTTTATTAGTTTATTAAATTAATCAATCAGCAAAGCAACATAATACACAAACCCGCCATTTCACAGTGAAAGCATTGCATTGGTTCAATGAAATAGATGTGTTAACAGACAACAAATCTGACTTTCATTCTGTCGTTTGGGGTTTGAGAGCCACAGGAGATGAAACAATGCATGCACAGACACTCACACCTACGGGCAATTTGAAGTGGCATATACCTGAGGACAAGCAACACAAACACGGGGATGAGATGTCAACTTCACATTGAATGGCTGGCTGTGAGGCAGTAGTGCTCATAAAATTTCCAATAACATCTTTTTACATTTGATGTAAAAAAAAAAACATTTTATCTATCTATCTATCTATCTATCTATCTATCTATATATATATATATATATATATATATATATATATATATATATATATATATATATATATATATATATATATATATATATAATGGCATGCCGTTCAGGAAATTATTGTATATATATATATATATATATATATATATATATATATATATATATATATATATATATATATATATATATATATGTTCAAAAGTCTGAATATATGGAATGAACCTTGAATATATGGAATGAAACTTGAATATAATGAATGAAACTCTTAATATTTGGAATGAAAGTCGGACTGGGCTCGAGGAATTGTGGGTAATGTGGTTCAAAACATTTATACTTCTCTGTTGGTGTGTATTCCTGTGCTTTTGATTCTTCATCGACAGTGGCCCGAGTACTGTTCCAATCCTAAGTACGCATCAAAACAAGTACTCTAAAAGAAACCAGATACGTTCTTATTTCACCCATTTTATTAAGGATCCATCCTTCTGCGGACTTGGGCCAGCAACATATCCCACAGTGCATTGCGCCACCAGCAGTGATAAATAGAAACGGCGAGGACGGGAACTTCGCGTTTTGATAATATTCTGAGTTTGTCACAAAAACTTTCAAAATGTCCATCCATCAATCCATTATCCAACACGCTTATCCTTTTTTGTTTTGAGGGTCACGAGGGAGCTGGTGCCAATCTCCAGCGGTCATCGGGCGAGACACGGGTTACACACCGGACAGGTCGCCAGTAGTTTCAAAATGTTTTAAGCATAAAAGTATACCTTTGATTTTTATCAGACCAGTCAGTTCACCGACACTGAGCATTCTTTGAAATATGCTCTGGGTTTTGGGAGCAGCACAGCTCGGTTCACAAACCTGTCTAGCTGCGAAGCTAAGCTAAACTAAACTAAGCGGAATTGGAATGTGATCTCCCCTCTCACCCCTGCCTGATCTCGGATAGGCGCTCTGTCATTTCCCGCTACCGGTTATCTGTTAGTGGCGATCTGTGAACCGAGACCTACTGTTTCGAAAATCCCAGACTATATTTCAAATTATGCTCAATATTGATGAACTGACTGGTCAGATGATTTATTGAGGTCTTCCTTCTTGCTTAAAACATCTGAAAACTATTTAATTGTGTGACAACTTCATAATAGTATAAAAAGACGAAATTTCTGCCCTCCTCTTCTCCCTTAGGACCATGGACTACATTACCCATAATACTTTGATGACTTTAATTCCACATATTCAAGGTTCATTCCATATATTCAGACTTTTGAACATATATATATATATATATATATATATATATATATATATATATATATATATATACAATAATTTCCTGAATGGCATACTATATATATATATATATATATATATATATATATATATATATATATATATATATATATATATATATATATTATGATCAAATATCCTCCACCACAGTAGCCAAGCAGGAGCGAGGAGAACACTGGGAATGAGGACCCCATTCCACAGCTCAAATAACCTGATTCACTCTGGTATGTTGGTGTTGCAAATGGCTAATTTACAGCACCTGTTTTGCAGGTTATTGTTAAGACTGAGCTTTGACATTTACACATTCCCGTGATGTTGGAGTCAGCAGGTTGCATCTAATGGGTCAAAAGATGACCCTGGAGAGCCAACAGCAAGACTAATCCTTTTAAACGCAAATTGCTTGTTCTTACACATTTAACTATTTATTCAATGCCTCTGGTAATACACCTCAGTGATTCCCATGTATGGGTACATGTGCAATGGCTTGGAAACAAAATACTCTTTATTTCATTGTGATTCTTTTTCTGCAGGTTGTGCTGTGCACTGGTTGGCTGCCCAATTCAGCCCAAACCTAACCAGGTTTAAGGCTGAGGAGGAAATTAGGACAAAGAAGGCTGGACCACACTGAATACGTAAATCAATATATTGATAAAGATAGGCTGAAACTAACTGTATAGTGTCCCAAACCTACAGGACTAGCCTCAAATTGGTGCCCACTCAGCACCCATTCAGAACATGCCTACATATATATATATATATATATATATATATATATATATATATATATATATATATATATGGGCATGTTCTGAATTTCCTGAAAACGCAGTCAAGACAACAATGTGTAACAGAACATGCCCATATCTATATATATATATATATATATATATATATATATATATATATATATATATATATATATATATATATTATGATCAAATATCCTCCACCACAGTAGCCAAGCAGGAGCGAGGAGAACACTGGGAATGAGGACCCCATTCCACAGCTCAAATAACCTGATTCACTCTGGTATGTTGGTGTTGCAAATGGCTAATTTACAACACCTGTTTTGCAGGTTATTGTTAAGACTGAGCTTTGACATTTACACATTCCTGTGATGTTGGAGTCAACAGGTTGCATCTAATGGGTCAAAAGATGACCCTGGAGAGCCAACAGCAAGACTAATCTTTTTAAACGCAAATTGAATTTTTTATATATATATATATATATATATATATATATATATATATATATATATATATATATATATATATATATATATATATATATATATATATATATATATGTGTGTGTGTATGTGTGTGTGTGTGTGTGTGTGTGTGTATGTGTGTGTGTGTGGGCATGTTCTGAATTTCCTGAAAACACAGTCAATACTGTGTGTAACAAGGTGCAAATCTCTTTTATTTCCAGCCTAAACACTAGGTTTAACATTTTTCATTTTCATTGTTGCAACATATAACTACACATTAATATGAAAAGACAAGACACAATTAGCAACAAACAAACAAACTAACAAAAAGAATGCTCAATATATGCAAAAATACTCACAATTTAAACGTGTTATTATTGTTTTGATTCCAACAAATGTGTGCATCTCGTGAACTGATGTGCTGAGTGGGCACCCATTTGAGGCTAGTCCTGTAGGTTTGGGACACTATACAGTTAGTTTCAGCCTATCTTTATCAATATATTGATTTACATATTCAGTGTGGTCCAGCCTTCTTTGTCCTAATTTCCTCCTCAGCCTTAAACCTGGTTAGGTTTGGGCTGAATTGAGCAGCCAACCAGTGCACAGCACGACCTGCAGAAAAAGAATTACAATGAAATAAAGAGATAGGCACCAGCTCCCTCGCGACCCTAAAAACAAAACGGGATAAGCGTGTTGGGTAATGGATTGATGGATGGACATTTTGAAAGTTTTTGTGACAAACTCAGAATATTATCAAAACGCGAAGTTCCCGTCCTCGCCGTTTCTATTTACCACTGCTGGTGGCGCAATGCACTGTGGGATATGTTGCTGGCCCAAGTCCGCAGAAGGATGGATCCTTAATAAAATGGGTGAAATAAGAACGTATCTGGGTTCTTTTAGAGTACTTGTTTTGATGCGTACTTAGGATTGAAACAGTACTCGGGCCACTGTCGATGAAGAATCAAAAGCACAGGAATACACACCAACAGAGAAGTATAAATGTTTTGAACCACATTACCCACAATTCCTCGAGCCCAGTCCGACTTTCATTCCATATATTCAGGTTTCATTCCATATAGTTAGAGTTTCATTCCATATATTCAGACTTTCATTACATATATTCAAGGTTTCATTCCATATATTCAGACTTTTGAACATATATATATATATATATATATATATATATATATATATATATATATATATATATATATATATATATATATATATATATATATATATCTATAAAAAACTCGGAAACTACTAACCATGCATGGAGGGTTCCACCCTAAATCCAGCATCCTGAGACTATACGCGAGCCGTAAGGACGGAGGCAGAGGACTAGCGAGTGTGAGAGCCACTGTCCAGGATGAAACATCCAAGATCCATAAATACATCAAGGTCAAAGCCTCAACCGACGATGTGCTCAGCGAATGTCTCAAACAATGGGGACCAGAGGATGAGGTGCTGAAGGAACCATCATGGGAGGATAAGCTCCTACATGGGATGTACCACCGACAAATAACTGAAGTGGCTGATATCAGGAAATCCTACCAATGGCTGGAAAAAGCTGGACTCAAGGACAGCACAGAGGCACTCATCCTGGCTGCACAGGAACAGGCCCTAAACACCAGAGCGATAGAGGCTCAGATCTACCACACCAGACAAGATCCAAGGTGTAGATTGTGCAAGGAGGCCCCTGAGACAGTCCAACACATAACAGCAGGGTGCAAGATGCTGGCAGGGAAAGCGTACATGGAACGTCATAACCAAGTGGCGGGCATAGTGTACAGAAACATCTGTGCAGGATATGGACTGGAAGCCCCGAGATCAAAGTGGGGCACACCCCCAAAGGTGGTGGAGAATGACCGAGCTAAGATCCTGTGGGACTTCCAGATCCAGACAGACAAAATGGTAATGGCGAACCAACCGGACATCGTGGTGGTGGATAAACAACAGAGGAAAGCCGTTGTGGTGGATGTAGCAATACCAAGCGATTGCAACATCAGGAAAAAGGAACACGAGAAACTGGAGAAATACCAGGGCCTCAGAGAGGAACTGGAGAAGGCCTGGAAGGTGAAGACCACAGTGGTGCCTGTGGTCATCGGGGCCCTCGGGGCAGTCACCCCCAAACTGGAGCAGTGGCTAAAACAGATCCCAGGAACAACGTCAGACATCTCAGTCCAGAAATGCGCAGTTCTCGGCACAGCCAAGATACTACGCAGAACCCTCAAGCTCCCAGGCCTCTGGTAGAGGACCCGAGCTCAGAGGTTGAGAAAGACCACCCGTGGAGGGTGAGAAGGGAATTTTTATATATATATATATATATATATATATATATATATATATATATATATATATATATATATATATATATATATATATATATATATATATGATTCAATTCGCGTTTAAAAGGATTAGTCTTGCTGTTGGCTCTCCAGGGTCATCTTTTGATCCATTAGATGCAACCTGTTGACTCCAACATCACGGGAATGTGTAAATGTCAAAGCTCAGTCTTAACAATAACCTGCAAAACAGGTGCTGTAAATTAGTCATTTGCAACACCAACATACCAGAGTGAATCAGGTTATTTGAGCTGTGGAATGGGGTCCTCATTCCCAGTGTTCTCCTTCTTGCTGCTGCTTGGCTACTGTGGTGGAGGATATTTGATCATAATATATATATATATATATATATATATATATATATATATATATATATATATATATATATATATATATATATATATATATATAAATTTGGAGATGGGGGAAATTAATCCTAAACAAGAAAGTATTGATTCTTGAATTCTGTAAAACTTTCCCAACCAAAATAAAATTACTGATGAATATAAAACTTTTGTTTCACATCAACTTCCACTGGTTTATTAATTTCAGCAATTATCCCTCCCTATAAAAATGTTTCCATTGCTAATATGACAAATATTTTTTTTCACTTGCTGGCATCTAATAAAATCAAGTCACAAATGTTTTCATTTCAACTCACCAAAACTCTAGCCAACCTTGACCAGTATTTGCTGGATGAGTAAACTTCTGAAGTTTAAAATGTCAAATAATTGTATATCCCAAAATATAAATGAGTCTTCCATAGACAGGACTCCGGCCCTTAACTTCAAGCACTTTGTAAACAAAAACAACAGAAATCTTTCTTTCACTAAGAAAGATTTTATTATCCAACGTATTGTATTTCCATTCCAAAAAGCACCTCGTCTTCTAAAGTTAACACAGAAGTCCTGGAAGCACTCCTCTGACACAAATATTGGTTGAAAGCACACTGATCTAATATTGCATATCTCTGAGAGTGAATGTCAAAATATTTAATTTAAAGGAAAAATCACAGTCAAATGTCATGAGTCAGAGGGGTGAGGATCTCCTCACATTCTGTTAAATTTTGATTATGTGAATGCCTTAAAACTTAAAGGCTAAAATTTTTGACTCATTTCTTTAGTACAGAAAAAATAATTTTAAGTTTGAAAATGCAACATCCCAGTGCACAAAAAATAACACACTAGCGATAGTTCAAAAATCTTGTTGGAAAGTATACAAAAAATAATGAAAGTAAGCCAATGATTGACTTGAAAAGTTCTTGTAGAAAATAAATGCAAAACTACAAAAAAAGGCTAAACTAATTAAACTAATTCTACAGTAGTTCTAGTCCTGCTCATTACAAAAAAAAAAAAAAAAAAAAAAAAAAAAAAATGTGTTAACTGAAATTTTTGTTGGCATCAACTTTGTTTTCTCTTCCATAGAAGGTACCCCTTGCCAGTAGATGCTGTGTTTGGCTGTATCATTCCAGGAAAGGGTCATTAACAGAGTTATTGCTGCCATAAACTTTGTATATACTCGTTTTTTTCCTTTCCCATAGCAAGGACTGGTGTAATGTCTCTGGGTTTAGTTGTATCTTTTTCCTGGATGAAACCTTTGATGGTGCCACGGTTGCTATAAGCTATGTGTACTCCTTTACTTTTTTCCTGAAAAGACCACATGCTTACTCAGGAGGATTGATGACAAGGTAATGACTCAACACATTCAGCTGGACTTAGCTAAATAGATTTTTACCCATTAGCATTTAGTGATAAATAAAATCTTACCATACTGTTCTACAGTTTCAAGTAAATTGGACTGTATGTTACTCTATCTGAATGTGACTATACGATTGCTTTGCATTGGAATAAATTAAATTTATATGAGACCAAACTGGATTCTGAACAACAGGATATGAGTTTGCATTGAGATGACTTTTAGTTGTGAATTAACTCCATAGAAATAAGCTGAAATTCACTGAAAAAAAAAAGCTTTCATATGGTTATGCACTTTAAAAGAGAATAAAAAACAATATACACCAGAGAGAAGAGATGATACCATTAAAGTAGTGCTTCTGATAGACTATTACCCGCACAGTGGCGATATTACAGTTAGGGAGGTGATATTCTCTTCTTGGTCTCGTGCCAGCACATTCTTCAGACCAGACGTTATATTTACTGTCTCGTCATCACCCCACTCATATAAAAAGCTTTCCATTGTCTGGAGCAGCTGCTGTTTGACTCCACACGTCGGCAGACAACCATTAAAAGGTAAAACGGCTTTGGAGTTGGTTTAAAATATTAGTTACTCTCAATGAACCTCTAGTTTCAGATGTTTTTATCTAGTAAAAGCAGTCTTTGGGCTACTTTGGATAGTAAATCTAGCTCTGTAGTGAGAATTACTTGCCTTATGGGGCAACAGTTAACCATGTTTAGTGTAGTTCAACTTTTATCATCTATTTTTGTCTACGTTTTTCTTTATCAATCTGCTGAGAAGGTTTGATGTACAAAATCTGTTTTTGAAGTTCAGATGGTGTAGTCATTAGTTACATACTAATACTGGTTACAAAACTTTAATGAAGCCAAACACAGCAGAATAAATATTCTTCTTTTGCCCTTGATTTAGTCCTCCTCCTAACATAGGAGTTGAGATCCTCAGTTTCTTAATGGGTCAAATAACATTATCAATTAATAGCATGCTCTATGTTACCCTGAAACTGAATTAATATGCACTTTATTTTCTTTCCAGGTGTTCAATTTTGTAAATATAGGTTAACTGAGGTAATAAAATCCCACTTCTGCGCACATTTTATCATTCTCTTACAAACCAAACTGCTTGCTTTGAAATGAGTGGTCTCATATGTCCCTGTTTGTTGTTTCAGGACCTCCACAGACGCGTAACCATGAATCCCAAAGGGGATAAGGTGAGCCAGCTATGTTCCACTGCGTTAATCCTCCATGCATGGACAGAGGACACATTGTCCTTACAGACATGGCAAAGATGTGGCAGCGGTTATCTGTCAAAATTGCTATCGGCATCCTTGAGAGCTTTCCGCTTGACTTCATCCTAATAATAAAATGTTATCTTTACACATGTGGCTGCAGTGAGTGGTGTTGAGCTTCTATAGGCATTCCTGTGCATGGAGCAGTTCACAGCTATCTTGATCAGCTAAGCATAAAGATTTGGGAGTGATTTCTGTCAAAAAAAAAAAAAAAAAGGTCCAAAATCAATTGTTTTATATGAAAAAAATGTTAAAAGTTTAAGATTAAGAAATATGAAGGTTTTGTTTGCTCAACTTTTGTTGTATAACTATTTCAATATAAATACATTTCATTTCCCACAGCCGAAGTCAAAGATTTCGGCGTCCCGCAAGCTCTCCCTCAAAGTAAGTTTCAAATACATTTCTATTGTTCTCCAACTCCTACAACTCATCAGTCCAAATATTTGACATAATGTACATTTAGAGATCCTGCTGTCCTGCTCTTTAGATGAATTAATAACACCATACAGTACACTGGAAAAGTATTCCCTTTGAACTTTCCAAATTTTTTTCAACTTCACAAACTTCAATGTGTTTTATGAAGATTTTATGTGATAAACAGTCACAAAGAAGGACATAACTATAAATGAAAACCTGGAAGTACAGTGTGTTTTTATTATTTATCCCTCTGAGTCAAAACTTTGTGGAACCATCTTTCACCGCTGTTGATAGACGTGCAAAGCTGTCTCCACCAGCTTTGCATGTTTTTGGTATGCACATCTGTACATTTTTGCCCTTTCTTCTTTGCAATATATTTCCACATCAGTCAGATTGCATAGAGAACATGCAGAATTAGGAATTTTTAAGGCTGCTGCAGATTCTCAGTTGGATTTAGATCTGGACTTTGACTGGGCCATTCTAACACATGATAATGCTTTGATCAAAATCCTTCCATTTTAGCTCCTGCTGAATGTTTAGTGTCTTTGTCCTGCTGGAAGGTAAACCTCTGTCCAAGTATAGAGTTTTGGCAGCCTCTAAAAGTTTTTAATCTTCCCACTGCATGATGATGCCACCACCAGACTTCACTGTGGTTATGGTGTGTTCAGGGTGTTGGGCAGAGTTAGCTTTCTGCCCAACATGGCATTGTGGATGAAGGCCTGAAAGTTATATTTTTGTCTCATCTGACAGAGAAAAGTCTTTTGTATCTTTACTTTTCCTTACAAGACTTGTGGCAAACTGAAGATGAAGCTTTCTTTCAAATGTAGCTTCCTTCTTGCCAGATTTGATTGAGTGCATGACTGAAAGTTGTCCTATTAACACATTCTCCCACCTGAACTGTGGATCTCTGCAGCTCCCTCATGGTCACCACAGGTCTCTTGGTTGCTTCTCTGATTAATGCTCTCCTTTCTAGGGTTAGGTTTACAGCCGTTAGTATCATTTTATTTGAAGTGTGAGGAAATGCACAGCGCTCTATTAGATGTGCAAAGCTTGGGATATTGTTTTATACTCCAACCCTGCTCTTAACTTCTACACATCTTTATCCCTGAGCTGTCTGTTATGTTCCTTGGTCTTCATGATAATTTGTTCACTATTGTTTATCAACAAACCTCTGAGGAGTTCACAGAAGAGCTGCATTTAGGCGGAAGTTAAATTAAACACAACTTGACTCTGTTTACGAATGAGGTAATTTTTGGAGGCAAAACTGTTGAAAACCATGTATCCTTTTACTTCACTCTTATCCACTACTTTATCTTCATCTTTGTATAAAATCCAATGAAAACACACTGAAGCTGTGGTTGTAACATCACAAGATGTAAAAAAGTTCAAGGGGAAGGAATTTTTAATTTTAATTCATCATATCAGGTGGGGATTTTTTTGGTTTCCCCACCTTTTTTTTCTAACTGTCAAGTGTTGTGTCTGATCAGATGCTGCTCCTCCAAAGAGCATGTGAGGATCTGGAGAAGGAGCGACAGGAGCGGGAGGAGGAGAAAGGCCGCTACCTTAAGGAAAAGTTGCCTCCTCTGCAATTGTCTGGTTTGTCGCTGGATGAGCTCCAAGTAAGAGCCATTTATGCCAAATAAACTATATTTTAAATGTATAAAAATGATTTACTTATTTAACTATTATGTGAAAACATCCCTTTTAGAAACTATGCAAACAGCTTCATGAAAAAATTGACATTGTGGATGAAGAGAGGTATGACTGTGAACATAAAGTCAGCAAACACAACAAAGATGTAAGTTCCTACTTTATCATATCTTACATATCTATATTTGAAATGTGTTTATACTTGATACTCAACATCTAGTTTGTTATTTTTAAGTTTGCTTGAACTTTCCAGTCATCTCGAAAAGCAGTTTGCAACCATGAATCTTCTTCTGTTTTCATGTAATATCCTTAAATATTTTTCTCAACAAAATGAGAAAAATAATACAAGAAATAAATATCTATTTTAATTTTTTTCCCATAAATTTGGAAAGAAATTGCATTTTCCTTTAATTTTTGTTCTAATACTAGAAGAGAGAAATTAAATTGTTAAATTATTCTTTCCTCCAAGATTTATATGTGGCTCGAGATGTTATGTTTGTAGGAAAAGAGCAAAACAAAGTTTATTCAGATTTTAAGTCAATGGAATCTCTGACAATGCTTTTCTAAAGATATATCTAAAATCCAAACTGGAATTAACAAGTTAAATTAGCAGGATATTCACATATTTTGCTACATGTTGCTTTAGATCCACGAGCTGAAGCTGAAAGTCCAGGATCTTGGAGGCAAGTTTAAAAAACCTGCCCTTAGGAAGGTGAGGGTCTCAGCAGATGAGATGATGAGAGCTCTTCTGGGCTCCAAACATAAGGGCTCAATGGACCTCAGAGCCAACCTTAAGTCTGTGAAAAAGGAGGATGTCAAGCAGGACAAGGTACAAGAGCACTGAAATGAGATGATTATCCTTTTTTGTATCTATATTTCTTTTAGACCAGGAAATTGTGCCTATTTTAGAAAAAAAACATTTCAGTATTTCAATAAGTGTTTTATCCTATTTCACAGGTGCTTACCACTGAAGTGGGTGACTGGCGTAAGAATGTGGAAGCTATGTCAGGCATGGAGGGCCGCAAGAAGATGTTCGATACCGGTGGTGGAGCACAATGAGAGGTTACAGCCAATCAGGACAGTCACCTAAAAGCAGAAGAAAAATGCCATAGTTACCTGAAGGCTAACTGTCATTTACTTTGGAATTTTTTTCAATACAACCCCTAAAACATGTGTATTGTAAGATGAGTAGAGATCCAGTATTTCTTTTTATTTTTGTTATGACACTTAGTGAGGAAAGGTGAGCTAAATAAAAAGATAGAGTTTCCATCTTTGATGTTCCATATATGTAGTTGACTTTATCATGTTTCACTTTCTTGGAACCTGTTTATTTATATGAGGTACAAAGGAGAGTGGTGATGCGGTGAAATAAAAAAGGACAATGAACGAATCAGAGAGGGGTAAAGACAGGTGTTCCCAAAATGCATCAAGTTTAAATAGACCTCAGAGATATGATCTCTCTGTTTGTCATAACTAATTTGGCAAACAAGATAAAGCATTAAAAACTCTTCAGGGGAGAGGAACTTTTCTTTGGGAGGGATAAAAGAAATTTCAAGTAGGAGTGCTAAAAACAAAAACAAAAACAAAACCATCATTGTTGGTTTATGCTTTGCTTGCATTTTGCATTTCTGTGCTTCCTCTACATGTGTCACTGGGTTGAGGAGCATATAGCACCCAGGAGTGTCATTTGAAGTATGACACCAACGGCAACGATAGCCTCATGTTCCCAGCAAATGTAACCTCAAATGGTGTGCTGCATGCTTTTATGGAAGAGGTGTGAAGCCTTCTGTCTGTGTCCAAGCAGCTGAAAATGTTTTATCTCAACATGGCGTAAAGTGCTGAACAAAAATATTACTACTGCTTGAACCTCTTCAAATTGTGCCACAAAATAAACACAATCCTTAATGTATTTCTTTGGGATTATTTTTGTGACAGACCAACAAAAAGCAGAGCATAATTGTGAAGAGGAAAGAAAACCATGACATGATTTTCAAAGGTTTTTGCAAATAAAAATCTGAAAAGTGTGGTGTGCATATTTTCAGTTCCTTGACTCTAACATCCCCAAATAAAATCCAGTTAAAACAATTGCCCTGAAAAGTCACCTAATTAATAAAGAGTCCACCTTGTTGAATTTATTACACGGCTTCAGAGGTTTGTCAAAGAACATTAGTGAACAAACAGGATCATGAAGAACAAACCCAGCAGAGAGATCAGAGATAAAATTATAAAACAATACACATAATACTTAAAATAGAAGGAGTATAGCACAAGTACAAACCTACCAAGACATGGGCATCCAACTAAACTGAGAGACAGAGCAATAAGAGGATTAATGACAGAAGCAGCCAAAAGGACAATGGAAACTATGGAGAGGCTGCAGAGATCGACAGCTCAGCCAAAAGAATCTGTCAACAAAACAACTATTAGTTATAAGAATGACAAGACTGAATTGTTTAAAGAAATCCATGCATAAATCCTCATTGTATTATGCAGCAAGGCATCTGGGAAAAAGTATTTGCCCCTTATAGATTTTCTCTGTTTTAACTTTTTGGTCAGATGTAAAAACATTTATAGGACAAGAGATATGTTGTAATTACAGCAAAACCAAATTCCATCACCACTGCTATATGTATATGCATTGGGATTTGTATGCCCAAAATTATTCAAACCTCTGACATTAACAGTTAAAAATACTTTACTTCAATCAAGAAGATGCTTTCTGTTTAGAAATGATACATTTATATTTTGACCATTTTAAAATATTTATGTCCTTCTCGATAATCAATAGGAAAACCTTTATTGGTGAAAACCTTGACCATTCGTCTTTTTTAATGAGCTTCAAGTCTTTGAGGCTTGAAAACCTCTTTGTCATCACCCTAATCTTTAGCACTGTCCACAGATTCTCAGATTTAAATTTTGAATCTAGTCGGGCCTCAAAAATATTTATATTTCTTGTGGGCTAACCAGTTCTTCACCATTGCAGCTGTGTGTTTTGATCCCTTCTCAAGTTGGAATGTCCTGTGTTACCCAACACCCAATTTCTCTGCAGACTGTTTGATTTTGCCTTTGGGAGTCTTGATGTGGTCTTGTTATTCATGATCCTATATAGTTTTATTAGGTTGACTATCCCATTGGCTGAAAAGCAACCCTAAGCATTATATTCTCATTGCCATGCTTGGCTGTTGGGATAGTGTTCTTGGAGTTGACTGCTTCTCCTTTTTTACAGATGAAGGCCAAATCATTGTGGTCAAAAGATTTTTTTCTTGTTTCATCAGACCATAAAAGAGAAAAACAAGTCTTCTTTTTTGAGATTTTGAAAAAGGCTAAGTGGGCTTTTGTGTTCCCTGTTATTGATAAAGGATATGTTGACGCTTGCGTGTGGGTGGGCAGTTCTGAGTTCCAAGAGACAATTACCAATCCTCAATTATGACAGTTATCTGTTTTAAAATATCTCTGATTATAAAACATTAAACAGACAAAAATAAGAGATTCTTTCTGAGTAGTTTGGGTCTTGGAGTGTTCATTGCCTTTGAAGCTGTTTCATAGCTGTTTCATCACCTTTGGCAGTCCTTCCCAGCAGGTAAGGCTACATCATCCCCACCTACGATGTGGCATTGATAAACCTTTAAAAAGCCTTCTTGAGTTGTTCAGCAATGCTGGTTGGAGGAAAAAAAAAAGTTAATTGCTTTTCTAAGAAGTATCCATTTTAATCTTTTTGTGGTTTCACTCTATATGGGATCATTTCAATTAAGAACTATGTGTGAGGTATATTTGATCTGATTAAAAATACAATATTTAATAAGTTTGACTTCATCGTACATTGTTCACAATTATTGTTGTTCAACAATAATAAGTTAAGCCGCCTTGACACAGTTTCCTGTCCTGTCATGTATGTTACTGTATAAAAAAAGCATGTATACAGGTCTGAAAGTGAGTATTTAAACGGAATGTGTGGAGCATGGGCTCTTTCACATATTTAAAGTTTGTTTGAAGTAATGGTGTGTACAGTATGTGTGTATTTGGATCAAGAGTGTGTATTGTACTTTTAAGTCCTGTGATGTCACCTTTTCAAAGCATATTTAGGTGTACACTGAGCACTTGGGAATTAAATTTATTTGAATGCTCTGTGAGTGCCCTCAAGTGGTCAGATAATGATTTGCTGAATCAGTCAGAAAGTAGGTTATGCCGTCAGTTTCACTTTTAATTTTAAGCATCTGTCCAAACTGAGATGAGTAAATCTTCATCCCTGAAAACATAGAATTCCTAGTGTTTTGCATGAGAGTAATGTCATTGGGTCAATGCCAGAATATTTGAGTAGGAGTTGTGTAAATACTGCAATAGTGGCACACTTGTGGTATATGTGATGTAGGAGAGCTGCAGGACTCATGTGCTGGGATTTTTCAACATGTTCAAAATCCTCTGTGGCAGCCTGGGTGATCATACTATTTATGCTATGGTTAAAGTAATCGCAAGGTGATAAATTAATCTACTATGGTCACTCATTACTTTTTCTCTCCTTATTATAGATCTTCCTCAGAGAAGGAGAGGCTGATGCTTATTAGCTTTGAAAGCTGAAGGTGACCAGGAGTCAACAAGATGCAGTCGCTATAAGGACCTTCCTTGGCTTAAACAAATGGAATATTTAAAAGGACCACAATTATATGTTTCCTCGTTTAGCTCACATACTTTTCACATCAGTTTTGTTCTAGAAAATGTGGGGTTACTTTGACTGACTTCAGGGGTAAGATGCTAACATTTGAAAGTGGAATCCTGATCCTCTAGTGTGTTACCTCAAGTCCACCTGGAGCGACTGTGTGAGCAGCCTGTCTCCAATTATAAATAGTTCTGCTACGATGGAGGATGTTTGAAAACTGCATCTATGATATAACAGTCATGCCTTATAGATGCTTTTTAGCAGCTAAGAGCTTCTGTCTCACTCCTCAAAGATTCTTTGTGGCTTTTTAAAATAAGCTGCTCAAACCTCCACAAACCTCAGTCTGTGGTGACAAGAAATGCTGACAAAGTAGAATTTGCAAAATATGGACTTTAAAAACCATCTCCTTCCTCAGTACTGAACTCTGACTCGTAAAATAGGCTCTGTAACCTGTCTTCTTCTCTTTTATCTTCATCATGTCCTTGGCTTTGAGACATTATAAAGAATTGATAAAGAATAATGAATTTTACCTATACCTACCTTTGCTGTGGAGTCTATAAAAACAAACTGTAGTATATTCTACTCTCAGTTTGCCTCTGCACAGTAAGAAATATTGAGATGTTGAGCTGTCTCTTTGAGAAAAAAAAAATCCTGAATTTATTAATTAATTTGCCACACCAAAATCATCAAGAACGCCTGAAAAAGCATATCCAAATTAAATCAGCTGCTGTTCTTGAACCCTTTGGAATACATGCAAAAGTTTGGTCTCTGTAAAGATATAAAGCTAAGTTTTCAATTGTTGCAGACAAAAATGTTTTAACTATAATGAGTATGAAGCTATTAAGCTTGTAACACACAAAAAAGTGGAACATTTTTGCCATTAGTAAATATGATCAATGAATGATTTTTTTTTTTTCAAAATGTACACCTAATGCAGACACAGGCTACATTTTGCTGCATCAAAAAGAGTGACTCAAAGAAAAATGGCTGATTAGTGAATCCATGGATAATGTTCTAGCTGCATAAAAGGGAGTAATGTTTGGCAACATCTCTCACAAAACTGTCAGGAAACTGCTTAAGAGCAAAAATCTAAAACGTACAAAAATAATTTCAAACAATCTAAAAGTTACTGAAATTTCTATTTAGGTGGTTTATATATTTCTTGATCCACACATCAGATGTGCTATGATGTGTTAGATTAGATGGATGGTACACCTGCTTTTCTCAGCTTTTTATGTTGTTAATGAGAGCTATAGGTCAGTTTCCATTTGTTGCATCAATGGAAGCTTATAGTTAAGAAGCATACGGTTCTCAATATACAGTCACTGCCTAAACATAGACACAAATGTGGCCACATTTACCAAGACCAAGTGTTCCAGATATGAACATTTATTTAAGGGCATTTATGTCAACACCTCATGATGGAGACTGTGCAATGTAAAGGTCTGTAAAGGACATGGAATCCATTGATAGAACATTTAGAAGTTGTAAGATCATTTTTTATGGATTATTTGCTAAAACTGGAATCAGGCAGAGATGATGTGATGCTACAAATGGATCGCAATGCAGTTTCAGTGAAAGTGCCACTTGGTGGCAGCAGACAGCTACAAGAAAACAGTAATGTTTGTAACTGCAGTGTATCATTGGAATACAGCAACCTCCACACAAATTTGTGGAAACAGCCTTAAAATACATTATTCTTTTCTACAAAAGGTGCACATTCTCAAAAACTGAAAATTTTTGGAAAATTCAACAAATAATTGTTTTTAATAGAATCAATTGAACAATAAGAAGTTTACAAGAACTCACCAGAACTCATGTTTATCCTGCCACTACACACAGCAGGAAGGACAGTAAGGGAGGTAAAATAAATTCCTAAAGCTTACTATTAGAGAGTGCAACAAAGTGTGGCATGTTAGGGTCACCAAGACTCAATTACAAGCATTAAATGGTATCTGCATCCAAACTACATGTTCAGTAGGCATGCCAGGGTGAAGGATTGTTCATCCCACCCAACAAAGCATAAATGTGTTAAGCTTGCTTGCTACTCTGACTTTTCAAACTATATGATCTTATTGTATGAGACTAAAATAGAGTGTTTTGACTGCCCACATTTGCAGGCCACTGTTAAAAAAAACAACCTGTGGGATAAAGAGAAGAGTGCATAAGAAAGGAAGTGCTTCAACCTAGACAAGGTCAATGAAAAGTATTTTTTGATCATGTTTCACAACATTAAAACCAAAACAATTTTTGCTAAGTTGTGTCATCATAACCTTACAATAAAAAAATTACCCCTTTGCTAGTTCACTTCATTGTAACTAACATAAAAGGCGAAGAAAAATTACATTTTGTCAGCAAAGACAATACTGAAGCAGATTACGATGCTTTCATCTTGTATGTCTGTGATCTGAAGAGGGAGTCTGATTGATGTCATTAATCTTCCAATGCGCAGCATGGGCGGTGTATATGCTAGATGAGAGACTGGATAGCACAGAAGGTGGTCCGCTGATTATACAAACCACCAACTGCCTGGGAGAACCATGTTTTACTGTGTTTCATCAAGCCGTAACATTCAGTCATGTTTGTCAAATTGGTGACACTTGAAGTCTTTGCAATGTGATAAACTGTAATTTATCAGCTCTGTTATGTATTGATAATTGGTAATATTCAATTAGTTTCTTATAACCAAATTCAAAACAGACTGAATTCAAAAAGCAACTGAAAATAATTCAGTCTGATATTTCACATGTAAATGTTTAAAAACAATTTTTTTTTGGTCAATATAGCATAAATTGGGGTTTGGTGTCTAGACTCAGAAATCATCTCTCCATGGCACTGCTGATAAAAATGTCATGATAGACTGATCTCTACCTCTGAACATGTTTTTCACTTGTTAGAAGGGGAGCAGAGGGTCTCTGAGCTCAAGGGGTTGTTGGGGCTGAAGAGAAGAAAGCAGAAGCTGCAGCAGCAACTGCTGTAGCTTCTTTAGACAGGCAGCAGCAAATAAATACAGATAGCAGGAAAATGCTACTTGACTTAAACAGACCACCAAATAAAAATGCAATGCAAAGCTGGACATGTAAACTCTATGACCTATGGACTCCTGCTGCTCGCACTCACAAGGCTGCATTTACATCCTGCTGCCGTTATGAGACTAGTAAGAAGCGTCTGGCAAATCCTATTCCTCCTCTAGTCTATATTTGGGGGTAATGACACAGAAAAGACGCTTTAGAACTGTATTAATAGCCTCAGACTGTTGGATTTAATGGTTTAAACAGACAGAGAAACACACAATCTCTGACACACAACACAAAATGCTCTTCTTAGTCAAGAAGTGTTAATTGGATTTTACTCCAGGGTTTATCTATAACAACACAAACAGGCAGCAGATAGAAATGATGGAAAACCACATGGTAAAGATATATATAATACATGTGAGCCAGTAGGAAAATATAGAGCTAAAAGTGAATAATTTGAATCAAAGGTGCAGGTTCCCCACTGGGCCAGACATATTTGACTAATTAAGCTCTCTCTATAACTAAATCTTTATTAGCCAGTGAAAGTAGCACTAATCATGGTAAAATAGCTCTATAATAAGGGGGAACTTAGTGCCTCCAGTGAGAGGTGTGACCTTCAAAGCTGAATTTAGCTGTTCTTACTGTTTAACTGGATTTCCTGCCAACATGTACAAATGTAACAAGTTTTACCCCCTTGTTCATTTGCTCCCTGTAATAATGCTTTTTTGTTCTATCATCTAATTGAACCAACATACAGTGCATCTATGTCACAAGGTTAGTTATATTAGTATTCACCCCTTGCAGATTTCTTCTTGATTTTTTTGTTCACCTAAATGTTTCAGGTCAGTTAATAAATTATATTTATTCTATTTCATATTTACTCAGATAACCCAAGTAAATATAAAATGCGGTTTTCAAACGATGATTTCATTTATTTTTGTAAAAACTTATGCAAACCAACCTTCCCCTCCCTTGCCTGAGTTAGGGTTCATAATTCTACAATAAGAAAATACATTAGGCAAAAATGGCATCCATGGAGAGTTTTAAGGTTAAAACCTTTGCTGCCCATAAAACCTCACAAAGGCCCATTCTCATATTTCCAAAAGAAGATATTTTAACAAGGGCTTTTTGCAAAGTATTTAGTAGACTGATAAGGCAAAGGTGGAACCTTTAAGAAGGTTGCATCAGTTTACTTTGGTATAAAACAAACAACATTTCATGGGACATCATACAGTCAAAGATAGTGGTGGTAGCATGATTGTCTGGAGCTCCTTCGCCACTTTAGGACCTGGATGACTTGGTGTAATTGATGGAAGGATTAATATTATTCTCTATCAGAAAATCCTGAACAATAATGTCTTGCCATCAGTTTGTGAAATTCAGATAAAGACTACTTGGGTAATGCAGCAGGACAATGATCCAAAGCAGATCAGCAAGTCTTCCTCTGGATTGCTCAAATAAACCCAATCAAAGGTTTTGGTGAGGACTAGTCCTTGTCTGGACTCAAATATGATTGAGATGTTGTGACATGAACTTAAACAAGCTGTTCATACTGGAAAACCCTCCAGTGTGACTGAGTTAAAAACAATCCTGCAAGTAAGAGTAGGGTATAATTCCCCCAAGAGAAGAAAACAATTCATTACCAGTTATTGGAACTGCTCGATGGCAGTTTTTGCAGCCAAGGGTGGGAACGAGCAATTATAAGGTTTAAGGATAATGACTTTTTTTTTTTTAGATAGGACCAGATGGGTTTTCCCTTGGTAAACTAGATCCACATTTGAAAACTGCCTTTTTCTTTAGTCATGTTGTCTTTGTTTGATATTAAAATTAATTAATGATCTGAACCATGTAGGTGTAGCAAAAAAGCAACAATCAAACAATTTCAGAAATGCACAACAACCTGAAATTAAGATGGAGTAGATAATTTCTTATTTTCTTTAAAGTGCAAACTTGCATGCAGCCAGACAAATCGGACTACAAATGGACGGGTGATACTGTGGAAAAATTTTTTAAATTGTAAATCTAGCATTGCTGCTTTGAAAAAACTTTAATCATAAACCAAAGAGCAGACGGGAATGAGATTCCTTTAGAGGACTCTCTGTCTTTGAGTTTGCATCTCCTTTAAAGCTGTTTCATGGTCGTTTCATCACCTTCAGCACTGGTTCACAGCAGGCTGGGCTTCATCTTCCCCACCTGTGATGCATGTTTGCCTCATTCTTGCTAAATAATAAAAAGGTGCAGAAAAAATATTTTTACCTATAACATAAAAAAAAAGAAATAGAAGTTTATTACTTTTCCAATAAGCATTTTTATGATTTTATGGTATCCTACTGTATTCTGGACAGGATGTTTTCATTAAAAACTTTGAGTACAGTGCATTTTATCACATCACATAAATCGATCATTGTTGTTATCCCTGCATAGTTCACACTTTTGTTTCTGTCAGCCCTGATAAGTTAAGTTAATCTACCATAGTCGCCAACTGCCTTTCTCTCTTCTCATTATTGATCTTCTTTAGGGAAGAGGAGGATGATGACTATTGGTTTTGGACACTGAAGCTGGCCAGGGGTCAACAAGATGCAACCCTTATGAGGACCCTCCTTTGTTTACTCAAGTGGAAGATTTGAAAGGACAACAAAAATAAATCAAGTTTTACTGCAGCTTTATTTTATAACAAATGGGCTTTTACACAGGTTTAAACTCCTAAGGATTTAATGAAAAAGATGCTAACATTTGCAAATGGAATCCTAACTCTTGAGACAAGACAGAAGGGAAGTCTATTGTTGCCTCGGGTCCCTCTGGAGGGTCTGTGTGAGCTGCCTGTTTCAAATTTTTAATAGTTCTGGTAGAATAGGGGATGTTTGGAAATTGCCTCCATGAAAGAACAAGTTTGCTCAAAGTCGTGGCTTTTAGTTGCTTTTTGACAGCAGAAACAAACATCCTGGGAGCTTCTTTTCCATGCCTCAAGGGCTCTTTTTGATTTTTACAATAAGCCACTCAGAATTTCATAAACTTCAGTCTATGCAGACGCCAACAGAAATCGCTGACTAAAGAGAATGTGGGAAATATGGACTTAAAAACTATCCCCTTTTCCAACGCTCAAGTCTCACTCTCTCCCTCTGTAACCTATCTTCTTCTCGTTTATCTTCATCTTCCCCTTGGCTTTGAGACATTAAAGAGAATCAATAATATAATGAATCTTACCTGGACCTCCCTCTGCTGTGGACTTTATAGAAACAGTCCGCAGTATTTTTCAGCTTCATTTGGCCCCTGGTCAGCATAGCTCTGAGATGTTGATCTGTCTGTGTAGTCTAAACCTAAATACTGTAATTAGAGTACCTTGCAAAATTATTGATATTCTTGAACTTTCTCACAATTTACACATTACAAGGACACACAACAGTCCATTTTATTAGATTTGTATGAGATTGAGCAACAGAGAGATGTGCAAATTTGTGAAGTGGAAAGAAAGGGATTAATGATTCTAACATTTTTTTTTTGTTATTTTGTCCAAATAAACCTTTAAAACACATATTGCACATTTGAATACATACTTAATATATCAATTGTTATGTCCACTGCAGTTATACCTGCAAATCTTTTGGGGCATGTATCTACTAGCTTTGCACATCTGGAGACGTTTTTGCCAATTCCTTCATATAAAATAACACAAACTGGATGGTGAGCATCTCTAAACATCAACTTTGAAAGGATCCCCGCAGCATGATGCTGCCAGCACCATGTTTTATGGTGGAGATGCTGTGTTTAGAGTGATGTGTGGCATTACTTTTCTGCCTCACACAATTTGTTTAAATGTGGCAACAGTTAAAACAAGTTCAGTTTAGGCCTCATCTGACCAGAACATCTGGTTTTTGATTTGCTCTACTGGGCTGTCTCAGAACAGTTGTATTTTCAAACTAGATACATTTATTGAAAAGGTGACTTCTGAAAGCTACTTTTTTGTTTGTTTGTGAATTTATTTAAGGTATTAAAAGGAAAGAAGACTGGAAAGCTCAAGTACAATGACTAGTTTCATAAAATTTTGTGCAGTGACCTCTGCCCCTCAAAATGAATCTCCATAATCGCAAATTGAGTATTAGAAAATTGGACACAAGGGGGCTAAAAGAGGGGATTCTCCATAGCACTATCCATTAGATTCAGTGGGGCTTTTATTGAATTGTTTGTCATGTGTAAACACTGACTGAGTAGAGCTCTGGGGAGCGCAACAAGTTGAAAAACAACAGCAAGTATGTAAACACTTTAAAATCATAGAAAATGGATTTCACCTAAACGCTGCACCTAAAATATTCAGAAATCAACTTAAAGAATTCCAAACCCATGTGAGTAACAGTGGGTGAAAAACTTATCTAGTAATTATCTGGTCAAAAACTTATCTGGTTTTTGTTTTGTTGTTTATCTTCTCCTCTCATCAGCTCTCTTCTTGTTTTGATCTCCTCTGAAGGCAATTTAATTTAAATGAAGTTCATAATTTGTTTATTGAACTTTGAGTTTCAAATCACTAAACTATTATTATGTAGTACATTTCACTTCAACATAATGTGTTATAAAACGGAACGTGTGTGAAAATGTGCCAAACTGAAATTGCATTCCTTGTAAAGACACTTTCTAAGCACCGCTAAACAAAGATTTTTTGTCTGTGAGAACTTAAAAGGCCTTTTAAATGTTGTACTGAGACAGCAAGTGATGACATGCCATGTGAATACTAAGCAGTCTTGCTCCGACATGCCTAAATCATCTAAAGTGTTCTCAAGTCATCCCTGTAGTATCGATGACTCACTGGTTTACTTCTTTCAAATGCAACTGTTGCAAAGTGTATTAAATAAACATCAACATTGCAAGTAATTAATCTCTCCCTTATGTTATATGCTGTTATCATTTCTATTAAAATGTTTAATTATTCTCTTACATTCTTCAGTATCTAACTTTCTCCCCACGTTTTCAGGAGTTTGCAACATCATTAGCGGCAAAAAATAAAAATGTCATCCAAGTTTTTCTTACTTTTGTAGATAAAGTGCTGATGGGAAACAACAATTCACATTCAGTTATCCTAAGGCTCATTCTCTGTCATATGTTAGCTAATGTCACATGAATGTGAAAAACTATGGATCAATATAAATGAGAAATGCTTCAAAGAACAGACATGAAATTTAAAGTGACATCCAAAAGTGTTTATCTGTAATTCTGTCATGTTGCACCTAAATGCATATCGATAGAACTAAGTAGTGTATATCTATGAAGTGGGGAAATATACATGGTTTTAAAATTTTTTACAAATAAAAATCTGAAAAGTGTGGTGAGAATGGAATTTTGTCCATTCATCTATGCAAAATAACTCAAGCACAGACACACTGGATGGAGGGCACCACAACTGTGTCAGGCGAAACAGACACAGGGGTTCTATGTTTTCTATGGTTTTGCATTCTTTTTCTGTTTTTGAAAGATACATTTCTGTTTCTCCAAATTTCACAACACTACAACAGTGCAGTCCTTATTTCTGTTAGACAGTGCATCAGTTGCTTCTGAATAATGAGAAGAAATTCAGCAGGTATGCTTTCAACCCAAACAGCAATGGCACCCAGGGGAGTAAGCTTACACTGTTAAAATACAGCTTTGGAGTAAAGTTGTTGAGGAGGTTTGGATGATGCATTAAAACTCAAACATCTGTTGCCTGAAAGACTAAAGTTGAAAAGTTTGTTGGCAACGTTTTAAACTAAAAGAAAAATGTCAGAGATCATGCTAAAGTAGGACTTTGGTGATCATTCATATCACATACTGACACCCTCTTCTTGTCTGCTCTGATGAATGATATCTAACCACAACAGGGCCTGTTCACCGCCCTGGGATAATTGGTGTTAAGGGTGAGCTGCAGCACCCTTTCCATCAGGCTCCATAATAAGGTCAGATCTTACAGATATCAGTCTTGCAACAAATTCACTCTCTGGACCATTTCCATTTCTACAATCCCACTTGAGAAAACTCATTTATTTTGGCTCTGGGTAGCCTGCATCCCATTTTTCACTGTATGCAGCTTGTAAAGTCGCCATATGGAAGGAGAGACCTAGCTGCAGCCACACTGGCTCACCCCTGTGGTCTTAATATTTCAGAGTGTTAGACATTAAGAATCTTTCCATGCTGCTTCAAAAAAGCCTGGTGAAACTGCAGGCAATGTTAGGATAAAATAGAAATAGAAATCTGACCCCATACATTAACTTTAGTAACAGCATTTTATTCATGTTAACCGTGTGCAGAATTTAGAGATCATTAGGGGTAATCATGGAACACAAATCTCTCTGTGAAAGTATAATCTTGAAAAATAAAATAATAAAATTACACCAGAAATCATTTAGTCAATAGGAAATTGCTAAACTTCCCACATTTTATGCCTTACAGCTAAAAACAGCCAAGGTATCCTGCAGTGAAATCACTAAAGTGCATCAGGAGGGAAACACTCTGCAAGCTATCCATTTCCTGCCCTTTCTTTGATTGCATGACAACCAACCACTGTTCTTGATTTTTTTTTTTTTTTTTTTTTTTGGCTTAAGGTGAGGTTTGAAAGCCAGAGACCACTCTTGCATAAATGTAAAATTTGTAGAGTGCATTAACAAACAGTCATCTTGTCAACAGTTCCTGCTACTTAAGCTGTGGAGCTCCACTTTATTCAGAGCTACCATATACCTTATGGCTTCTTCTTTGATTTCTGTTCTCCTTGATTGGCCTGTCAGTTTAGGTAGGCATATATTGGTAGGTTTGTAGCTGTGCCACACTCTTTCCAGTTTAGGTTAATGGTAAACAGTGCTCCATGTGTTTGTTCACTAGTGTTCTTTAGCAAACCTCTGAGGCCTTCACAGAACATGCTGAAATAAAACTAAACACGTGGACTTTTTACGTATTAGATTATCTCATTTCAGCAGCAAGGTGGTTCAAAGTGCTTCAAATCAATCAAGTATACAGCAAATCATCAAAATCATCAAGCAAGTATGCAACAAAATCATAAAGCACATACACATCAAATTCATTGAGCAAATATCAATGCATCAAAATCATAAGGATCATCAAGCAAATATCGTCAAGCAAATATAGTTCAATGTTCTATTTATTACTAATCAAATGCAACTCTAAACAGGTAGGGTTTTAGCCTTGATTTAAAGGAACTCAATGTTTCAGCTGTTTTGCAGTTTTCTGGAAGTTTGTTCCAGATTTGTGGAGCATAAAAACTGAAAGCTGCTTCTCCATGTTTGGTTCTGGTTCTGGGGATGCAAAGTAGACTAGAACCAGAAGGTCTGAGTGGTCTGGAAGGTTGATACAACAACAACAACAACAGGTCTTTAATGTATTTTGGTGCTAAGCCAGCTAGTGATTTATAAACTAACAGACATATTTTAAAGTCTATTCTCTGAGTGACAGGAAGCCAGTGTAAGGAGTTTAGAACTGGGGTGATGTGCTCTATCTTCCTGGTCTTAGTGAGAACACGAGCAGCGTTCTGGATCAGCTGCAGTTATCTAATTGTTTTTTTAGGCAGACACTATTGCAGTAATTAATGTAACTAAAGATAAATGCATGGATGAGTTTCTCTAGATCTTGTTGAGACAGTCCTTTGATCCTGGAAATATTCTTCAGGTGATAGAAGGCTGACTTTGTAACTGTCTTTATGTGTCTCTGAAGGTTCAGGTCCAAGTCCATCACTACACCCAGATTTCGGGCCTGATCACTAGTTTCTAGCTGTAATAACTGAAGCTGCGCACTGACTCTAGATAGTTCCTCTTTAGGTCCAAAGATAATAACTTCAGTTTTATTTCTGTTCAGCTGGAGAAAGTTTTGGCACATCCATGCATCCCTCATCAAAAACATACCTGGAGTCTTGGTTTGATTCTTTCATGCATGTTTGAGAAATCCTTGAATCTTCCATGGCACCCATTTGGGGGTGCCTAAATGCTTGCTCATAAAAAGCACCACCTATTTTCACAAAGCTCCTTCTTGGAACTGCAGTCTCCAGCCGAGCTTCCGACTCACAAAGCAGCCCTCCCCCACCCCTTCCCCACTCAGCTTCACCAGACTAGCGGCAACAGCAGTTAGCAAGCACCTGATGAAATTGCACATCTGTTGAGCTTATCATACCAACTACTTCTTAGGCCCTATACACATGGAGAGGAGCACAGTATATTTTTGTAAACGATTAAGAAAAAAAAAATTAGCATCCACACAACAGGATGCAGCACCACAGCAAATGTTGTAGTAGGAATGCTATTGGTAGGGCAATCGGTGGTGCTGTAATACTGCCAGAAAAAACAAAAATCAAAAACAAAAAAACAAAATCACAGAACGGTGTCATGTTTCTTATTTGTGAAAATGAGGCGCATGCGAGAGAGATGGAGCTTCGACATCGTCGTTTTAGCTGGCACGGCCACACGAAAACATGAAACTGGCCTTCTGAAATTTATGAACTCTGGAACCTGGTTTCAAAAATAATAGTGGACAAGTATTGTTGCAGTGATGTGCCTTTTAAGTTCTGTAACATAGTAACTTGATTGTGCTATAAAATAGCACTATGTGAATGGAAAATACACAATATCACCCCTCTAATGTGATGGGATCAGTTTTAGCTCATCAAATATCAGTTAGCCATATAAAATGGCATACAGGTCAAATCAGAATTTAATAATAATAAAAGAAAAGTCATTTTAGAAAATAGCCAGGATTAGCACTTGATTATCAGAATCAAGTGGAAAAAAATGCGTGGAATAGTCAAAATATGCAAAAACAAATTCTGCTGATTTACTGTCAGCGCTGCGTGTTGACATCACCGTTTCACTACGGCCCCGCCTCCGCACTCTGCCGATGCTCATCCTCCACTTGCATCAGCACCATTTCTGGCATCCTCATTAGGCAGACACGCAGAACCTACCCACCTCGCAGGAGCGGAGAGGCGTGAGACTGCCGTTACAGCATCCTGAACAGACAGCTCAGAGTCCAGAGGCCCCACAGTCGACGTATCATTGCTCCTGAGCCAGCTTAAGAGGAAGCCGTCATAAAGCACAGCTAGCCTACTCTTAGTAATGGAGAGCCTGTTGGATAATCCAATGAAAGCCGTTCTGTACCTGAAGGAACTCACCACCATCGTCCAGAACCAGCAGAGTCTGATCCAGACGCAGCGCCAACGCATCGACGAACTCGAGCGAAAGGTGGAGGACCTGATCGGGGAGAACCGACAGTTGCGGGACCCCCATCTCTACGTACAGCAGCCCTCTCAGCATCATCACCACCACCAACACCACCATCACCACCAGGCTCAACGGAACGCCAGTCCCCAAGCGCCGGCCCACGTCCATCAGCACCCGGGGAGCGCCACCAAGGCAGCGGCTCACCTCGGCCAGCAGCTGCCGCCGCCGCAGCAGCAGCCGCCGCCTCCTCCTCAGCAACAGCAAATTCTCCACCAGACAGCCCAGCCTCAGCAGCAACACCCCACTCCTGCTGCGCCGTCTTCCCACCACCCGCAGCAGCTGCAGCTCGTCCCCACCTCGCCGCAGTCGCCCAAAGTGAGCAAAGCCGGCTCTGAGTCCGCCGAGGAGGACAAGAGGAGCGCCTGCTGCAAGTCTCTGGTTCCGCAGACTCCGAGCACGCTTTGCCGCTCGGTTGGATTGGCCAGGAAAGCAGAGTAAGTAGCTCTCATGTGTTATGCTCAAAACAAATCTAGTGAAAATGATTCAGTTTTCAGCTTTTTTTTTTTTTTTTTTTTTTTACACGATGCAAGTATATGCATCTGCCTTCCCCACAACTGATGTGTAAATCCCCCTAAACTGAACCTCTCCCCCCCCCCCCCCAAAAAAAACAAAAAAAAAAAACAAAAAAAAAACACCTGGTGACTTTTACATTAGAGCAGTGCAAGACTTCATTGCTTATTTTTTGCAACATACAGATTTCATGACCCAGACAAGGTTTGCTCCTTTTTTGTCTATAATATAATATGATAATAATGTCTGAAGAGTTCAGATTCTAAAGACTATAAGGTATCAGTTTTGGACACATATAAAGAAAGCTGCTGATGACACCTGACACCTCCTGTCAAACTAAAGCTTATTTTCCTCAAATTTCTTCATTGGTTTGAGCCCCTCTTCTGTTTTCACAGTGCTCTTCTGTTAAACAAGTTGCACACACAGTATTGATCGTGCAAACTCACGCCAAATATTTACTTACATGTGAATATATACTACAAATTATGAAAAAAAACACCTTGCAGAAAAAAATAGCTTTTTTCCCTTTCAGTTAAGCTGCTACTTTAGTGATTTTGCGGAAAATTCAGTTCCACTTTCTTCTGTCCTCCTTTTCTAGTTCACGCCACTGAACTACAAATTATTTTAAAACCAATTCATCTCTCAGGCAGCTGTTTTGCAGATGTTCAGAGGAAGAGATGACATTGCAAGCAAGGCTCTGAAAAAACCAACAACAGAAACAAACAACTTCAAGCAAAATCTTCTTGTTCTTATAAACCTGTATTATACAGACTGTAGTGACTTGCACCTCATTAGGATACAGACATAGAAATGTTCCAGAGAAACTTGAAGTGCCTGGAAGGAATGAAAGCTAAGATAGAAAGACATTAACAACGGTTTATGGGTTGCTGCAGAGCCTGGTAAGAACTACTAAAAAGATGTAGAGGTTGAATGCAATTCTGTTGCAATTACGCATTTTTTTGTCCAAAGTGAAATGCCAAAAATCCAGTTTCAATTTATTTATTGCTAGGAAGCAATGCAGATTAACCAATTAACGACAGAGAAAGTAGAAAAGAAGCATTCCTGGAAAATTATGGTAATGCATGTATATTGTATTCAGACACCTATACTCTAATAGTTCTAAATACAATCTAGTTGTTTTAAGTCACCCATTTAATAGATAATATGATAATATGCACCCGCAGAGCTTTTGTGTATTGAATTAGATTAAATGTGTTTACAGCTGTTCATCAAAACAATAAGATACTTCTATATGCTTTTTTGTCTGGTCAGATTTGTGCTTTTCTAAACATAAGAATGTTCTTGATTGCTTGTGTGTGTGTGCTTCAGAACTCTCCATGGTGCAGAATGTTCTTTGCCTCTATCAAGGTCACATGAATTGCCTCAGCCAGAGCCACAAACACACACACACACACACACACACACACACACACACACACACACACACACACTCTCACATCACGCAGTGTTCCGAGTCACATCTGTTTCACTCAGCCGCATTTCCATTGTTTCCGTTAATCCACATCGATTTATTGAGATATTGAATTGTAATTCCTAAAGAGCAAGGGTCAGAAATAGGGCACATAAGCAGGCATAGCAGGATGATGAAAAAAAAAGGTGCTATGCGAGTGTTACAAAATAAATGTCAGGAAGGAGATTGCCTGGATTCTTTTCCAAAAAAACAAAAACAAAAAACAACAACTTGACAGCTCGGAGGGATGATGAACAATGAGACAGAGATGAATGGTGTGAAACAGCTCTGCAAAGCATACCCTAATGTAAAAGCGGTGATAAATGAAACACAGGAAATGCGATGAAGCTTTATCATTTCCACATAGAGCGCTGATCCAGTTGTGACAAGATAGTAAGTCGCTGCGGACAAGAACTGATGCTTCTCTCTTCAAGGTGGGGCGGTGGGGACACCATGTAAACTCACTAATCAGACGTGTGTTCATTTGACTTTGCCATGGCAACACAATTGTTGGATTTTCCCTTCACTGGAGAATCACTGCAATGAGCACCTCATTAAAAATGTATGTGAGCTGGTAAAGAATACACATTTTCTGCAGTCTTCCCCACTTTAGGTTTCATTTAATGAATTTCATTTTGCCAACTAAAAAGAGCAAAGAAACGACTCAGTCATCAAACCTAAGTCCAAAGTATCCAAAAAAAGATGTGGGTTAAAAAAAAGAAAGAAAAAAAAACTCCATTCAAGTGATTAAGTTGTTGACAGATTTGATACTTCAAGCACTTCATACAACATGCAACATGTTTATAATGTTTTGCATTTTTTTAATATTGCAATTGACATCTTTTATCATAACGAATTTCATGGGGTTTCCTACACAGTGTGTGATCAGTAATGAGCTTAAAAAATTGAGGTCCAGGAGCCATTTCAGTTTCTTAATTTTCTGTTGTAATTTATATTTGAGTACTGTGTGTTTCAGTACAAAAGACTACATATGTAATTATTAATTTACTTACATACAGTAATTATTTTTTTAAATTCTCCTCTTACTGTGTCTATTAGCTGATCAAAACTTGTTTATGACCAAAGAGTGTTTGTCTCAGCAAACAAATTTTCACAACTTTGATACATTGTAAATATCATTTATGTACAAAATAAACTACTTGGACCCCTGTATGAAACCTTGTGGAACTCCTTAGGGGTCTTCAACAAATCTGAATTTCCATTATTTAGTTGCGCATAATGAAATCTTTCAATCAGTTAGTTTTGAGCCAGGTGTATGATATACCTCAAATCCCATATTTTTAAAGGGTTTCAATTAGTTTTGATCTATGACGTCAAAAGTCTTTTTAAATCAATAAACACTTCTATTGTATACACCCTATTTTTAGCTAAGTAGTAATATATCCTATCAATTCATTGACCACCATGGCTGTTGATCATTTGTTTTGAAGCCATATTGGCATCAGTTTATCATGCTATGTTGCTCCATTACAGATTTTTTCTGCTTTTACTTTTTTTTGTCGCATCAGAGAAATTTCAATATCAGACAGATATATGATAACCTGATAAAATACAAAAAGCATTAACCTGATAAAATACAAAAAGCATTTAAAAAAAAAAGGTTTTTATTCATTAAGAGAAAAAAACCTAAGCTAACCTTGTATCATGTACAAAAGTAACTTTGCCCCTTGTTAAATCATTAATAACTGTTATGTAACACATTTTTTAAAAGCTAAGTTCAATTTCTTAGCCATGGACAGGCCAGATAACTACCAGACTTGTACAAGCATCAATAAATTGTTTAAATAGGACTTTTGTAACAACATGATATAGGCAAAAAAATCTCAAAAGAACACAACATACCAATATCTAAATAATTCAAGAAAACATGACAAATAAATTAATCAACATTTTTAAGACAAAATCATTTCTAAAGCTTTAGACTAAACCACGGTGAGAGCGATCATCCACAAATGGTCAAAACATGGAAGACCGATTACTCCTTCCCAGCATTGATCACCAGTAGAACGTCCAATGTGCAGCAGACCTCACTTTCATTAGTCAAGGTCAGTGTTCATAACCCAACAATAAGAAGGAGAGAGTAAAAATAAAGATTTTTGCATTATTTTCTTACACCAACTGCAGCATTTTATTTAATTAAAGGAGCATAGCATCCATTTGCAAAGCTCAAAATGAAAAATTAAATGTTTGCTCATGGCCATCACACATTCATCATCTCCAGCAGTGGTGTAATTTGAAGAATACAAATCAAGGCTGCCTCCAGCTCTGAGCAGTGGATGCAGTGGAAAAGTTGTTTACTGGAATGAGCCAAAATTTCCCCCCAAAAAATGACGAGACGTCTGAAGTGTTGCAATTGCATTATTCAGTCTGATAAGGATTTTCAAAGTCTCTGTTTGATCTGAAGGAAGTTTCCACCAATCCCATCTTCTCTTCTTTATTCCCACCCAATTCAACCCATTATTCCATAATTCTCATGTTCATTATTCCAGTTTTGACTTCTGATTATTTGCCTCCACATTACAGCGATAGATGTTCTTCATTTTTAGTGTCCATCTCAATCCCGTTCCCCTCTCCACCTCCATTTTTTCCTTTCCTTC
Source organism: Anableps anableps (assembly GCA_014839685.1). Lineage (NCBI taxonomy): Eukaryota > Metazoa > Chordata > Actinopteri > Cyprinodontiformes > Anablepidae > Anableps > Anableps anableps. The sequence goes on along the minus strand of CM026087.1, from coordinate 10,142,831 downwards.
ATCAGCTAACTGTTACAAGCAAAAGCTTTGCAGTCTGAATCAGTATGATGTACCATATGTTTTTTTTATTTTTTTATTATTTTTTTTTTTTTTTTACCAATTAACCAGTTTCTGGACTAAAGCCCTTAGACCTGTTCTGTGTACAGCTTTAGAGCTGCCAAGTGTAAAACTCAGCGTGTGAAAGCTGAGCCATGTGTTCAGGAGAGTGACAGTAATTGTACAAGAGGTAGAGGCACGCAAGCGTCTGATATGCAGCTATCCCATTGCCTGAGGTGGAAATGCCAGCATTTCCTTGCAGCTCTGGGTGTCTCACTGCTGCTGCTGCTAACGCATGCACACTGTCGTTGAAATGTTAAGCTCTTGTTCTCACAAAAATGCGTGCAAACTGTAACAGGGAAAATGCCACCTGGCAACCAGCCTGTTTTCCCCCACATTCGTTGTGACTTCCTCTGCACCCCATGTGCCTTTTCTTTTTCTCTTTTTGTGAGCCTTGGAAAGCAGAATGGGTGCCATCTCTTCTGCTATTTCCTTCATGCACCTGTTTTCTTAAAAGGATGTATGGTAGCAGCAGGTAGATGGAGAAGTACAGCAAATGCATACATTTTAACACCGACTGTGGAGAAGTCTTGCAGACTGGCTCCAGAATGGTGCAATGGTAACTTGATTTGATCCTCTCATTTCAATGAAAAAGTCTCAATCATGAGCTACTATTAACAGCAGGCATTCAGATGTATGATAATTTATGAGATAATGTATGAGATCAGCAGCACATAGAATGCCTTGAAAAGTTTCACATCCCCCTCTTTTTTTATATGTTGTTACATTACAAACACAAACGTCAATGTATTTTATTGGGATTTTATGTAAGTCACGAATTCAAAGTAGTACAGGATTGTGAAGTGGAAGGAAATGGAAAGTTTCTAAATGCTTAACAGCTAAAAATCTGGAAAGGGTGCCAGGTACATGTCAGACCCCTTTACTCTGATACTCCTAAATAAATTCCAGTGCAACCAGTTCCCTTCAGGAGTCACCAAGTAACAGTTCAGCCCTGTGTATAACTCAGTCCCAGTATAAATGCTATTATTAGTTGTGTACTCACTCTACAAATCAGGCCTTTTTGGAAGAGCAGAAAGAAGAAAAGAAGTTGTTAACAGACAGTTAGCTGCAAGAAATGTAAGGGACACAGCAAGTATGTGCAACAAAATGTTCAAGTCAGATAAGACCAAACCTAACAACACATCACACTGACACCATCCTCACGGCAAAACGTAGTGTTGGCAGCATCATGCTCTAGCGATGATATTCTTGAGCAGGGACAGGGGAACGGGTCAAACGTTACAGGAAGATAATTCTAAATATAGGAACAATCCTGAGGAAATGCTGCTTGAGACTGCAAAAGACTTGAGGTTGGGGCGAATGTTCACCTTCCAGCAGATCCAGTCCATCTGAGAATCTGTGGCAAGACTTTTTCAGACATTCTCCATCCAGTCTGACTGAACGTGAGCTGGTTTGTAAATAAGTTGGGACAAGATCTTTCTGAATAATCAAACCTGGTCGAGACATACCCCAAAACAGAAATGGGGTACAAAGTGTTGTGTTGAAACAGGGGAGCTGAATACAAACTCATGCCCAAATGTAATGATTTAAAAAAATATTTATCATTTTCTTTCCATTTCATTTATGTACTACTTTTGCTGGTCCATTAAAAATAAATCCCATTAAAATACAAAGCTGTAGAAGAGTTGTTTCATCAGACACCCTCTATTTGCACTATATTTACCTGAACCATACTGCCATTTTGTCCAGTTCCTTGGCAAGTCTTTTCAAATTTGAGAAGGACAAACATTTGCAAGGGTTAGGGTCTGAGTAAAACTTTTCACAGTCTATGGTCTGCAGAAAAGGACCTGACTCCTAAGTAGGAAGAAGACAGCTGAAGAACTTAGTGAACTTTCACTACTAGTTGCTGCAGGACTGGATGATAAATATTCATGAAAAATGTAGCAGAGTGGGGCAAAAGAATGACAAGGGACATCAAATTATCTGGTCTAAAGCAACCCAGGCAGAATATATACTGAGGAGGGAGATAACATGGAACAGAAGGAGGAACGACAATCAGCAAAGGTCAAGCGTGAGACAATAGCAGTGGGAGAAGCAACAGAAGTGAACAAAATACTGCCAAAATGGTAAAAAGAAGTAACCAGAATATAGAGTAATGAACGACTTCAAGAACTGACTTAACTTGGAGGAATGAGCTGAATTACAAAATAGTAAAAGCAAGGCCAGTTTAATTGGAGCTTTAGTGAACCAACCATGTCTAATTTTACTGAAACTTCTGGAAAGGAGTGCAAGATCAGAGTCTGGCAAAACAGTGAAACAGGGTCATGACAGCATCAAGCTGTTGGGATGCTGGGTTTGCATATCTTTCCAGTATATCCCTGACTCAAAAGACCTATGTCAAGATTGGTGTTGAAGCAGGACCAAAGTGTTGACAGGAACTCAGGAGCAGCATTGTGATTAGTGGGATTTAATGATAACAAAAAGGAAAACTAACAGGTTTAGCCCAAGGGAACCAAACATGGAATCAAGTGCAAATTTATAATCCAGCAATGAAAAATGGTAACTAGGAGGCTTAAAAAAAAAAAAAAAAAAAAAAAAAAAAAAAAAAAAGCTGAGAAGGAGTTAAGAGTGAAATTGAAACTAGGCGAGTCTAATCAGAGGAATCCTGAACAGCTGAGAGAAAATGCTGGTGGTGGTCAGAGGGCCCGGTGGCGTCAGTGCAGACTGTCAGACTGCCCAGGCCAGCTGTGGCTACAATGTAGTAGCTTACCACCATCAGTATTTGAATATGTGTGTGAATGGCTAATTGAATGTAGTGTGAAGCACTTTTGGGTCCTCTGGACTTGATAAAGCGCTATACAAGAACAGGCCATTTACCACATGCCAAAGCTTCAAATTCTTGAGGACAGTGTGAATGGAGATTCACATGTGTTTTTACTACATTTCTTTAACATTTGATTGAGCACAACATAATCCTAAACACCTTTTCCCCCTCTCATAAATGTATAAAAATGTCTACTTAAATTTGTTTACTGCAGTAGCATTATCTACTACTCTACTGTTAGGTATGGTGGTGGATTTGTGATGCTGTGGGCTTGCTTGACTTCCATAGCACATAAGAACATGGTTAGAGTGCATGCCATATGAAGTATTGGAAATATGAAGTCATTTTAAATCAGAAGTTTAATATTTTGGTACAATCAAATATGATAAAATGATCTGCTAACTTAATCTGTACAAATACTGATATTTTGGTACTTTTTTACATTCAGGGATTTCTACTGCTACTTTCTTTAAACACATTTTTGATTTAAAATATGTAGTCATTGAATGAGTGTCATTTTGCCTTTGTGTTAGGCAGCAATACTTGCTTAAATCATGTTTCAAGCAAATTATGTTTTCAAATCATAGCACATTTCCTAAGATTAGTTTTAAAATGAAAAAGCTTTGATATCTTTTTTCTCTGACAATAAGGAAAATAAAGTGAATCCAGTTTTCTTCCATCTATGATAGTTGATCTTTTCGAGACTCACATCTTAAAAATACACCCCCTAAAAAGTAAGAAATAATCTGCATGACACGATGTCACCTTTTCCAAAAGAAGAAAACGTACATTGCATTAGTAGTTTTGCGTCTCTGGAGCCTAACAGAAATGCTCCCTTTATCCCTACATCAGTGGCAGGAATTCAGTGAAAAGTAGATGGGTGGAGACAGATTCATGAAGCCTAAACGGTCTTCCAGACATTCTTCTCCTGCAAGGCCATGCTCTTTCTTCAGCTCCCCCCTCTGACCACCTGGGAACCACACGTGCTCAGTTATGACTGTGCTGCTGCCCCTGGAACCCAAATTATGAATATCACATTTGGTGGATAGTGCTTTTAAATTGCTTCATTTCTCTGAGGATGTAGCTGCCAGGTGATTCCTGACTCTCTGCTGCAATATTAGCCGCCTTCATGCACAGGCTGGGTAGGGGTGGGACAAACAGAGACAATCCCAGGTGTCTGTTATACAACTGTGTGAATTCACGCATGATTATTTGTTGCACATTGTGCTTTTTCCTGTCTTGGGGTGTTAAAAGGCCATGACAATTCCTCTCATTGGGGAGATATATGAAATAGTTTCAGATGTTTTGGCTCAAAGGATGTTTTTTTTTTGGTCAAAGGCATTGGTTGGGATCTAATTTAGCTGTACCTGCAGTGGTCCTAAAGGGGAATAAAACTACTTCCAAATAAAAAAGACAACATAATATCAGAACCAGCATGCCAGATTGCCGTTGTGTTCCTTTGAGGTAACTGTATGCACTTTCATCAAATTACACTTAATGCAAAAACACAGTCAGGGTTAACTGCTCACTATCTCAACATTATTTACATCATTGTTATTTATATTAAACAGAGTGAGTCATTTGTTTAAAATTTGACAGAAATACCATCTCACAGAGAACACAACATTTTGATTATCTTGGTACTTGGATTTTAAGGAGATCTATAGCATAGATCCCAGTGAAAGCTTTGAAAACTCACTAAGAATATTTTGTAATGTTTGGGTGGGTTAATGTTGCACCTTCATAGAAAGCAGCATGACAGACAGGCCAAATAATTGGACAGATTACAGAAAGACAGAATAACTGCACAGCAAAGCCCCACGGGACCGAGGGACCCAAATGTTGCCCTACTTACCTCACGGCTAAACTGCAAACACCTTCTTCCCAGAATCACTTGCCCTGTAATTTTCAGTCAGTCAAAATGCCAAATTGGGCTTCACCATGTGCTTTATCTAAGCATTGAACCCACACCATTGCTACAGACACATGTAATTCAAATGACGTGTCTTTTTAGTTGGAAAAAAACACACCATTTATATCTCAAGATATTTACGTTTTTGTTCTTAGTCATGTTACACTATCTGCACACTGAGCTACTTTCTTCCTGGCTGAGATTAATTTATTTCATTTTTTCCCTTATTTCATTTCATCTGCATGCAAATTAGAAGCAGGCCTAACGAGCAATCAGAACAGTGTGTCATTCATATGTAATCTGCATATTTCACGGTGGTGGTTGCAAATGAGAATGCCATCGTCGACTCATGTGGCGCGACGCAATCGGATCTCATTTTGTGATGCATGTTGTAAACACAGTGTCATAAAAATAACATTTCCCTCCACATCAGTTTGATTTGAGATGTGCACGCTCCTATCAGTCGTTTCTGTACACAGTAAAAGGCCTACAACAGTTCTGGTGAAAGATTTATACTCAGTTATCATGTGGATAAATGCATTTGAACCATCAATAAGAACAGGAGTCACAATTTTTGTTGATATTGTGATATTGTGGGGAATTGAAATCAACTGATCCAAAACTGACAAGAAATATGTTAGGAAGAGTCAAGGTGAGGATGTTCAACTAAAAACACTGCTCTAATTCTCCAGCATGGTGGTGACAACCTCATGCTGTGGGACTGATTTGGTACCTGTGATACTTGTACATTGCACAGAGTAGGTGTACTAAGGAAAAACCAGTACTAAAACTGAAAACTGGACTGCAACAAATATTAGCTAATACAAGGCGGCATGCATCCAGGTACTTATACCAGGAATACAGCTGGCGATGCTTGATATTTATTGCATTTTGGAAATGTTTTAGGGTTAAATAAACTACAGCTAAGTTGTTTTATTGCCAATTGCCAAACAACAAATGCAGACAAAAATTAATCTATTAAAGCATGTTAATAACATTAACATTAGTTAAGTATTTGTTTATTTAGCACGTTATATAGTCACTGCAACATCCACATTATGACTTTCTGCATGTTTTTCTAATATTGCACAGTCCTTGTCTATAGTGGGACTGTTCCAGACCAGTCAAATGTCCTACTAGAATTATGCATGAACTTTATTTATGGCCACAAAAAGTATCTAGTCAAGATGAAAGGACATTTTAGCAAATCTTTGTGGACATGTGCAGGACACTGCAGTTGATCAAAATTGTTGTTACATTTTAATTTTGATTCCAAGCAATCACAAAGACAACATAATTGTCAAAAAAAAAAAAAAAAATTCTCATTTTTGTTTCCATTATTTTTTTGGCATATTTCTTTGCAAGTATGTGGTTATTTTGTAATGCCTCCAGACTGATGTATGCTTCTTTCTCTTTTGGAGGCTGATCCCTTGTTGCAAATTTGTCGCTACATTTACTGACTTCTCAGGCTCCACTGGCAGCTTTTTTTTAAGGTGACTAGTAACAATTCCAGCAAAATTTTCTGGTGCTACTAGAAGCCTTCAGAGGCTAGTAAATGCATGTGTTGTTCTTGCTCTTCTCAAGAAACAGCAGCTGCTGCCATGAGCTCTTCTATGACCTTGAACAGCAGTCCTCTTCAGTTGAAGCAAAGCCATTACAGACTTGGCAGAAAATATAGATGAAGTCATCCTCGTGCAAAATAGATTTAGTGGATTTTTATCGTCTACTTGGTCAATTCAGATTGTTAATGTTAGTTGCAGTAAAAAGTATTATTTTATTGTAATTTCTTGAAAGTTCTTAAGTGGACCATAGGACTAACAGCCAAACCAAGGGGCACACTTGGTGCAGCAATAGAGTGGACTCTCCATATAGGGAGACTGTTACTCCTCGGCGCAGCCATCTTGTGCTCAATTCCCAAAGTTGAGACCTTTGCTGAAAGTCTTACCCCCTTTTCTCCATGCCTATTTCCTATTTGGTTTCTGTCGATAAATGCCACCAGCACGCCAAAAGCTCTCTTTAATATTCATGAGTTGGATATCGACCAAAATAATTTTTAGTAATTGATGCTTTTTTTCAGAATTAAGCAGCCATAGGCTTCTGTTTATAACTAAGCCTGGATGTATAATTTTGGCCCTGTATAGACAGAGGAAATCTACAATTAAATTAATTGTGTACCTGATTCTTGTTTTTCAAGATATGTGAAGTATGTTGCATAAAATTCCACTAAGAAAAGTGAGTGCCTCAAAAAATTAACCAAAATACCAAAATTATTATAACATTTATACCAGTGAAGAGTGTATGTAAACTTCTGACTTGAGCTGTATGCCATAGACACAGTGTCACTATTACTCATACCTTGTTTGTATTTCTGTATGATAACCCTGTTTGATTTTTCTGCTTAAAATGTAACAGCCCTTCCAAGCAGATGCATGCAGGGCGATGACTGGACGAAAGCCAAAAAAATCTAAAAATCAAACTATAATTCAAGTGTGTGTTACTCCACTGTTTGCCCTTTTCCTCACAGTGCTGGAATTATAGGATGAACTGTGCTGCTGCATGCCTGTCAGTAATCAGTGAGCTTCCACTCTGAAGGTTCTTGTAAACAGGGAGCAATGTGCTGTTATGGAAAAACAGCTTCCCATCTGTCACAGGGATTTTACCTCCTGGGGGCTTAGCGGTGAAAATCCCTCAACAGGCATTTGTCATTGTTTTGCTCAATGTGCACAATTGTGCATCTTTGCATATGTGCATATATGTACTAGTGCATGAGTGTGTGTGTTCAAACTGGGTTAGGCTCTTTGGGTTTGCTATAGCCTTGTGTTGGAGCTGTTTCAATTTGTACTTCTCTCTTTATGTAGGAACTGAGCATCTGTACAGTCCAAGCAAACATCCGTGTGATTCAAGATTTAAAGTATTAGCACTGATTCAAACCAAACCATCAACAAAGATAACCCAAATGTACTAAGTTGTTAAATTTTTGGAAGTCACAACATTACTTAGAAGAAGACATTATGCTTTTGTTTTTACAAATGGCAGCATGTCTGGCTTGCATCACCATGAACAGATGGTGAGTCATCTTTGCCTGTATAAACTGTAAAATGTTTTGGCATCACATTGATGCTTCTGATTTTCAGCCTCAAATCTGCGTTTCTGCTGCTCGAGGTTACTGTTGACACAGAGCATCTTTACAGGTCTGAATCTTTGTGATCTCACAGTTTTAAAGATGAAATTCTTCAAATGTTGCAATCTTGCAATGTTGCCGGGAAGAGTCAGACCTCTATTTTAATCAGCAGTTTGTCAATCAAATTATGTTGACAGCTCCTGACACGTAAAGCTTGCTTTTATGTAAAAAATAAAAGTCAGACTTTAGTTTGATCTTTATTGTTGTATGTGCTGTTATAATGTTTCAGAGTTTTTGATGGAAAGTGCTGACATTACGGATGCCTGAGTTTATCTGAGTGAAGTTGGTCCCCCCACCTTCTTCAAATCAAATGGTTGTGCTACATTTTTGCAGCAAAAATTTTTGTTTGTGCCACTTATCATTGTAAAGATATTAATAACTACTTACCATCCTGTAATCATCCCAGCTGGTCATGATTGCTAACATGTCTGCACACTTGACCTTTATGACATTTCCTAAATTAGCATATTATATATATATATATATATATATATATATATATATATATATATATATATATATATATATATATATATATATATATATATATATATATATATATATGTAAACTCAGCTGCATTTTGAAAGGAATCAAAATGCTTTTTCCACATGTTTAATGCATCTCTTACCTTACTTGTGGCAAACAATATAAGGTACTTCTTGTGGTTCTCTGTAGATAAAGGTTTTTTTTTTTGTCACTCATCCATAAAGATTAGGCGTGTGGTGCAAAAAAAAAAATAGTCAACAGTTGTCATTTCAGCAGATTCTCCAATCTGAGCACTGACTCTCTGCAGCTCCTACAGAGGTACCACAAGCCTTTTGGCTGCTTCTGTAATTAAAATTCTCCTTGCTCAGCCTGTCGTTTTAGGTGGACAGCCATGTCATGGCATGTCATGGAGGGTATGCAATTGTGACATACCCTTTACAGTCTGAGAGGATTTATTAATTAGATGACTTTTGAAGGTAACTGGTTGAGCTGGATTTTATTTAGGGGTATCAGGGTAAATGGAAGTCACAATATAAACAGTCTTGAAAAATGTATTATTTAATTCCCATTTCACAGTTATGTGCTTTGTTTTGGGCCGTCACACGAAATCCTAATGAAATACATTGGAGTTTGAGATTGTAATGTGACAAAATCTAAACATTGCCATGGAATATGAATACTTTAGTAAGATGCTGTGTATACAAGAATATATTGGTTTTCATAAGCTAAATACTCAGTATAGAGTATCTGTAATGTCAGCTTAACTTAAATAAAATACTATAGCATAATGGGGTGCTATAGTACACATTTAATAAATAAATAAACACATTTATTTTTATGTTTATGTTGGAATTGAGTATACCCTCATACACACACACAGCAACTGTTCTGCAAAGACGTGCACTTACCTGAGGAAATGTCAGGTGTGGTTAACTTCAAGGTCCTGAGTAATGTTCAAAGTCCTGGACATAAGGCTGGAAGGCTCTGCAGAGCAGATCAGAGCAGGCACTGCATGTCCAATTGGATTTCTTGGGCTTCTCAGCCGATCACATGCAGTCTCAGCAAAGCTTCGGCTATGCTTTATTGTACTTTGGCTTGGAAGAAAAAATGGACATGCTCATATGCAAATGCACAATCTATTAATTAAAATATAATTATATAGTTTGTTCAGTTCAATTTGTTTTATACATACAAATTTATATATGTATAAAATTTGGTCAATCGAGTTTACCAAAAAGGGACCTGTTTACGCATTTTTATAAACTTTTTGAATTGCCAATTCATATAAGGAAGCAATCTATAACACTTTATTTTACTCATGCAACGATGGCCATCCAAGAATAAAGTTTCCAAATTCGAATGTGAGTTCACAAGGTGAATATTTTATATGCCAATATGTCCAGTGAAGAGAAAGACAACAGGAGATATGTTGTAGTTTAGAAACAGTAGTTTAGAAACTCAAGAGAACGGCATGATACCCAGGGATTTAAAAGTACAACTTTCAATTTCATTGAAAAAGCTGATTCTTGGAGTGTATCCTTAATATTGCCATTTCTGCTCTGGTGCTCCTTGATGTGGACAGGCCTCAACACCATCATTTCTTTGATCAGCTGTTATCAAGAATAATTCAGATATCACAAGCTCTGCAGTAGTTATGTAAAACAAAGGTGGTTGAAAGTTTCACTTTTCTAAATATCATCATAATAATACTGACAAATATTCCTGGGGGATAAGGCATTTACAATAGATTATTTTTGGTAGTTGATGAGATATGAGTCCTCTTCACCCTTCCCCATGAGGCTAAGTAATTTTTCCTGCATAGCTCTATCGTTGGCTTTGGGGAAAGTATGAGTGCTCACTGGTTTTGTCTTACACGGCCACACATCCATTTGACACATTACCATTAGAAAAGATGTCTTTTTCATCAAGAAAATACTCAATTTTCTGCCTACAGCATTAGGCAGAAACAGCAGAGCATAGTCATTCTCTGCTGTTACGTTATCAAACAATTATTTTAATGGACTTTTCATTTTAGAAAGGCATGGTGTTAAAGGTGCTTTTTGTGCCAAAAAAGTGTGTTTAAAAGCTATTAAGCATGACAAATAACGAAAAGTTAGGAGTGTGTTTTGTTTTGTGCTTCTAAGTTTGCTTTTTCCTGGCCTTAAAATATAGCTCCTGTCGTGCTCTGACCTTGTACATTGGCCAATATAAATACCCCATTGGTGGACAAAGCTCTGTATAATAGGTGCTCAGTATGTTGAACCTTTTAGATAAATGCATGAGAATGTGTGGAGGAAAAAAATGCCTGCCACAAAGCCAAGCATAGCAAACACTGGAGAAAAAATAAATGACTGAAATTTTGTATCACATCTAAGTTATTGAACTAATATAATTTATTTTAACTGCATAAGTTTGTAACTTCAAAACAGAAAAGCACAAAACCATACTGTACATGCACAGATGTATTTATAGAGCTTGTTAAAAAGACTATTGTATTGTAAAACAAACAGGTCTAATTTTAATTAGATCATTCATTTCAATGTTTAGCTAGCATAATAAATTACTAGCAAAGTAAAATAATAGTATGCAATATACCGTACTACAGAATGTTGTAGTATGTGCATCTCTGGAAGTCAGGAAATTTGTTATCCTTTTACCTGCTCCTTTGCAATTCGCTTCGTACGCCAAAGTGTTACACGGACTGTGGTCTCCTCCCAGACAGTACACTGCGTGGTTGAAAAAAATTCAGTGTATTGAAACCCCATCTTCCTTTACATCTGTCTCAGATTAGAGTCATTGTTTTCTGACCCCAAGTGTTAGGCTGAAAACACTGACCCACAGCTCTGAAAAAGCACTGGTTTAGCCCTGTGTTTGACACAGGGAAAGCTGAGATTAGAAGGGAGCTGTAAATTTATAGTTTGCTGTTTGCTGTACAGAGAAAATATAATATGGAAATGAAATATAACAGATTTTCTGATTTTTTTTTGGACACTGAATGTGAACAAGGTTTTTTTTTTTCTCCTTTGTTTGCCTTTCTCTTGGGAAAATGGGTCTCGCTCTTTGGTCCATCTCCAGCTCCCCCCGAGTTTCACTTTCAGAAGGCAGGTTAAGCCTCTTGGTACAGCCTAAGAGTTTGTGCTGACATGAAGCTTTCAGGGGAATTTTGCTCACTGAGCAAATTTGCAAAAAGACTTGATATGGCAGACTTTCAATAAAGAAAATCTATGTAATTTTGGAGGATTGGATACCTGAGAAGAAATTTAGGTCAGGAGTATGTTTTCAAGATATTCCACCGTTTTGCTTAAACCATCATAATGCCTTATACCTAATGTAATAAGAAGAAAAAGAGATAATTTGGGAAAAAGGATGTGAAAAGACAACTTTTTAAAATTGATCATGATTAAACTACTGCTTGATAAAGTGCTTGGTGTAGGTTGTGTAAAGCAAACCTAAATAAATCCCTACTCCACATAAGTGTTTTGCTCTCTATTTTTTTCAAAATATTCAACAACTGGTAGAGCGTTTTATCCACAAACCTATTTTCATTAAAAAGTTTCTGAGCTCAGGATTTCTGTTTGTTCCATCCTACGGCTCCTGTGTGTGAATACTTTACTTCTTTCCAAATCAGACAATAACCCCTCTTTATAAAAAATAAACAAAACAAACTGAAACAAAAATGACAACAACAACAACAAAAAAGAACAGAACTAAGAAAATAGGTGGCACACTATATGACCAAGTGTTGAGGCATCCCTGAATGGCTGCCATGGGAGATTTAAGGATTTTTCAAACATGCATGAAAGAATCAAAGCAACACTCCAGGCATGTTTTTGATGAGAGAATAACATTATAACATGATATAACGCTCAAAAAAGTAAATTTTGCACAATACTCACCTTAAAACAAATTGTCATTGCAGTAAAAATCCAACTTTTAATTTGAGTACATCAACTCCTTGAGGGAAAATAATCCACATTGAAAACTAATTATATAAAAACCTCACGGGTACCACAATATTGCCACACTTAACAATTCCTATAAAATTAATACATGTTGATCTGAATATTTAATTAATAAGCCATATTATTCTGTGTTCCTTGATTAAACATTTGATGTGACACATTAGCCCACTGTTCTAGATAGGAAAGATACAAGTACATTCAAATAAGGAATGTCCATAAAGCAGCATAAGAAATTCAAGCTTGCTACATTCAGATCAAATTGAAAAGTTTAAAAATAAAAAAGACAAAGAAAGATTAGATGTGGATGCAGAATGCAGGTTGACTTTCCAACCAGGTACAGGGAAGAGGATGGTAAGGGAGAGACTAAGGGAAAGACTTCTCTTAAGCTTATTGTTGAAGAAGTGCAACATTTTTAGTATGAGATTATGCAACTGCCATTTTATATATATATATATATATATATATATATATATATATATATATATATATATATATATATATATATATATATTTAAAAACATATATATATTTAAAAACATACACATCTTTGTTGGAGGTGCCATTAAGTGGGAAGGGTATGTGAGAAGTATATGTAACATGTTTGACATGAGAAGTTGGACAAAATGCAATGAAAGCACTCTGCAAGTTCCACTCTTCCTCTCACGGTACCAGATGTAATGTGTGGAGGAGCTTATAAAAGCTTAGATACAGATTTTTAGTCCACTGGGGTAAGTGGGTAAGAAGTGTGCAAAATCAGGAAGCAGATCATGTGAGTTTAGTTTAATCCCCAGAGATAGCATTGACCAAAACTGAATGCTCTTTTTGGGGTGTGTGAGTGTGCATCTTTGCATATAAAACTTATGTCAGGAATTTTTACTTATGTTGGTTTTTAAATTCAAATCCACTGAGAAAATAGTCCACAGAGTTTTGTAACTGAAGAGTTTAATAACTGTCTTATAAGCTACACTTTATACATGTATTATGTTGACTCTAATTTGTTTTGTTTTATGTATTCCGATGTTAAACATTTAGGCTGTAACAAGGTACAAGGTCCTTCTAGGCCAGGTTTCCCTTAAAAAAAAACCGATGTTCTGAAGTGACTTCCTGCCTAAACAAAGGTCAAATAATATCAGTAAAAAAACAATCCTTAAAATACCAGTAAAGGAACAGCTGCTCCGCTGAAGGTCATGCCTGGCCATAAACCAAGATGCTTATAAATGACTTGCAAGTGTTTTGTGCAGAAAGATGGAGGTGATAGTAGGAGATAGATGGCAATTGTAACAAAGCAAATTGTGGAGAGAGAAAGATCAAAGCAGAGAACGATAGTTACGTTGAATAAAAGGGCTTTAAAAGATCAAAAGTGTTCACGCTCTCTTTTTGCCCACATTGCTGCCCCAGGAGTAGAATTTCCCCTCCAAATTCAGCGACGTGAGTCACCCATTTTCCTCAAGGTTGACCAAAGTGCAGATAATTGCAAGATTTGTCTGTATCTCAGCATCGTCTACGTGTGTGTTATCCTCAAAGACTCCTAATCCCACTGCACCAACAAATAATAGCCTCTAATTAAAAATTGTGGTTGATTGCTCTAAGAGTCTCTTTACCTATACAGGACTCAGACAACACACAAAGCAAAGAGCCAGGAGCTTTTCAGGCTACAGTGGAATAACTGGTGAAATAATATTGAAGCTTCATGGGTGTGATCATCACAGTTTGGGGTTTTATGAAGAACAACTAAGGCAACTGAAAGAACAGTGCTTATTTAGTGAGTTGTAAAGATTTTGAGGGATGAATGCAGGATTGAGTGCATACTTGGATAAATTGCTGCTTTTGATTTAATAAGTGCAAGCACCGATGAGAGAAGTATCGATGTTCTTATTCAAATAACAATTGAAATAGAGAAATGAATAGAGGTATGTAATTATACTTAGCAGTACAAGCAGAAATAAATGCAAATAAAATAATACTCCATACACAGAGGTCAGCAGGTAACAGGTTTACTAATTAAAGGAATGCTAATTTTACATGTATTTCAGCCATCAAACAGCAGTGGCATTGAAAACATGACAGGTTTACAAAGGACATAGCCTGTCCTTACCAATGGAAAATGAAGGCTGACATCTTTATTTCTTTGTAATAACTTTTGATATTCAAAATTTTTCACTCATAAAACGGCATCAAGCCAGTGATGCACTGACTTAGTCAAATGTTTCCTTTTTATATGATTTTACTTCAGCCATTTCTAGTTGTTTTTATTTTTAAGTATTTCTTTTTCTTCAGTCTCCTCATTTGCAGGTATAATGCAGCACAGCAGGATTTTATACTAACTTTGGACATTGGAACTGGGATCAAGGAATGATATGAATTAAAACTTACCTAAAAAAAAATACTTCTGTTAGTTTACAAATTATTGAATGGCTTGGCACCAAAATACATTAAAGACCTTTTGTCATTATATCAACCTTCCAGACCACTCAGGTCTTTTGGTTCTGGTCTGCTCTGCATCCCCAGAACCAGAACCAAACATGGAGAAGCAGCTTTCAGTTTTTATGCTCCACTAATCTGGAACAAACTTCCAGAAAACTGCAAAACAGCCAAAACACTGAGTACCTTTAAATCAGGGCTAAAACCCCACCTGTTTAGAGCTGCCTTTGATTAGCAGTAAGTAGAACATTGATCTATATTTTCGAATTGTATTTGCTTGATGATTTTTGTGATTTTGGTGCATTGATATTTACTCAATTTTGATGTGTTTGTTTGCTTGCTCGATGATTTTGATGTATACTTGATTGATGTTTTTACAATGTAAAGCACTTTGAACTGCCTTGCTGCTGAAATGTGCTATACAAATAAACTTGACTTGTCTTAGTATCCCATTGCAAGTAAGAAACTCATTGGAATTTGCTCAAAGACCAGGCTAATTACAATTAGCGTTAAAAGATCACAACAGAATGTAACTTCAGCTATCTCCCCTTGGGAGCACAAATTAAATGCATTATAAGTTTGAATATGAGCTAACCAGTCATCCTTAAATCTCCACATTTTCTCTCCCATGATAAAGCCCTTAGTTTCTTTGTCAGCAAGCAAAAACACCTCTCACTTGTATCTTGTATAAATAATTTTAATATGAAGATTTTAAGATAAAGTTTTATTACATATGTATATATATTAGTCAAATTCAGTTTATAATGCCAGTTGCTAAAATGCTGTCGTTTTAAGGAACTTCTGCTGATTGCGTTGATTTTGCAGGATTCCCTCCTCCTGAACAGATGTAAATGTGACAACCTGAAAACAACTGAAAATTTGATTATCCTTCATGGTTTCAAAATTAATGTTTTTGCTGTGGCAGATTTTAGGAAATTAGGCTTGCTGCTTTGATGTTTTGACATGGAGCCATACCTTCCTTATGTAATATATCGGAGATAAGAGGAGAAAAAAAGGATCATGATCAAAAACCAGAAATAAAATAACCAAAGGGCTAGGTAAAATACTAAAGCAAGAGTGCTAAAATGTTTGAATCAACATTCTCTGCCTGTCTGATAACAGAATGTGGGAGAAACTCAGACATTTCTCTCTTTTAGCAACACTTCCAGCTCCTTCAATCCCAAAGCATTCCAAGACTTGAATGGATATATAGTTCTTGTATCAAGGTCTGCCTTGGACTCTCCTGCCAGTGAAATGTGCCTAAAAAAGCTCCACAGGAAAGCACCCTGATCCAATGTTCAAACCAGCCCCAGTGACTCCTTTTAATGCAGTGGAACAACCGTCAGAGTAGAGTTGAAGTGCATCACCTTATTTAAATGGTGATCCACTGATAGATTGAGAAATTTTTGGCTCAGCTCTTTCTTCATCAGAATGGATTAGAGAAACATCAGCATCAACCCTTATCAGTGAGTACATCTGCTCTACCCCAACATCCTTCATGAACAAGACACCAAGAGTCTTGAACTGCTGCTTAAGACAGAGTCTGGCCTGGAGGGAGCAGTTCAACTTCCTCTGGTAGAGAACATATGCTCTGGGAATTGGAGGAGCTGTTTGTCCTCCCTCCTGCCTCAGATGGGAATGGCTCCAGTGTGGACCGAAGGTGCTGGTCTTAAGATGCCAATAGTTGTGATCAACCTTGTCGGTGTTGTTCCTGTCCATGAACACTGCAAACAGGATCACAGATAAGGTTTAGCCCCAGCAGTGGAATCCAGCTCTATTTTGTGGAACAAATGACGACATAGCTTTTGCTGCCTTACTGCCCAGTGGGACAAGGTCATAAGCCTTCTTCAGAAGCACAAAACACATGTAGACCAGACATCACATGTCCATTCTTAAACAGTGTTAAAAATGTACTATTTTGTGATGGAAATGATTATTCTTAACTGTCCTAAAACAGGAATCCAAGTCAGTTTCAGGTATTATATAAAGTTGGAAATGATTGTCTAGGACAATCTTCAGGACTCCCTAAACAGATTTACTGTTAATGTACAATATGCTGGATGTGGGTTTTACATATTTACAGTGACATTGTTGTGATAAACACCTTTTTATTACAGTTTTGTATTTTTTATCTTTTATAGCAGTCAGGATCATGGCAGTGTAACAGTGATACAGCTGATGTGCGTGTTTCCTTGCTGATGAGTAGCATATACAACCTTTGTCATTGTGAACAAGTGTCACCACTGCTCCAACACTCCAACTAATCTGCGTTCCCTCAGAGACTGCCTTGTGTCCTGGACCCCCATTAAAACCAACCACAGCAGTGTCATGGTTGTTAAAGAGAACACAATTAGAGCACACATTAACAATGAAAATTAATTTCCTGTCATCCCCTCCCTGTACTATCTGCCATTGTTGCTTGAAAACACACAGCAACCTCCTTCTCTGGAATTATTTTATCCTATTTTTTTAGTCAGACTATCGCTTTTATGGATGTCCTAATTTTTGGATCAGGTTTCAGAGTAAATATTGTGCTTGCCATTCTCTGTGACATAAACTACTGCTCTTTACTGACCAGACCAGGATGGTTAAAATAAGAGATTTAGTGGACTGAACCTGAAGCCATCAGTTTTCCCTTCCATTTCAGTAATTAATGGATAACACACATTGTTCCTGCTCATTTCTCTTACCTGCTGTGTCTGTCCTCTATGTCCTCGTGAAGACACAGTACAGCAAATGTGGGGCTGGCCACATTTTCTGACAGAAAGAGTAATTGGGCATATTCCTCTTTAGCACAACACAGGCTATCTGTAGAACCCAGCAACAGAGGGGGGATGTGAATTCTAAGAGAGAGTGATGGAAAATCAGTGTGAAAGCAAGAGCAGAAAGAAAGTAGAACGATGGGGGTTGGGGTGATACTGAGTGGAGAGATGGATGAACGTTTGAAATGAGAGGCAGTGTCCAGTCTAAAAAGGGACTAAAAAGGGAGAGAGAGTAAACTGGGGATAAAAGGAAAGGCTTTTGTGCATGCACATGAAAATTTTAAACTCATGTTCTTTCCACTTCAGCATCACCTGGGAGTGGACATCTGCAGAGACCACCAGTTTGATGCCTGAAACTGTTTTAACAACACTTTGAAGTAGTAGAGATCAAGCTCTTTCTTTCCAATAAATTTAATATGATTTCACAAAAATAAAAATAGTTGCTTGTATGTCTGCAGAAAGGCTGTTGCACCAGTAAGGGCAATAATTAGAAAATGCCTTGCTGTTTTTTTTCCTCTTATAATAATCAAATCTTCTGAAAAAAGGTTTGAGAACTTTCAGTAAATTACAAATATGTAAGCTAAGGCCATTACGTTATCTGAACTTCTTTGTGAGAAAGGTTGTTAATATTAAATAACCTGCTGCCATCCAGTAACCCATTTATTGTCCTGCTCAGATTTGCTTTACCAGTTCCACTCTCTCTCTTTCTGTAGTCCAGAGAAGTTTGTGTTTAGTACTAAACCATGTAGCTCTCTTTCACACTCTGAGATCTTTTATTCTCATCTGAATTAATAGCAGTCTGACACTGGGCCAGGTGCCAAAGGACTTCAAGCATGTGGTTCTTCGTCTTCTACTGAAGACATTTGGGCTAGACTCAGTCACTTTTAGACCTGTTTCCAAGTTGCCTTTTCTAAGAAAACTATTGAAAAATATTATATTTTCTCAACTGAAGGACTTCCTGGACAGCCATAAAACTTTGGAAGCATTTCAGGCAGGTTGTAAAGCATTCCACAGCACAGAATTATCTCTGGTAAGTGTTTTTAACAAGTGTTTTTTTTTTTTTAGCAACTAACAATGGAAACCATGTACTGCTAGTACTCCTTGATCTTACCGCTGCCTGTGACACAGGAGATAATGACCCTGATTTCAAGATTGGTTCAATGGGTGGGAATCAGAAGGTCAACTCTGCAGTGGTTGAAGTCCTACATCTCTGATAAAAGTTTTTATGTGAGGACTGGCAACACTACTTCATCCTGTGCTGACTTGCCATTGGGGGTGCCACAAGTCTGTACTCTTAGGCCACTTCTTTTTTTCCCTGTACTTTGTGCCACTGAACTATTTTATAAAATATGGGATTTATCCTATTCATATGATGACTACTGTCAAATCTGTTTCCTCCTCAAGGTGTCCGATGCTCACTCTATTCAGCCCCTTCTAGACTGTCTTTGTGACATCAAATTGTGAATGGCTCGTAAAAACAAAGTGATTTTATTTGATGTCAGATGTTCCACCAGTTCCTTTTGTGTTGATCCCTTCCACCCGGACCCCTCATTTGAAGTCTTTTGTCACCAACTTATGTGTTAAAATAGATGTTTTTTATAATGCATTGGAGTCATTTTTTTCCATGATTTAAAGACAACAAACAACCGCAACAATTGAATACTCTTGATATTTTCTCTTTGAAATCAAAAAAAATTAGTTTGACTTCATTTGTTGGACTGACCACAACTCAGAAAGGGAAAGTCCAGTGTAGTTTGTGAAGACCTAAGGAGGAAAACTATAGATTTCCACAAGTTAGGAAAGTCCTTTGGAGCAATTTCTAAACAGACTCAAGGTTGTCTGCTCTAACATCTATACATAAAGAAAACTTAATGAGACGTGTCATTGCATTACCAAAGTCTGGAAGAAGACCCAGACTTGCAACAAATGAAATTGATTAGAATGTTTGAGTGTCTTTGCATTAATCCTGTTTGGATCAGATAAAATACAAAAATAAATTCCAACTTCTAACAAGTTGACTCTAAAAAAATAGTGTCCTCTTTAAGATAGTTTCTTCTTCTTCTTTTTTCACACAGCAACCAAACAGTTCTTCACCAGTTCTGCTGCCCAGCCCCAGAGGCCCCAGAGGCAGAGACCTCCACTGCCTGTGTCCCCAGGTAAGATGATTCCCTCCCAGTAACGTCTTCACAAATGTTTTGATTTTCACATTTAATTTACTTTTTAATATTCTTTTGCCGTAACTCTCAACTACAGCCTCTTTTCATGCATCCTGTTAATAGCAATGCTTCAGTAGCTAAACCCTTGTCCAGTCAGCTGCCCTTGAAGTGGTGTCTAAAGTTGAAGTGGTTGTAAATGCTTCAAGGTCTTGCAGGGAGGAAAAGCTCGAGTTCGCTCTCGAGTCTCCAAAGTCACAAGGAGGAAGGAGCCTTCCATAGCTTTAGATTTTGAATGGGTTTTGGGTCTCTAAATAAACTTTAAATAATCACATGAAAATAAAATGCATGGACATTTGACTGTATGTCCTACAAAAATATTGCATTTTGTAAAATTCTGTTAAACTTTTCACAATTAATTCCCTTTAGGTCATTTCAAAAGTTCCAAATGTAGTTTGACTTGTTTGTTTTCACACAGTATACATTGCATGGTAAAATATAGAACTAATAATTACCTGCTGCAGGGTATTTATGCTTCTGTGACTATTAGCTAGCTAGGCGGACTCTAAGGGAGGAGAAAAACAGAGTACTAGGTATTGTCTTGGCAGTTTTAGACAGAACTGGCTGCTTGATCGCCTTCTGCTTTTGTTTACGCAAGTGGAGTCCACCTACCGAGTTTCACTGAAAATTATAGCATTCAACCAGCCAAGGCACATCAATAGCAATTAAGCCGTTCACACGAAAATGGTTTGTTTGTTGCAGGCTTCGGTTTTTCACAGGATTGCTCTGCTGCATTGTGCAAGCTTGGCAGCGGATAGCGAATAAGCAAACACACTTGATAGCAAATCATAGCCCCTGCAATGCTGGACACAATAAGTGGCAAAAGCACTGCAGACCAACAAACGCTGATGCAGACGCTCTTTAAACAACTTTCAGGCCTACATGATGCGCAGCCAGCTGCATGAAATGATCAGTGTGTGTGGGAAAGGAACAAGATGTAAAAGTAGGGAAAATTTGTTATTTTTAAAACCTGGTAAGATCAGGCGCAAAATGTATTAGTTAAATATTCATATTTTGTGTGCATAAGCAATAACAAATTACTTTTTAAGGTTCTTAAGCCAGTCAGTCATGGAATTGATCAAAAATCAATCGAAAAATCAAAATTTTTAAATTATTCTTAAGGATCAATTCTTGACCTTTCCACAGAGTGATCAAATACTGTATTAGAAGCTGTAGGGCTTATTCAGAATCAGCATGGAAGTTTGGAATTCAACTAAAGATTAAAAGAAAAAATCAACAAGAATAAGATTTAATATAAATTTATCAATATTTCCTAAGCTCTGATTTTAATTAATTTAGCGAAAAAACAGACATAACAAATTCTAAAAAAAACAAACAAAATCTGTGCATAGCATATGTGTCTTAGCTCTGTGGTAGAAGAATAGGACAGAATAGAAATATCCTTTATTGTCCTACAGTGGGGAAATTCAGGTGTAACAGCAGCCAAGGAACAGGAAATCAAGGCATGTAGGTTGACGTGTGGTTTTTACAAGTTTTTTTGTTTTTTGTCTCAGTCAGAGAAGTGTACCAGGGACTAGTAAGGTGAAACACGTTTTCGGTTTTACTTCAGCAACAACAGAGCTGCTTCATTCACAGAATGAGGTTGGACTGATTTTATCATTTATGCAAAACAGTGAACAATTCTTGTTCGAGGAGATGTATATGAAAGGAGTAAATTAATAAAACATCATAAGAAAAAAAAATAGCTATAGAAATACAAAAAAAGTGTGACTTTCAAAACATCTTGGATTACTTTTTCATATTCTTTCAAGATGTTAGACTTACAATCTCGTAAAGTAAAGGTCTGGCATAGTTTTTATTTGGCTTTTAGCCAAATGAATTAATTGATTTGTACATAAATTCTCACAGTATATTGGGCGGTGTATGCTTCTAAAATTAGTACCGCACAAAGTGAGGACAAAAAGAAATCTAGAACTAAAAGGGGGAAAAAAAAGGACCTGAGAAGCGTTAAGCATTATTCCTTTGACTTATTTAATTATTTATCGATGTCCTTTGTGAACAAATGAATCGATTAAATATTATAGCGATCTAAAATATAAATATAAATAATATATAAAATTATAAACACAAGCAAAACTAGACTTAGACATAAGATCGCCATGAAACCTGACTCCTTGGCATAATCACAAGAACAATAGCAGGGGTAGTTGAAAAAAAACTTGCAAATAAATGTGTAATCTAAAATATAGTCTGAAAACAGAAGTTGAGCTGACAGCATACATAAATCACAAAACATGTTTTTAGGTTAATTTGTGTTTAGAATTTTGGCTAAATCTCAACAAACACAAGATGAATACATTTTTGTTTTTAGGATGTAATCTATCAAAGAGCTGAGAACAATTAATTTAGAGTTTGATTACCCAAAAAATGTTTGTTTTTAGGATGTAGAAAATGAGAAACATAAGCTGGGGAGTAACATTTTGATACAGCCATTAGATGCAAACAGGAACTTTAAAATAGAATAGAATAGAAATAATTGTTATTGTCCCTTACTGGGGAAATTCAGGTGTACCAGCAGCAAAGTGACAGGCAAGTCGAAGCATGTAGATTTACACAAAAATAAAACTATTAAAACAGATCTAAAAATAACATACTGTATAGTGAGGACAAGTTTACAGCATTATAAAATACTGTGCAGTTTTTAGAAATAGCATACTCCAATGTAAAGAAATGTGCAACTGGGTAGGATAATTTCAAAAATGTACAAAATGTGCATCTGTATTGGTGCATAAAAACAATAGCAGACTATTTAACAGCAGGGCTGTTATTTGAAATGAGGAAACATTGTACAAATAACAGCAGTGATGTAAACACTTGAGTTTGAGCTTGTTGGGAGCAGTAATGGTTATAGAGGCTGGGAGGAAGGACCTATGAAAACGATCCTTTGTGCTCCTAGAATGCAGTAATCTGTCACTAAACAAGCTCTGCAGTTCAGCAACAGCTTCATTCATGGGGTGGAAGACATTATCTAAGAGTGATGTTATTTTAGCCAGAGTTCTTCTGTCTCCCACCAACTATACTGGGTTGAGAGGGAATCCTAGGATCTAGGATCCTAGGCCTTTCTGATGAGCTTATCCAACTACTTCCTCTTAGCTGTTGCTAAGCTGCTGCTCCAACATACTACGCCATAAAATATGTTACATTTAGTGAGATAAGGAGAGGATCCCATTTATGAGACACTAAATGAGCATAGTTTCTTGGAGTTTAGGTCCACATTTGTCAAACAGAATGAGCACAAATTTAACTTTCGATTAATTCCTTAAAATATTAAAGATTTTGTAATGATTTAATTTATCAGATATCTTTGTACTCTGTTATCAAGAAAAAAAAAACTAAGTAAACAGACTGTACATGTTTTCGTTTAATCCATATTAACTCAAAAACTCAGCCTATATGCTGAGGACTAGTACAACATCTTCTATGTTATTTTGATATGAAATTAGCTAAAATTATGCTATTGTATGAAAATTCAGCTATTTCCA
Organism: Anableps anableps; assembly: GCA_014839685.1. Classification (NCBI taxonomy): domain Eukaryota; kingdom Metazoa; phylum Chordata; class Actinopteri; order Cyprinodontiformes; family Anablepidae; genus Anableps; species Anableps anableps. The sequence goes on along the minus strand of CM026087.1, from coordinate 10,119,509 downwards.
ATTTTGGCGAAGGCCCCAGTGTTTCAGTTTTTAGTATTTGTTTTAGTGTAAGAATTTTTGAACAGACTTTGTAAATTTATCTTACAGCAGGTTGTAATCAGATTTCTTTCGGTTAAAAACAAAACAAAAAAAAAAAACAAACAAAAAAAAATCAGTGAGAAAAAAAAAATAAATAAATAAATAAAAAATACATGTTTCCCCACTCACTTCTTAAAATGGGGAGCAGGTGATCCCCTTGCTTCATTGTTCAGGCATCTATAATTATGAGCCTGTGCAGCATAAGAGGTTTCTTCGACTAGAGAAAGCGTCACGTAGGAAAGTTTGACGAGACCTAGAGAAAAACATGCCTTGCAGGTGCAAGGTCAAATCAGAGGTGTTCCTGTGCACTACACTAATTCAAAATTTGCTTTATCACTGTATCACTCGAATGGCCCATTTACATGGAAGGTGATGTCTAGATAGATGAGATGGAAAGAATGGAAAGTCGAGAATCAGAGTTTGTTGATAAAAGGTGTTTCGGGCTGTTGTGTTTTCTGATTGTTTTGTGCTCGAAGGCCATTAACAAAGACCACAAACAAAGAGCACAGCACAAGGTCCTTGGTAACTTTCAAAACTTTAAAACATCCCCCTGGCAACCTCTGAAGCAAACCACTTCAAAGTAGGACCCCCTGGGGTTGAGACAGAAAGCAGCTTGTGGTTTTTGTCCTTTTTGTTTTGTTCTTGTTGCGTCTTATCTCTTGTAGAAAGCTGTATTCTGTTCAGGTTGATTTCTGTATTTCCGCATTGTTGTCAGTAATTGGTTGATCATCCTTTCACGTGGCATCCCTACATCTCAGCAACATAACTCCACACAGCACCCCTCACCTCATTGCATCCGTCATCACTCATGCTCACTCCATACGGGCTTGTCTCCACAATGTGGTCACACTGATTCCAAAAATGTGCAATACTACCATGTTGGTAAAGTCTACTAATATGTGTTAAGACTGTCATAGTGCATCAGTGTGTGTAGTGTAGGGTCCTTCCCATGTTGGAAACTTGGTGAGCCTTCTTGTTGACACATGTAATGCATTTGTGTTCATGTGAAAAACAAACAAAAAAAACCTTATCATGTTGCATGCTTTGGCTTGGCAGTAATCAGACATCCTGTAGCTCCCTGTCTATCTGTTTGTGTGAGTGTTAATGTGTGTTTGTGCCGTGTGTCACTGCAGTGAACATGGCATGCAGTAAATGATTTACATACAGTGCCTTGCAGATGTGTTGCTATTACTTGAACTCCTTTCCCATTTTGTCACAATACAGTCACACATTTTGATTTGAAGTGAAATACCAACACAACATAGTGCATAAATGGAAAGTGAGAAGAATATTTTTTATTACGAATAATAATTAGAAAAGTCTGGGATTAAATTTGTTTTCAGCCCCCTGAGTCAATATTTCATTGCATAACCTTTCACTGGGATTGCAGTTGCAAATATTGTGGGGTATGTCTTCACTAGCTTTGCACATATAGATAGAGAATTTCTTAACTTCTTCTTTACAGTAGAACTCAAACTCCTTCAAACTATATGAAGAGAATTTGTAAAGAGTCTTTCAACAGGTTCATAGACAGATTTACGCCTGGATTTAGAATGGAGGAAATAAGCACATGAGTAGGCTTTGATCAAAACCAATCTATTGTAGCTATGGGTGTATGTTTAGGGTTATTATCCCGCTGGAAGGTGAACCTCCATCCCAGTCTAAACTCTCCTAAAGCCTCTAAGAGGTTTTTCTCCTGAAATTGAACTCCATCCATCTTCCTGTCAAATTTGACCGGCTCCCTTATCCCTGGTGAAAAAAAAAAATATTATCACATGTTGCTGCAACCACTGTGTTTCACCGTGGAGATGGTGATATGCCTGACTAATGTACTCTCTGTAATCTCCAGGGCTTTTACAGAACAGCTGTTTTTACACTGAGATTAAATTATAAACAGGTAGATTCTATTCTACATACAAATTCCATTAGCTTTTTAAATCACATCAGAAGGCTTTTATTGGGAAAATATTCTTAAAATTATGCAATATTTTCCTTCAACTTCACAATTATGCTCTGTTTTGTGTTGGTCTGTCACATAAAACCTAAAATACATTGAGATTTATAGTTGTATAATAAAAAATATGAAAAAGTCCTGGAGGTATCAATGCTTTTTCAAGGCACTGTAGTTCAGGAAAACATGCAACACTGTAACAGATCTTCAAGCATGAGAGAAGGACAAACTGAACAAAATCATGAGATATTTCACCAACTTTTTTTTTTTTTACTGGTGTAGAAGTTTTGGACCACGTTTTCGTCGGGCAAATATCTGAATCAGTAGATAAAAGAAGACTTCCTGCATCTTGCAAAAATGTAATACTGATACAATTAAAAAAAGAGCCATAGAAATGTCATAAAATTATGTATAGTTCAGTGTTCCAAACTCAGCTTTTGCTGAGTTTGCAAACTAAGCTTCAATAAACATTTCACTCAAAATTGAGAAATTCTTTTAAACTGAAATGGAGCCTTGTTTTCATTTGAAACTAAAATTTGTGATTATTATTATTGACAGAAGTGATGAACATATACCAAGAGAGTGGTCATAACTTTTTACATACTGAATGATATATTTTCATGTGGGTGTTGAGGTTTGATTGAGTACTGACTCTAAGAAAACTTGTAATGCAAAGGATTCAGAATATATTTATAAAAACGGACTGATCCTGTTCTGCAGAACTGAAGGATTTCATGCTAAACTAGACCTCATTAACATAAAGGGGAGCGCAACACCTCTTTGTTCACCACTGCCATTTAGCGTGTAACAACACTTCTTTCTCTATCTAAACCTGTCAGAGAGATTGCAATCATGGTGATGTTTAACTTGCATTGCCGCTTCTGCCTAGAATAATTCAAGCCTCAGTCAAAGGGGTCAGTTTGGAAAAGGGCACCAGCAGGAGCTGTTAAAAAAAAACAAACAAAAAAAACTCACTGCTCCACTTGCTATGGTTGCTTTGGTAAACGCCTGAGTTTTTTTTTTTTTTTTTTTTTCTTCAAATTAGTTAGAGACAGAAAATAACCTAACTTGGTATGTAAGGAACCATGAAAAAGAGGGGCAAGTCTGAGCTGAAAAGAGAGGAGTCAGGTTTTTACAGTCACATATAATGAGCACCCAGAGGAGGCCGAAAACTCATCAGGGTCACTCTCGCCAGGTCTTAAAGAGGCACCAGAGGGTTTGGAGACTGTGGCGGATTTGTATTCTGGCACAGAACGTCACATCTATAATCGCAGATGGAGTTGTCTGATTGTCTGAAATGCTACAGCCTTTCAATTAGTTGTGTGAGCCATCTTCTGCTGTGCTCTGCGTTGTTTGCACACGGGAGTTCTATTGTTACCTTTATAAGACCACTGGGGAGCCCAGACTTAACTTTCTGCTTTGCAGCAAAAACAGAAGTGCTGCAGTCAACAAATAGGAACCCAGGAACCTGGTAAAAGCATGGGAAATTTTATTGAAAAAACATTCCATCGCAAAAACAGAACATTAAAATGAGTCAGAAGGATTTGTAGAATTATTGCATTTGAGTTGAGTTTAGTATCTTATATATGCTGGTATTTTAAATAAACAATATTATTCAAAAGTTTGTTTATTTCAGAAACTCAATTCACTAAGTGAAACATATTATATTGATTAATTACACACAACCGATGTTTTCAAGCCTTCATTTCTGTTAATTATGATGATTTTTTTTGCTTACAGCTAATGGAAATGACATTTAAAATTAGAATATTACATCAAAATATTGAAAGACTATTTTAGTACAGAAATGTGGGCTTAATGAAAAGTATGTTTATAACTTGCTGAAAGGTTATTTACACTAACTTATTGATTGTGAGTGTATATACACCTTCACTTATCTATACTTTCACTTCCTACCTAAAATGGAACACTTGCTGTTTTCACTATTGTTCAAATATACAGAAAACCAAATCGTTCTATCCACTCTTTCAATAAAAATAATTTTAAAAAGTCACAGAACATGATATTCAGGTATAGCAAAAGTGTATTTATCTTCATATTTCAGGAAATGGCTACAAGGAAATACCTAAACCTAACCAGATCTGTAGTCACAGCATTAATTAAAACTGTAAAACAACTGAAACTGTGATAAACTAAGTTTGAACAGGATCCAAGTTTATCTTGCCATCTTACAAAAACAGTTGCTGTTTAACTTAGTGTTCCCCGAGTTGTTTCAAGAGTTCAAACTGTTAAATGGAACCCAGGAGAATCACAGAAATATGCAAACAGCGTAAGCTAAGAACTTGTAACCTTGGTGGGTTTTTGGTCTCTGTGATCTTAAAACTGAACCTCCTGAAAGGTAATGAGCAGACTCACTGCAGTGTAATAATTATGAGCTCATCTTGCAGAGTATCTCCAGCCTTTTAAGTGTAAAAAATCCAGATAATTAGGTTTTTCAAATTGGGTTCTTTTTAATCAAAAACACATGTAGGAGCAAATTTTCAAATGTGCTCTGCAAACTCTGGAGCTAAAATAATGCAGTGACTTCAGTAAAGGATATTCATTATTCAAGTGAGAGGCTGTAGCCTATAAGTAAGAGTTCAATAAGGTATGCACACATGTGGGGTTTTTTTTTTTTTTTTTTTTTTTTTTTTTTTTTTTAGGTTAAATTATATTCAGGTATAAAATGTCCTTGGTTCTGAGTCACTCTAATCCCCTGAGAAAAACGGCATTGTGATGGCTAATGTTTTTTCAGTTCATTGTTAAATATAAATTGACCAGTGGACCTTTGGCAGGTGTTGGCTCCCACCCTGGGTACGATGCTTGATCCTTTCATATATTCAGCTGCCAAACTGCTCACTCTTTCCCCTCAGAAGGTTCCAAAAAGACTGACATGTTGCTCATCATTTAAAACCCCTTAAAATTAGTTCTCCTGTAGTGCTCCTGACAAATGTCTCACACACACATTCAAACACCAGCACTTTAATTAACTATCCTATGCTAATTAGCGAACACAATCTGCTGTTTAGCTTGTCAGAAAGGAAATTAGCTTGCAACATCACAAAGTTTCATCTTGATAAACACATAATTCATTTTTCTGGGCTTTTTTTGATGATGTGCTCAATTGCTGCTAAGCATCCATCCGAAAGTTAAATTTAAACCTATATCATTGCAATTTAATGCTGGACCTTTTATGATGAACTATAAAATGCTGAAAGACAGGAGAGGAAGATGTGTGTTCTTAGTAACTGTTGAATTATGACTTTAGAGAAACATAAAAAGAAGGACAAAACATTTGGGTCGTGGCCAGATCTGGTTTAAGAGACTGAGGTCATAATATCCTTGATCATAAATACTACTGAAAAGGATTTTAGGCATTTCACTGAGAGAGTAAAGTGAACAGAATTATGCCGTTTCTGTTGGAAATGAAATGAATCCCTGGTTGTGCCGTGACACCTTGCCATGTGATCCTTTTCCATAATTAATAACTGGATTTTATATTTAACTGACGTACTTGTTGGAGTGGACAAATAAAGCCGTAACACATGTAATTTGATATTGATTCAATTGGTTAATGTGTTGGATAATAAGAAAAAGATTATGAAAAATTAGACATTTTTTTTTCACCACAGGGCTTTTAAGCGAAAAATCTTGTTTTGCTATGTGTTGGATGAGAGGGAAAAAAAGACTGAGAAAAATGAGAGAACAGAAAATGATAGAAAATATATGTGTATTTCACTTTCCTATGCCAAAAAAGAATAAGAAAAATACTTTGGAGAAAAACTTTTTTTTCCACTCTTTTGGTGGTTTGCTGTAGAAATGAAAAAAAAAAATAAGAAAAAAAAAAGTAAAGTCAAGAGAAAAATAAAATTTGGTCCATAAAGGAAACCCTTTATTCTGGCAATGTTTTAACCATCATACTAAACTGATTTAGTAACACACTTGATATGGATGTTAAAGTTTAGATCGGAGTCCAAAACAATACCAAGGTTTCTTGTAGCCTTTTCGGTGATTAGCTAATAATATCTCTCTGTGTATTTTTTTGGACTAAAAACAATGACTTTTTCTTTCTGGATTAAGCTGAAGGAAATTCTGACCAATCCACTTGTTGATATTGTGGACAAACTGACTCAGTGACTGTAATGGACAGTGGACATGCAGTGACACAGTTATAGAATGTTGTGTCATTAGGATACGTGTAAGTAATTTTGCTGGCCTAAAAAAGGACCACTGAGGAAGCCCACAGCTGATTTTTGTTCACCCAAATCTCTAATTATCTAATGACAAGGTTATCGCCATCTGCCAAAGAAAAGATCTGAACCACTTTGCCAAAAAGGTGAGGTTGGACATATGCCTGCAGTTGCTTTTCACTGACGCATCTAGATTCGTTTGGGTTTTTTTTAAAGTGGCTTGATCACTACGATTTTAAGAGCCTCTGGAAAATAACGATTCAAAGGAGTATTTTTTTCTGTCTGCAATATTTCAGTGGCAACATGGCAGGAAAACCTTGTAGGCAACATATAAAGCCAGCAAGTTAAAGTTATAACCATATTCTTTAAAATATACATGATTGAAATGGGGAAATAATTTAGATGATTGTTTTTGGGAGGCACACGAGTCATAACCTCAGACAAGCTGGCCATGAAGTTAAATTTTGGTTCCAGATGTTTCCTAAGTTTGCCCAGTTGCCTGTTTTCAACTTCAAACTAGGCTTGTTTATTGTGTCTCTTACATGTTTTTTTTATGAAACTCGAACACCTCAGCAAGGCATTGTATTACTGAAGCTTTTTTTCACTGCTTTGAGGTGTGCAGTACCCACACTTGTTATCTGACTAACTTGTTAAAGTACAAAGCACCCTCTGCTCTTCTTCCTCACTATCAGTCTCACCTGCGCATTTGAAAATTGAATTTCACAAGCGATATTCCCAGCCACAGTTTCCTTGAACTCTTTGTACCATGATTTAATAGTTGTCCCCTGGCTATGTCTTTCTCTGCACTAAATGTTGTGGTGTTGGCTGTCATGCTGCCTCAGCTGGAGGAAGTGACCTTGGTTGCTTGCTGTTTTGTTGTCATGATAACAGAAAGCAGAGGAAAAAAGAAAGTAACTGGGTGCAGTCTGAATATGGAGAGTTTGCATGTTTTTTCCTAAGGCCTAAAAAGCTGCTGAACCAAACTAAGCTCTGTATTTTTAGTTCTGCTGTCAGCTTCCAATGGGGGTCAAAGGTTTAGCCTCATGGCCAATCAGAGAAGCACCTTCAGAGTCATTATCCTCCAGAGCCCCACCATTCAGCTGTTGGTTTTTGTTTCTGTTTATTTCCATCAAAACACATTCTTTGGGACACATGTAGCCTTAATTCATCCACATATTAGAAACCTCCACAGGGAATGAATGAAAAAGGAGCTTTAAAGAATATGAGAGCTTGGGGGTAATTTCTAATTAAATTGATGCCTTGGACTAATTTATTTTCACCCTAAGGTCTCTTTTATGCAAGACAGCTAAAGGAGAGCAGCAACGGCACATCTGCACTTACTTTGCTGGCTTATTTCTTTATACGGATGAGAAAAGAAGCTATAGAGGCTATACACAAAAAGGACTGCAAGGCTATGCTGTATTCTTGCAAGTCAGCTACTGCTGCTTCTGTGTTCAAAAGCTTGTCTTAGTATTGTGAAGTAAGAGACAGATGTTACAGCAGGAAAAATAATATTAGAACCCATCCAACCAAGTAACCCAGACACACACAAAGATCAAAACAAATTAATGACTAAAGTTATATGTAATAAAGAGGAATGACATATTGACCCGCTAACTGAAGTTTTTTTAGTAGTTTTGTTGTTTTTGACGGATTAAAGACGTGCTGTATTGAGAAAGTATTCTTATTTATTGTTCTGGTTTGATTTTGACCCATTCTTCCACACAAACTGTCTTCAAATCTTTTTGAACTACTGGGGAGCTTTTTCGGTGCACTCTGAACTTCAGTCAAGTTACTGACTGGGTTATATATATATATTCCTCTGAAACAGGCTGAGTTTCCCTGGCTGTCTATCCCGGATCACTGTCCATCTTAAAATTCTCCTTCATCTTCAGTTTCTTTTCAAGAATATCTCAGTTACTTTCTCAGTTTATCCTTCCTGCAATTACAAGAAGTCTGCCAGTATCATATGTTCAAAGACAGCCCCACACCATAATCTTCCCACCTCTAAACTTCACTATTGCTTTGAGGTTTGGTTTTTGGGTGATTCACAATAACATTCATCCTCCTCCTGTGTGCAGTGACATCCAAAATGTTAAATTTCGGACACATGTAGCCTATGACCAGACTTTGTCCCCCCAGTACATTATTGGCTAGAAAGAATATTTGGCAGAAGTCTTTTGAGTAGCATCCAGTTGTGGTTGGTTTAAGGTGGTGATGTTCTTTCTACATCTGGATATGGCCAAAACATTCTAAAATTTAGAAATATGTTCATAACCAATACCATTTAGGCGTTTCAAAAAGAAAGCTGGAAAGGCCCTCTTTGCTGTCACCCATGATGTAATTTTAATGATACATTGGTAATGTGAAACTGTTTTATCCAATTAGGATTTGAATCAGCTATTCTGGTGACTTTTTGTTGTTTTGGATCTTCATGTCTTTAAGGCATATTCCCTGTGTCATCCCTCTGTGTAACACCAAATTTAACTTATGGCTAAATTCATTAGACTTTTTTGTATGAGTGGATTACTTGGGCTGTTAATGACATCTGATAGAAATTTCATGTCAAACAGCCCTATTGAAAAAAAAAAAAAAAAATACATCTGAGATAAACATTCATGTGTTGAAAACTGCTGTGTTGCAGAGAATATTTCCACAATGTGACAAAGTTGTGTTTACACTTTTTCAAATTAAGCACAGATGCATTCAAAAAGTAAAAGAATATTATTGAAAAATTCAGTAACTCAATTTTAAGTACAACACACAGACTGATGTTTTGAAACCTTTATATCCCATTGATTATGATGATTTTCTGCTTACAGTGAATGAAAAACACATTTAAGATTAGAATATTACATCAGACCAAAAAAAAAAACAACAAACAAACAAACAAACAAAAAAAAAACAATTTTAATACAGAAATGTAGGCTTAATGAAAAGCATCTTTAATACCTGCTAAAATGTTATTTTCAAAGGGTACTTTTCATTTGACAAACAAGCCTTATTGAAATGCATATTCTAATACATTGGATATGACTGCATATCTTAGTGACTGCAAACACCCATCCTTTTTAGTTTTGAATATATAAAAAAAAAAATGGTAATTTTGTCCTCATTTACACACACACACACAGTGGCCATGGAAGAAGGAAGTATATTCAAAAAAGACTGAAGATTGCACATATAAAATCCAGTGTATTAGTCAGAAGAAGTATGAGTCAGCCAGTCAGATCTGTTGTATAAGGTATTCTTGTGGGTCTAATGGACAATCAGGTTAAGAAAGAAAATCCTTAATGATGCCACTGTGATTAGTTATCATTGCTTGAGACTTGTTCTAGATTTGATCAGCCTGCAAAATGTAATTATTTTTTTTTTTTTGCCAGAGCACCTGTTATGTTCTCCATTATGAATATTCTTAAAAGCTTCCCTAATACAATATAATAAAACTTGCCTTTGGGTATATTCCAACCCATCCAGTCTTCTACAAAATTGAATTTCTGAACATGTTTTATCACATTATGGTATAAAGCAAGGTGAATAATGGTTTTCATCATTTCTGAGAATTGCCTCTCTTGTCCTTGCAGACACAGCAACAGGAAGGCCACAGTGCTTTCTGAGGTATGCAGCTATATGGCCTATTATCCAGTAATAACATTCTCTGCAGCTACTTCAGTGGAAAAAAACAAACTCAAGAATGAATCCCCTGATGTTTTCAACCTTTTTAGAGAAAAATAGCCAGATTGTGGTGCTCTTTTTTTTCTCCTCAGCCTTAGTACAGATTTTTAACATTTGTAGATCAAACCTGTGTTGTAGTTACAAGCAGCTCTTGAGATTTCAGATCACAAAGATTTGGAAATCAGTGGCAAAGCTCTCAGAAACATGTGATTGCTTTTCTGTTTCCCTCCTTTTGTTCCTTTCTCCCGCCATCTTTAATGGTTCACCATCTTATTAGTTTCCATCATCTCTGAGGCCCCTGAGTGCCCATAGCTCCAATCTGCAGCCTGGTCAATATTTCAACTCATGTCTGAAAGTGGAGCGATAAAATGTCCCCAGTGTGTAGGCAAATGTATGAGACAGAATCAGCCAAGACAAAAGATGAAGCATAATGTTATGGGATAAATATCCATTCTCTTTATGAAGCTGACCCTCCATCTAAATTTCCCAAAGCTCCAACAATAGACAAGATAGCTTCCCTGGACAGCAGGGGGAACCAAAGACTCCTATCAATCACAATATCTGTCAGTCTACATGACTGCATATGTTGTCCTGACCTTTTTGCTTGTGGCCCTTTGCCCATAATTTCATCCTCAGTCCTCCATCTAATTAGTCAACTTTAAGCTCACAGTTAAGCTGTAAAGTAGTAAATGATGGCAGTTTAAAAAAAAAAAAAAAAAAAAAAAAAAAAAAAAAAAAAAAAAAAAACCCATCATCTGCAGCTTCATCCAGCCTCATGGCATAAAACAAGGGAGCCAGAATCCAGAAATTATGGCATTAAGAGGTAACAGAAAGGGCAAAGATACAGCTTGAAACCACATATCAGTTGAAACAGAGAATTTGTTTCATACAGGGCAATGGAGCTTAAGCATCAACTGAGAAGGCACTCTTAAGAGGATAGATTCCTGATCTGGCTTTATTCCTTCATGCTGCCATGGTCTTTCACAGTTATTTTTACCAATTCAGCTTAAAACTAAGGGCCCTTGTCCCTCTAGATATGTTACTATGGAGAATGAGCTTCAGACAAAGTGGAATGAGAATAACAATTTTTTGTTCTGTATTCATTGATCACCTCCCACTCCCAAAGTACCTATAGGCTATTGCAATCAGTGTTGCTAAATTTTCACTCTTGTATCTGTTTCTTTCAAATTGTGGCCTCTGCTTGTTCTTCACTTGATCATGCATCAAATTAATGTAAAGTTTATGTATAATGTGACTGATCAAACACGTGCTGGATCAAGGAAATCTTTAGCTAATTCAGTAGTTAAAACATTGTTTCCCTAAGATGGGGTTTAAACTCCTCTGTTGGTCAAAAATAAACTCATAAAATTCTTTTAAAATAAATGCTGCTGTCAAATTTTTGTCACAATTGATATAATAAAGCATTAGTCATAAATGGATTATATAGTGGTAATATGTTCTCTTTTTCTGCCCTGCCCTGTCAGTATTTTAGGCATACAACATGGAGAAGGTAGTTGCCTATATGTGCCAGAGCAGTTTGGTCTACAAAAAGCATATCTGAAGATGGTATCTTAATTGTGTGATTACCTTAATAAATCAAGACTGCATCTGGCATCAAAGAGGACAGGCCACATGAGTGAAATAAGAACCTGTATTTGTATGACCTTCAGCCATTTGGATTATGTGGGCAGAGATATGGGAGGGGGAGTTGTGAGAGTTTGTGGAGTGTGTGTGTGTGTGTGTGTGTGTGTGTGAGAATTCATCACCTGGAGGCGCAAAGTTGCTAGACAGATGAGAAAGGCAGAAGCCCTGCAACACGCAGTGCACAAGAGCAACACAGGGTAGGTAATTTCAGCCCCTGAAGGCTAAAGCAGCTCCACACAGACAGATATTTGGTATTGCCACAAAATAGTCATATGCCCGAAACAGATGTAGGTCCCCAACAAAGCACAGGCGCAGGAGTGTCCAGACAAAGGAGGAACGGGAAGAGACGGAGTGCTATCCCCCCGGACAGACCAAACCTGAAAGGCAGGTCACTCCAGCGACCAGATGCTTGTCTAAGCCCCCAACAGAATATTTTTGAAATTTTAGATTTATCTTGATAGAGACTACTTATTACATTTTTTCTAGATTCTTAAAAAAAAAAAAAAAACAAAAAAAAAAAAAAAAAAAAAAACACAACACTCTTCACCTTTTTTAACCCTTTCTTATCTATGTTTTGTAATCTTTCATAAACAGCTAATTCAAAAGACTGTAGGAGAGTGAGAAATCCACTCACCAAATCAGGTACTGGAAGTAACAATATTTGAAAAAAAGTGTTCCATTTGTGGTGACCTTAAGGGATAGTCTTTTCCCCACTTCTCCCCCTGAAGGGACAATAGGTGTCCCATGTGTTGGCGGCATTGTCAAGTTCAGAGTGGATCACTGCGTACTGCCCTCGTTCTCCCCTTGTAGCTTGCTGACAGCCTCTTGACGGTCCATCAGCAAGGAAATGGGTGGAGAGGAGGTAGTGGTGCAGGGGAAGTCGTGGGGGGAGAGGACATGCAAAACTGCTGACAAGGCTATCTGCTGCACTGTTGCCTCACTCAGCGTAATGAGAGACATAGATGACAGGGATGAAAGCGAGTGGGTGTTAAAGAAGAACAGGTGATGTGCGAGGGTTAGTGATGGATTGGAAAGAAATAAAGTATAGCGAGATTCATTGATATAAGAACATGTTTTAGTTCTCTTAAGTCACTTTAATGTAGCACTCCATTTAGTTAAAACTGACATTTTCTCCTCTTTCATAACATTATAATTAATGATTAACCTTCACACCATTGAATGTCAATGAAAGGAAGTGAAAGAGAATGAGGAAGGACAGCTTCTGTCCTTATTGTCATGCTTTAGAGCACCTTGAAGCAATTAGCTTGACTTCAAAAATGTGTTTATTATTTTTTGTTTGGAACTGGAAATTTTGAATCAGACTCTTACATGTCATGCTGCAGCTTAATTTTTAAATCAAAATAAGCCAATTGTAAGGCCATTCAGTAAAAATATCTGTATCTAAAAGTCTGTCCCCACATACAGTGCATTGGAAAAATATTCTTGCCCTTATGTTTTTTTTTTGTTTTTTTTTTTACGTCACGTTATCTGACCTTCATGAAAGAGTGGTAGAACAAAAGCTTTTTGTTGAAAGAAAGCTACAAGAAGTCTTGTTTACATTTTGCCAAAAGCCATGTAGGGGGACAAGACAAACATGTGGAGGAAAGTGCTGTTAAGATAAAACCAAGATTTAACTTTTTGGCCTACATGCAAAGCCGTATGTGCAAATCTAACAGAGCATACCAACCACATGGTGATGGCACGAGTATGCTGTGAGGATGATGAATGGAGTTAAATACAAGAGTAATCCTGGAAGAAAGCTTGTTAGAAGTTGCAGAACATTTGAAAATGGGCTACAACTGTACATTGTACATTACAGAGTTCCCGAATTATTGTTACAGCTACAGAGGTAAAATGGAATGGATTTAAATCAGAACTTTTTATGTTAGAATTACCTCGTCAAAGTCCACACCCAAATCTAGCTAGGAATCTAATACAAGACTTGAAAATTAACATTTACTGGCACTTTTTGAGCAATCTGACTGAGATTGAGCTGCTTTGCACATATAAAGGAAAACTTTCAGTCACTACATGTGGAAAGAATGCAAATGCATGAAACTGTCATGATTTAAGTAGTTGGACCCAAGCATAGGCAGAACAGTGATAGCCTAATATTAGTAGCAATGGGATTTATTTTAAGAAAAATTACTGACAGGAAAATAAGCAACTGGAGCTCTGGGAACAGCCATGGAGAAATAGAGATGGAAACAGACACTGGTGAAAAAAGAATTTAGCTGGAAGGTGAAGAAACAGGGTGGCTTTTAACTCCTGAAAGAGTTGATGAGTGCCATGAGAACAAGGTGTGACTAATCAGGGGAATGTAATGCAGCTGGAGAAGAAGCAGATCAGGAGAAACTGAGTGAAGATGACAAATGCTGAACCAGAACACAAAAGATCTGCTGACCTAAGGAAGGAAGGCTAACTCTAAAATAAGAGTGGAAACCAAATACACAAAGCAGAACACAAAAAAGAACTAAGAAACTCAACTCACATAAATGAACTGATATGGAAACAACTTAAAGACAACAATAAATAACCCCAAATAATCCAAACAGAAAAACAAGCAAAAACCTAAAACACAAACACCTGAAGATCACTTTTCAGATTTTTATTTTACGACCTGTTAAAAATTATTCAGCTTTTTCCTCTACTTCACCACTATACAGCACTTTGTCGATATATCATCATTCCCATCAAAAAATTTCTACAGTAAAGAAATCTTATACAAAGACAGATGGAAACAAGCTCAAGATTATTTTTATGACTTTTTTGTAACTCCTTTTAGCAAACTTTAATTTTGACCCTTTGTTATAAAGGATACTGTGCTAAAAGTCTAACCTAATTGAAATACTGTTGCACTTTCAGCATGACTCAGCACGCTGAGCTCATTTCAGATAGACCTCTCACATTTTGACTTTACCAAAAGGTCTGCTCACTTTCTATCAGTCTATCACCTTTAGACAGAACCATTGTCAGAAAAAAAGATTAAACATGAACCAGCATAGACAGATCACAGAAGATGTAATTGAATTTTTCCCAGTTCTTCTTGTCATTCTGGTGATAGGATAGCAGCTAAACACGTACTGTAGTCTCAATGGAAACACAACAGTAGCCATCATCAGACTTTTTTTTTTTTTTTTGCCAATGAAAGAACAAAATGAAACTTTTCCCTTTTTTTCCTTAAAAGCAATTTCACCGATGAGGAGAGACTGATTTGCAGTATATGAGCTTGTCTGTTTGTCTGAGAACCATGACAGATAATGGAGAACGTGCTACAGGGTGAAAAATGGGCCTTGTGTCGGGCCATGCCTTTCCTGGTTCGGTGCCATTGTAACAATAAACATCCCCCATGCTTCATTTTTTCTTTTGTGGCTTGAAGCAGTAGTGACAAAATAACTTTATGGGGAAGGAAATAAATAACTTGACTGTGAAGGTTCGCACATATTATCTGGGAACTGTCTTCTTTAGAAAAATAGACAGCATTAGGTGTTTGCTGGAAGTGTTTAAAATGATCCATGTCCTTATTTGGGCCTAGGCACAGTAGAAGGAAAGCATCTCTTATGATATTCCAAAATGAGAACTTGGGGGGTTGAGGTGGTGATCTACCAGTGCCAACCAAGATTTGCAATATGTTACATCAGCTTTATTGAGTGTATACATGTTTGAAAACACACATTAACTTTCTGGTTGGCCCCATGAGAAGATTAATGATGTGCATACTAAAGCTTAGCAGAAATTTTAGCCTTGAATCAAAACTGATTGTATGTTTTAATAGCACACACACAAACACACATGTACAAGTTTGTATTTCTATCCATATTAGGACTTTTTATTGACTTCCATTCATTTTAGTAACTGTACTTATGTCTAACGCAAACATTTTCCCTAACCCTAACCATTACTAGTTTATTTCTAACCCTAACCTTAACCAAAACCTAATCCACCTTATTAGGATCAGGCTTTGGTCCCTACAAGGCCCATGGTCCTAAATAGGATAGTTAAAAAAATTACACACACACACACACACACACACACACACACACACACACATATATATATATATATATATATATATATATGTTTTCCTGATAAATAATTCCTTGTGGTCTGTATTGATCAATTTTCAAGCACGAGTAATTCAGCCCTTTTAACCAGCTAACATTTGAAAAATGCTGATAATTTTTTTCAGTATAATATATTGAAAATTTTTAAAAGGAAAATCCAGAAAGACCAGCAATCATTAATGGGTATGTCATTTTTCAAAAAATAAGCAATCACAACACAAGCTAATTAGTCTTTAGGAGTACATTTACATTTAATTTGTGACCAGTTACCTCATCTTGTTCGAAATCCACCTGTTACTGTTCCATAACTGTAAAATCATACCACATAATCACATCTACATACATAGTGCTTTTCCAGGGCAACAAACAATAAGGTTAGCAGTTTATCGGTTTTTTTTAAAGGAGAACCATACCTATCAGAGTAATATTGGTAGTTGGAGCAATGCAAGTTTTTCTGACTTATTTAGGACATTTCCAACCTTTCAGTTTTACCCCTATAATGATATAAGGGTGTCCACATCAAAAAACACAAAAAAGTCAAAATCTTATGACTGAACATCAAAGGATATCAGATCCGGATGTCCTGTTGCACAGTTTTTGTTCTTGACAACGATCTTAGTCATCATTTCCAATTTTTTTTCCATGTTCTTATATTGAGCTTAAATGAAACTGTGTGTGGGATACAGCAGCAAACAAGTAGTGTACTTACCTGACATTTATGCATGTTTGTCTCATAGTGCCTTTGTACATTATAGTTTGACAACCTCAAAGTCCCTGCTGTGCTTGACTCAATTAAGTTTCTGGCTCTGCTCTGCTGAGCATGTGTACTACTGTGTGTTTTAGAGCATTGTGCCTACTTACCCTGCAATGCGCTTGCAGTGTGTTTTAATCAGATTAAATTGTGCTGTATAT
Source organism: Anableps anableps (assembly GCA_014839685.1). NCBI lineage: Eukaryota > Metazoa > Chordata > Actinopteri > Cyprinodontiformes > Anablepidae > Anableps > Anableps anableps. The sequence continues at coordinate 10,102,995 of CM026087.1, read as the reverse complement.
ATTTCTTTAAACCAACAAATCATGTATTATTTTCTGTTGCAAAAGCTTCTGAAATAAGACCAGAGGAATTTTTTAAAAAAAAAGTAAATAGAATGTGTTACAAATGGACAAAAGCATAATTACAAAAACACTAACTAAAAAACCATATCGGCTGACCCACAAAAGCTTTTGGGAACCAGTAAGCGTAGGATTTAAGATCTTCAAAGCAGCAATCAACATTTTTTTGTCCTTCAAAATGATCTTTTCTTTATTTTGTGTTTGCAAAAAATAAAGTTTGAACTGACCAAACAAATCCAATTAATTACTCATTTCGTCTTACTGCCTGAATTTAATGAAAGACCTGATTTAATTCCTTACCTGATTCCTGTGTGTAACAAGAAAGGTTCATCTGCCTCTGGATTAGTCCAGTGTTATTTCGTTTTAATCAGCCAAGGTATCCAGGTCATCTGCCTATTTTATTCATTCAATCTTTTCCTCCAACTTTTCCCCCCACTCTTTGTTCACTATGTGATTGCGAAATAGTCTTTTGACCTGAAATTCTATGAATGACCAGAAAGCTAGGCTTATATTATTAAACTGTCATTTCAAATGTTTAAATTCAAGTTGGCTTTCAAAAACATTGGGTGTTAAACACCCAACAGATCAATTTTTTGTATGCTTTACTATTTGGATTTTTGTGTAACGTTACACCCCTAGTTTTAACTGATGTTTACAAACATTAAAATCTGTAATATAGCTCAGTTAATAGATGGAGGATAAAGGAATTTCAAAACGCATTTTAATTCAGCTGACAAACCGCTGCACCACTGACCTCATGGCCTGGATGTGCCACAAAGGGGAGAGGATTTTTTTTTTTTTTTTTTAAACTCTGACAGTTTTGACATGGAAAGCCTATAAAGTAGAAAATTGTATGACATTTTCAAAACCACTTTGAATATGTGTTTACTTTTATTGGGCTTTTGGAACACTTAGTTACCTCGAGGTTTCAACTATCTGTAGCTTTGAGATAAAATTGGAGAATTTGGAGGTAGATCTTTCGTTACGTCTTTCTACGCACTTTATTGTACTAGTTCTTTGGGAGCAGAATGATCCCACACCCTGTCACCACCATGCTTGAGAGTTGGAACAGTTGAAAGCCACAACTTGACTCCTCCAAACATTTTATGGTTCATAGTGGCAAAATAGCTTGCCATTTCTTTCAACTGACCATTAAAACTTTTTCAGAAGTCATTTCAGTAGCTGCAAATTTCAGTCAACATTGAAGATCTTCCTGGGGTTTCATTCCCATTAGTTCTTCGAAACAATTTTGTTTTTCGCTGTCAACTGTAGTCAGTAATCATCAGCCAGAGTTACTGGGCCTTGGTATGTGTAATTTTGAACCTGAAACAGAAAATTTTCAATAAATTCAAGCTTTATGCAGCTATTTCTTGCTTTTAAAAATCATTGTAGTTGTCTATTGTCCCTTCTTGAGAAATAACAGTTTAAAGAAATCACTGATAGCCTAAAATCAGTATAAAACTCTCATATTATTTTCCAGCTTTAAGTCAATTACAAAAAATTCGCATAATTTTCATCCATGCTGCCATGGCTGTTCTCCCGAGTCTTCATAGGAGAGCCTAAATTCACAGCAGACGGTTTTGCAGCTCCTTTGTTTAACTTTCACATCAGCATGCAGACAGCATGTAGCTGGATTGTCAAACTGGGGTTGGCAAGCAGCACTTTGATCAAAACCACTGTGGGAAGAATGACAAAGTGAGTAAGGTTTTAGCTGAATCATGTATATCTCATTATTTCTTTGGCTCAAGAAAATGCACACTTTGACCAGTGGCATGTGAACCAACTTGTATCAGTGGTGTCTATAAACCAGCCATTAGTTTAGTGTGAAAATCTAAATTTTACTGTATATGTCACACAAGATGAAATTAATGGACTGTTCAGCTGTGCACTCTCATTCAAACTTCTATAGCCCCTTAAAACATTTGGCCCCAATGATATAGAGCTGAAAGTAGGAAACTATACACATGGATCTTTACAACAAATTGCAGATGAATCTATACCCTTTGGAAAAAAGGGTATAGACAAAATTCACTTACTGTTCCTTCAATATATTTAAGATATAGTCACCTTTTCTCCAGATACTGCCAATTTTTTCAAGCTGCTAGACTTCCACATCATAAAGGCCTTTTAATGTGATCCCTGAAGTATCAAATTTCAAGTGTTCTGTGTTGCTTAAAAGGACAAATTCAAACACAAGTTTGTGTATGAGAAAACTGCCTTAGGATATTCTCATGTGTCATAAATATGAAGACAGTCAAAAGTGGAAAAAACTCTTATTCTCCCCTGATGGGACTACATAATAGGCAATTAGTTTTCAAAAATTATCCAGGGTTGGGGGAATGACTCAATTGTTTGTTCCTCTCAGAAGCAGCTGAATCGTTTCTTCAGTCATTGTTACTCTAGAACACACACTGGGCTTTCCTGGCATCCATAAAAGTCTGGCTTTGCTATGTTGTTGAAGAATAGATATGGGTATCTGATGTGTAGCCAAACATGACTAAGGAGCTGAAACACAAACATCAAAAAATGACAGTGATAGTTTAAATGGATAAATTAGATCTTTGAAATGTGTTTTCCACAAGGTTTCTTCAGAAGACTCATGAAAAGTAAATATCTTATCTACCTCATCAAAATGCTTATTTGGATTTAAAAAATGGTTTTCTAGTCATTTGACAAAATTACTTATCAGAATGGGGCAAAGACTGAAGCCAATATTTTCCATCTTAAAACAACTTCAGTTTCAAATGCTCATTGCAGTTTATGTGATTTGTAGCTTTTGTGTGTCTTTACTTTGCACTCGATCATTATCTACATTAAAGCCTATGGTTATTTACAAATAATATGGATTGATATGTTGTCCAATTCAATACATGTTCCATATAAAACATTACAAAATGCAAACTGGCAAAATGATCCGTGATGGACTGGCACCTGTCCAAGGCGTACCCCGCCTCTTACCCGATGACTGGAGATTGGCACCAGTCCACCTGCGACCCTGCTGTGATAAGTGGGTTTAGATAATGGATGAATGGATGGGCAAAGTAATTACTAAATACAAAAGTAAGGGATTGTTAAGGAACTGCTCAAAACACTTAATATTTTTCTCTCTTTAAGTACTTACGCTGCATGAGTGTGATTATCATAGTCTGTTTTGCAATGTGTGTTTTATATTTAACATTACTTGTAGAATATAGGACAAAGGTCCCAATCAATGCCTTTTTGAGTGTTTGCTATCAGACCCCCTTACTAAGTTCACCTACAAATGTAATATTTGTTAGGAAGACATTTGTCAGCATTATATGTTGCTAATCTCTTAAAATCATGGTTTACGTTTGTGTGCATGTCTTACAGAAAGCGGATTATAGGCCATGTACATTGTGTTCATTTAACAAATTTGGATTTCCCATAACAATCCAGCTGTGTTTCACCTGTTACAATGAAACACACAATGACAGAAACCATAATGCTGCAGTCTGTTGGTGTCATGGGTTCTACGCAGAATGCTGAACTCCAATTGACACACTGGTCTATATATTGTTTCACTGCATGATTGTGAGTTAGTATGGGTGAATGACATGTAAAATAAGCATGAAACAATAACAATGAACACAGACATGAACAAAATATGGCAACCTCTATAGAATATAAATGAACAACAAGGAAATGATCAGAAACCAAAACTTAAACACTGAAGGATCATAAAAGGACCCCCCGCTCCAAACAAAACAAAAAACAAGTTCAAGGTCAGTAGATCGGTGGTGATGGTAAAGGAGCTCTGAAGGCTGGTGGCAGCAGAAGCAGAGGAACCCTGGAGGTCGGTGGGATCTGGAGACAGAGGCGAACCAACCTGGACACCTGTCTCAGAGAACTTGGGAACAGGTACAGGAGGCAAGTCTACCTGAACACTTTTGTTGGAGAACTCGGGAGCAGGTTCAGAAGGTAGGTTCACCTGGACATCCTCCTTAAAGAACTCGGTAACAGGAACAAGAGGCAGGTCCACTTGGACACTCTTGTCTGAGAAATTGGGAACAGGAACACAAGGCGGGTTCACCAGGAAACCGTTGTTGTTGAACTCAGGAATAGGAACAAGAGGTTGATTGTCCTTAACCCCTCATAGACCTTGGGAACAGGAAAATGAAGTGGTTTCTCCTTGACACCCTTGGAAGACCTGGGATCAGGAACCTGAGGTGAATTTTAGCTGCATGAGGTGGAAGAGTAGATTTTCGAGACCATATGGTAAAAATCAGTGGTGCAGGCAGCACAGACAAGGAAGGTGACAATGGGGAGAATGGCAATGAAGATGGAGCAGGATGTGCAGATGACAAGGATTAAGATGATGGAGCAGGAGATGTCGATGATGATGGCTGTACTGAAGGCTGCAAAGATAGAGTTTTGGTACCTACTGTCACAAAATTGGATGTGGATCTTTCAGTAGCTGTGGACAAGGGAACCACTTCTGCGACTGCTGCTACTGATGTGGGAACTGCTACTGCTGCTGCTACTGCAGTGAAGGTGTTGACTGGACCCTCGAGAAATGGAGTGAAGGAGTTGGTCAGATCCTTTGGAAAGGGAGTGGAGGCATCAGCCGTACCCTCCAGAATGGAAGTGGAGACATCTTGATAAAAGCGTGCCTGCAGCTGGATATAAGCAGAAATAAGAGGTGCCGAAACAGGTGGTGGAGGACATTGGTGCTTTCACTATGGAGTGGAATCATGCCAACCTTGGCAGAGGAAATGCAGGGTGTCAGACAAGGTTTCTGGCTGAAAGGTTGGACACCATTGTCAGCGCCCTCTGTGCTGAGCTGAATGCTTGCCCAGAGATCAAGTTACAGGATGGGAGGTTCTTTGAAGGCACCTAGGACCATAATCTGGCAGCACCAACACATTACATTGAAAGGGTGAGTTACACTCCATTTCTTCCAGCAGCAGTGGAAAAGGTAGATCTCTACATTTTTTTAAAAGTTCTTTTGTGCCTCCTCCATCTTCTGCTGGATCCACCATTGCCGTTCAGCAGGGTCTATGGAATGATTGCTTGATCTGAGTTTTGACTGGTACCTTCTGTGGTGACGTGTGATTTTTAAGGCTGGATCAAAATGAAGACAACAACTAAAAATGTTTCTGATGAAAGTTTAATTTGAAAATGGAACACGTAAAGAAGAAGCGCAAGGAGAAACAGGACATGGAGCATGGGTAGATTAATGGAGAAACAGGTGAAGAACAATGAAAACCAGTGATTTTAAATACTAAGCTATGTATGAGTGGTGAATGACTTTGGATCCAGATGAGCAAATCCCGGGACTGGGTACAGCTGTGAGGAGAAACAGGCAGGCTGGGGGAAGGTGAATAAGTAACACAAAGGAGCTGAAACAAGACTCAAAAAAACTACAAACCAAAGGGAAAAGAGGAACACCAATCTAAGTGTACAAGTACCAGTCAAAACTCAGATCAAAACTAAGTACAGTTGCACAAAGGAATAGACACCCTTCTAACAATAATGAATACAGAAATGAACAGAATATGGCATGACCTGTAGAACAGAAATGAACACAAAAGAAAACCAAAACCCAAACAACAAAGGATGATAGTAACGAGTCCAATGGTTCTCTTCTTGGCCAGGTTGTTTTTCGTGTTTATCAAAAGACTCACCTCACGCCATCAATATATCACAGTGCACAACTCACATATCTCATCCAGTACAGCTCTGCAAATACCTCACTGGTGGTTCAGAGGCGTAACAGCTGTGTTTACTTCAGCGGTGGCCAATCCCAATTGTCAAGGTAAAGCTGTTTTAAATGCCTTAATTAGTCTTCAGTATGTAATTAAATTCTACAGGAACATAATGATCCATTCATATGATTCAGGTGGCTAAAACAGGGAAACATCTAAAATATGGAGGACAGCAGCACTTGAGGACTGACTTTGGACACTGCTGAGTTAATTCAAGCCCATGCTACCTCAAGGTCATTTCAGAAATCTCACAGCCAGAAAGCATTTGGTCTTTGTTGAAATTATTTTTTAAGGGGCATCTAGTGCTTAGTCACACTGTGCCTAACAGAGACTCAAGAGGTACTGTACAAGAACATACTTCTGGATGTAAGACTTGACACCTAACACAAGATTTACAGATGATTTTCTTTTACCTTAAATGGTGTTTCTCATTTTGTATCCTTGAGCTCCTTTGATGACTCCTGAGCCTTGAATTGTGTCTGTTTACTAGTGCAGACCCCTAACAACTGCTCTCTAGTGCAGTCTCAGCTGCTTCTCTCTCACTTTCCATTTTACCCACAACCTGGGGCAACGGTTTTTGAAGAGATTCTATTTAAGACCGTGCATTGAATATTTCACCAGCCCAACCTGCTTTCTTAGTCTGTGTTGTGTTGCTGCTCGCAAAAGGTTTCATTAGCATTGCAAGAGAATTGCCTGTGGTTATGGTTGTCTGTTCATATTTTCCATTCTTTACTACTTCTATGAATCCATTTGGGTTGATTAAGTTGATTCAGTCTTAAAATTAAAATAATCTCAATGTGATTCATAATGCAAAGGGTGACTTTCTGTTTTAAGTAACATTCACTGTTTGGCATTGATCTGAGTCTTCTTTACAATACTCCTGCTGCTCAGAATACATAGATTTCATATACAGTATTATGAATGACTTGCCTTTTATTGTCCATCTCTGTTCTTTTTACCTCTTTCTTGCTACACAGTTCTGTTTCTGAGCTATGCCCTCCCACCCTATAGAGCACAGTATTGATCAGGCTCTGCTTAATCAATCCATCACTTTAAGATTGATCACAAGATGCAAGCAGAAAAAACAAAGAGGATGGCACCAACAATGCATCACTGCATGTCTACTCAAGATGTATTTCATTGGTGAGATCAAGTCATCTTGGTATTTTACAGTTTTGATTTATTTTATCTACCATCCATTTGGACAATTAAGGCTTTGCTGCAGTCCAGACTACAAATTTGTGTAGAATAAAAAAAGCCTTTACCATGCGTTAAGGATTACAGAAGTCTGGAGACTTTGCCTTATTACTGCTGGAAAAAGGAAAAAAAAAAAACTATGATTTAAGCACGTAATAGTTATATTTGCTGCATATCCTGCTTTAAAGCTTCCATCTGCCAGGTAGTGCAGCTATCTCTGACACAAGAGATGGTGTCAGAGATACTTCCTGGATGCTATTGTTTGCTGTAAAACAAGGCATTTCTTTTGGGTGCTTTGCTGCAGAGGAATGTCTAGATAGGTGACAGAAGTATGTGATGTGATCCTTAATTACAAGAGAAAGAGCAAAAAAAAGTTAAAGGTTTTTATTTGTGGATGAAGGAAGGCCATATAGATTTACTGTATAAAATTGTCTTTTTATTTACTTTTTTAACATTAGACAAAAATTCACCTACTTAATATTTATTCTATAACACCTGATCTGAAATTAGCGACTTATCATGAGCAACAATTGGGTACTATAAACGTATTCAAGATGTACTCCATTGCTTACAAACTATCTTTTAAGCCATGTTGTAAGTTAATTATTTTCACATCTTTATGTTTGGTTTGGTCCTGTAAGGGGATCCACCAAGTAATCTGCTGGTGAGCAGGTTCAGCTTGACTAATCAGAAACAAAAAAACAAATATAATCTTTTCCCAGTCAATGGAAGTGCTAGCAGGTTGCACAAACAACAGTATTCGGTGTGGAAGATGTTTTCATTATAGGTGAGGTGTATTAAAAAGTCAGAGGAAGCATAAAAGGTGTAAGAAGCTTTTCAAAATGAAACAAAACTTTATATGAAGATCTGCATCATTCAGGCTGCTACTTTTAAACAGAAAGTGATGTCCTCTGTTTTAAGAGTTGGAGCTCCAATGGGGAAATAAGGTTACATCAAAGTAGAGAGCCATCCAGTTGAGTTTGAAACCAGTGGGATTTATTAATTGTGCTCAGTGACCAGGATAACTGCACAGTGTTTTCATTGATGTAATCAAACTCCAGAGGTTGTGTGTTACTCATATTCCCAGAACAGGCATCTTTTAACTCTAGTGGTGAGACTTCTGGCTGATGTCGACCTTGGCTTGTTTGCAGCCTGTAACATGTGGATACAAGGCCATTTTGGAGATACTTGTGATGATTTATTAAAGTGGTTTTTGGCTAATATCTTACTGACCTCACGATTGGAATGACGGAGCTTAGCAGATAACTCAAAAACTTGCTGTACAAGCTTCCTTCATCCAATATGGCTGCACCCGGCTGGATGACATCATTTGAAAACACTCCATTACCAGCATACGCTGAAAACACTGTAATTCTCTCCATTCAGACAGTAAAGAAACAGACTCACAAATAGACACTGTACAGTATGTGCATTGTTTAATGTGGTATAACGCAAAATATTACCAGATGAGTATTTTACTCTTGCAACTTTTACATGATTTTCATGTGCAGCAACCATAGGCTGGCTGGGGGCCTCCAACCTCATGGTGTAGTCTGGCTTTTTTTCCGACTGGAGCTCAGAAATTCTGACTTCCCTGTTCAAATAAAACGCACCGTGATATATCACAAGATAACCAGAAGGTTGTGTGTATTACAAAGCTACTATGTTTTATCCAATTGAGATTAATCATTCATGCTGTATTTGTTGACAGACCTTTGAAGATCTTCAAAATTAATGTAAGAGTCTATATTTTCGAGGAAGTACAAATAAAGATAGGTTTTTATAAGTGCTAACTTTGCTAAGCGCTAATTTAAGGTGTTATTGACAGCTTAAAACATAAACTCTGTAATCATGTTGCTTTAATTTAAGACAGTTTATAAGCCACTATTTTCTCTTTTCACCACACAGTGTGATGTTGCCTCTATTAAAAAGAAATGGGATTTTCACAAAGCTCTACCATATGATAGTTGTTATTCTCAGAACAAGTTAAATAAAAGTTACATTGCAGAACCTTTATTGACACATGGAAAATAAGGTTGGTTTTCCAAGACAACAGAAAACTTTAGATTGAAAATCAGCCAAAAAAACTGATCAGTGCATCTTTAGTTCAGTCTAATTAATAGTAGGATTACCATGAACATTTTAAGTACACTGATTCTTCTTTCAAGATGACTCTTTGATATTTTTTGGTGCATTCAAGGATACGGTTGTCTTAGAACTAATGCTGACATTGACATTTCCTGTCGCCACCTGTTATCAGGAGGTAGAATTTTAAATGTGACGAGTGGAGAACATCTCCATCATTTATAGGTGATATCCCTGGTTCGCAAAGGTGTAGGTCAGATTTGGAATAAGTCTAAGATAAAATTATGTTATCTAATCTATTACTGAAGAAGGAAAATGATTAGACTTGAGCGAATGATCAAGTAAGATTTTGCTCATCTTTCCACTTGTTCACTTAATGCTGACATTGTGTGTAATATAGTATCTTTATTGGAAGAAAAAGCTTTCTGAATGAAGGAGAGTTAAACTAATTTGCAGTCTGCAAAGGAGGTAGTTTCAGAACAGGTATCTTGCCATATTTGTCATGCATTTTTCAGTAGGAAAAGCTTTGTAACAATATGAACAACCCCTTTCTTTGTGGTTACTATACTGCTTACATTTTCTGCATGGCACCAAGAAGAGTTTTTCCTGCTTAAAAACATGGTAATGGGGTAGAGTAATGCTTTTTTTTTTTTTGTCAATACACCCCTATACTCACACCAGAAGGAAAAATATCTTGTGTATGCTGAGCCTCTGCTCTTCATGCTGCCCTTGTGTTCTGCCTGATGAACTGATTCTCTCACTGCTCACAGAGAATTAAACACTTCAGGGAGGCAGAGAGTGAAAGGGAATTCAAGTGACAAGAACTGAATTTCGCTTGGTAATACGGACTCACTTTGCTAGGTAAACAATAGACAGAGACACTTGCTTCCTACATATATATTTCATGTGAACTGTTCAGCCATTTTGGGAGAAGATGAAATTATTGTCTTGGATTGAGCAAGATGGAATCAATATGATGAGCTCCTTCTTCAGGGATCTCATTTGCAATGACTTGTGCTTATGTGGTTTTATTCACATAATGCCCTCTTCAGCAGCTTCCTGGCTGTAGCCCACCAGAGGCTAGACCTTTTCAGCCCTTCAGGTCACACAGTCCGATTGCTCATCTCATTCAATGTGCACTACTGTGGTGATGATGCAGCAAAAATAATGAAGGTTAATGAAAGTCAAAGTAGTCTGCAGTGACTTTGATTACCCTAGAAATATAATCAGGACAGCTTGCATATAAAGATCAAAGTGGTGCTTGAGTTTATAGCAGTCACCTGTATTCACTGTACAGCAGATGTTTGGTGGCTAAATATGAGTGGAGTGTACTGAAAGAAAATTGTGGGCTTTCTTTGGTGAATAAAAAAAATGAACAACCATGGCAGTACCATCTGTCTGTTTATATTTTTATGCTTTTGAATCAGTCATTGCAAATTAGGGATGCTGAACTTATTCTAAAATGCAACAAGAGGGAAACAAATAGAATACTTACTTTAATTAAGTAATCATTTAGAATACTTTTACACCAGCAGCTATCCATAGAAATTATCTTATTTATGCTTTCTGTTTGTACTGAAGAGCATTTGAAATGAAGGAATTTTGTCAGGTGAAGTTTTCTGAATCAACATTCACAGTCAGGAGCTTCATTTGTGTTGTTGGCTCTGGTGTCTTACATCTTGGTCTTGACAGCATTCCAAAGTTTCTCAGTAGGGTTCAGGTCAGGCCAGTTCGCTGGCCAATCAAGTACTGTAACACCAAGGCGGTTGAACCAGCTTTTGGTACCTTTGGCAGTGTGGGCAGGTGCAAAGTCCTCCTGAAAAATGAAATCATCAATGACTGTAGAAACTTAACACTTGACTTCAGGCAACTTAAAATAACTTTTTTTTCTGTAGAACCAAGGATATTTATTTTCAAATGAAATGTAAAACATACTTTTATCTGAAAAGAGGACTTTGGACCACTGAGTCATAGTCCAATGCTTATTCTTCTCAGCCCGGGTAAAATACATCTGATGTTGTCTCTTGTTTGTATGTTTAGCAAAAATTATATCTGAAGACATATACTCGTTTCAGGGATACAAACTGTGATCAGGTATGCAGAAAGATTTTCTAGGGAAGTTAGGGACAAACCCTGAACTAATATAGCCGTAAATGTAATAATAAAGCAACCTCCTCAGCAGTAAACTAACAAACACACTTGTTACAGAATCAATGTATCACATTTTATGTACTGAGCACTTACAGAGGAATCAACAGGGAAAGACATAAAAATAGTTTTTATCCAGTGATCAAATAAATGATTGAATTGAATGAAATTGAATGATTGAATCAAAGAACAATAGATTAAATAACGCCAAAAACTCCCAAAACACAATAAAGTAGCTACAATTATAAAACAGGAAAACAGCAGCAAAAAGTCAAATTAGTTTAATATGAGCTCTTTGTCAGAGCCTCTGCATTTTAACTGCTTAATTTGATAGTAATTGTTGTGGTTCGCTCTTACAAAACAGGACCACTGAAGATCTGTGCCAATTACTGAAACTGCAGTTTTCTCCTCATTCAGCTAAAAAAAAAAAAATCTTTGCCATCCATGATCTAAAGCACAGTTTAGGAAATTTCCCTCAGCTCAGTTGCTATTGTCTCATCCAGAGCATAGCTATGAAATTAATGCAATGTTTCCTGATGATGCCACCCTGACGTAACATGTGACGAATGAAAAGTAGGGGATCTAAATTTGAGTATAAATGATAGCTTTTGGATGAAGAAAAAATATTTATGTGTGGCAATATGGTTAAAACAGTAAAAAGCTGTTTTAACTTCCTGTAACAACTAGCTGGGCTGCAGTGCCAATTACCTAGCTGGTATGTCAACAGGAATAACAAGTAGTATGTTTTTGTTTTTGTTTTTTTTTTATCTCTGTCTTCCCCTTTAATACTTCTACTTCAAACATTTTCATTAGCATCTTTTTGTAGATAAATGAGATTTTGTGAAGTTGCTGTTGCATTAAATTGCTATGTCCTTCGGCTACCAACCAAGCTTTATTTTCCAAAATCTTCTCTGATTGTTTGCCTGGATTAATTCATACTATTTAATATTTGCTTAGCATTACAGGTATCACTTTGTCTGTTCTCTTACTGATAGACAGCATGACCATGAAGAGATAAATTAAAGCCCTTGGTATGCCACCTGCATATTAGCAGCCATAACAGAGATAGCAGGAGATGGTGGACGCTGTAATTGTATTCTGGCTGGAAACTGTGGAAGCCACTGGTCTCATCTATCTTGAGCAGTGATGTATGGAAAAATGAGGAGAGAGATATGCGGCATCCAGGGCTTGTCTCCACCTCGTCAGTCACGTTGACACCTGGAACTGCTCAATCTCCATACCTGGGGGATGAAGGAATATCAGGAAGACTGCATGTGTGCAGGAGATTAGAAAGGGAGAAGGATAGGAAGCTTGACAAAATGGATGAGAAGGATGAGTATGAGTGACAGAGGATAGTGAAGTTGCCATTGAAAACTTGAAGGTACACACATGCTGTGTATATATATATATATTTATATATATATATATATATATATATATATATATATATATATATATATATATATATATATATATACATATTTACATGAATACATATACAGCACTATCAGCCACTACATTCAATATGTATACCTATTTCAAAGCATATATTCATTTTTATGGCTTTATCAGGAACTTACTTTAATCCATCTGCATGCACAGTCTATTCTGTCATACTGTGGCTTGCCAGAGAAGGTGCTTTTAAAAAATGCAGGAAAGGCTACATTTAAACTATATCAAAGCACGCAAACACTGGAAGTAGAGGCAGCCGGCTATAACTAGCACTTTCCTCTAAAAGACATATTGTCTTACCCAGGCATGTCTATTTTTGCACAGGAAAAAAGCTCATCTGGAATTGGATGTGAACAGAGCAGACTTTATTTCTATGTTCCAACAGCTCTATTTTTGAAGTACCAGATAGGGCTATAAACTGAATACCTTCTCCTCATATCTACATACCGCCAAGTGTAATAAATAGAACAGTAAGATTTTATATTGGGATTTTACATTGGAAAAATCCTCACCAGAATCAGACAAAGTATTGTACAGCTTATGGGATGAAATCTTCAACTTTTATGCCCAGTGACTACAATCTTATCACCTTATGTAATAAAATAAAAATAAAAAATAAATAAAAAAATCCTCCTAATTTTGTGGTAACAGTTATTGTCATAATCAATGTCTTGCACAGTGTATACCTGAAATTAAAAAGGTTTTTAGAGCATTCACGGGATATAGCTCATCTTCGATAACATATTGACCTCAAAACAAACAGAAGCATGTCTGCTGAAGTTTTTGCGAAAACCTCCAAATGGCTCAAGCTTTTCAAGCTGTGACTGTGACAGTAGAAGGCTGACCCTAACATTAACCAGGTGGTTCCTATACATAGGAGTTGTCCTTGTAAAAAAGAAACTTGGTGCAAATTATTACCTCCAAATACCCAAGCATGGTTTTAATAGAAAATTATATTTTTAGCCTTGCTGGAAGTAATTTAGATCACTAGAATAAAGCTGTGGATTTTTAGATGACGGTTTTGTAGTTTTGCTAAACACCTTAAGTTGACAAGATAACAGTCATGACTATATATTGTTATTTAATTTTGGGACTGAAAAAAGAAAGTTGTACTTGTCTCATCCCCTTCTCATGAAAGATCTGCATACAACAGGTGGTATGCACTAACTAGTTTTATTTAAAAGTTTCAAATGTCGATCCTTGCACCTTCAGAGTTTACATTAAGTTATCAGTGCTTTTCTTGAAAGGTTACAGAAAATCAAATATAAAATACAAAAAAACCCAAATACATTTTACAAACAAAAATTACAACTGTTTTATAGAAAAGATGGTGAAAATGTATGCATCAAGTGTGCCGCTTACAATTTTATAGGTCAGTGCATAAGTTATTATGAAGTGGATTTCAAGATTTAATTTGAAATTCAAATACTGAAATCATAGATAGCTTCATTTAGACCTTAACATATGGCTAAAAAATATTTTGATTAGAAAATTGATTGTTATGTCTATAGTAAAAAGTTTATATGTAATCTATCAGTGTAATAAAATAGACATTAGACAAGGCAGTTTTATTTGTGTAGCACATTTCAGCAACAAGGCAATTCAAAGTGCTTTACATGATTAAAAAGAAAATAAAACAACAAACAAAAGATTACATTGCAGTAGCAAAAATAAGGAAATTGAAGAGAGTTTAAAAAACGGTCTACAATTGATAATGTTCCAGTTGTTAATAATCAATGAAACTATAAACAAATGTGTTTTTAGCCTTGATTTAAAGGAACTCAATGTTTCAGCTGTTTTGTGGTTTTCTGGAAGCTCGCTCCATACTTGTGGTGCATAAAAACCGAATGCTGCTTCCACATGTTTGGTTCGGATTCTGGGGTTACAGACTAGACTTGAACCAGAAGACCTGAGTGGTCTGGAAGGTTGATACAACTGAAGAGCCTTCATGTATTTTGATGCTAAGCCATTCAGTGATCTATAAACTAAAACAAGCATTTTAAAGTCTATTCTCTGAGCAACAGGGAGCCAGTGTGAAAACTTTAGAACTGGGGTTATGTGCTCTATTTTCTTAGTTTTGGTGACAACGAGAGCAGCAGCATTCTGGATCAGCGTTTCTCAAAATCTTGTTGAAACAGTCTTTTGATCCTGGAAATATTCTTGAGGTGATATAAGGCCGACTTTGTAATTGTCTTTATGTGTCTTTGGAGATTCTGGTCTTAGTCCATCACAACACCCAGATTTTGGGCCTGATTATTAGTTTCTAGCTGTAAAAGCTGAAGATGTGTGCTGACTCTTGATGGTTCCTCTTTTGGTTCAAAAATAATTACTTCGGTTTTGTTTCTAATTAGCTAAAGAAAGTGTTGGCACATCCATGCATTGATTTGTGTTATAGATTCATACCAACCTGTTGGGATTAGACATTTTGATTAAAAACACAGAAGGCATAGTTCAATTTAAAGTGTGTACAATTTAGAGTTAAAATGTTTATGTAGTAATATTTTTGGTAATCGGTAGAAATAAAAAACACTGAGTAACAGAAGATAAACACTGAAAATACTGGTATTGGTTAAAACATAGCTGCTAACAATGCTAAAAGTGAGCTAACACAAAAGGGAGCATTTGGAATGCTTCTTTGCCATTAGAACCACATTATGATTATACACACATAAAAATGGCTATAGATAGCAATAGCCATCATTTCACCTAGACTGAGTTGTTCTACAGTGATTATATAAAAATGATCCAGTTCCTTTATTTATGAAAACAGAAAATTGAAATTCTTAGTTTACATATAAATTGTGCTTGCCCTCAAGTGTTGTATGTAGTCTTGTAAGCTGGTGTCGATACAACTCTCCTTACAACTAAAATGAAGCTTTATACATTCAGTGAATTTACATTTAAGCCTATTGTAGAGTCTTCTAGTTATATACTGCCGTTGTATCTGTAACAGATTTTTATGAAGTAATGGTGATCTGGAATCATCCTAGAAATACACGTTCACATCATATCTGCACAAAAAACTTCCTCCTACACAGAAGCACTGATTTTCATATAAACAAGCACAAAATGTCTAAAAAAACATTTCTATAAGCTGCATGACTGTCCCTTGTGTCTCAGTGTGTGTGTGGGCGTGTGTCACTATTGGCTGTCAACTACCTTGTTTTTTTTCCCCACATTTCTTCTCTGAAGATTTTGTTTTAATAAATATTTACTTTCTGCTTTTAGTGCTATATTCTGTGCTTTTATTAGCTGTTCTATGCTTTATATTCTAGCTGATTTTCACTGTCTGTCAGTGTCTAGACAGACAAGGCAAACATTCTTAACAGAGCAGCTATAGACAGATGAGCTGGCCCTGCAAACAGTTGGTAGTCAAGTGAGGGATCAAAACACACAAAAAGGTCACCTTCTTACCTCTAAACCCAGGCAGCCTGGAGAAGAAGTCAGAGCTCACCACGGATGCAGCAGCAACCTCACTCTGCGTTTTCTCCTCCTTTCTGCAGCGATGAACTTTCTCCGGACTCATCTGTGGGGCAGGAAGGGAAGGGAGGTGAGGGGGAGCTGCAGGGTGAGGACCAGTCACAACCGGAACCAGAACCACCACAACCACAGCCCCAACAGCAGGAGCAAAAGCCTGAACCACAGACTCTGCCATCACAGCCCCAGCCTGAGCCAGAACCCCAGACTGAACCTCAGCTGCAGCCTGAAGTCGAACCCCAATCCGAACCTGAACCTGAACCTGAGGCTTCACCAGAACCTGATCCTCATCCCCAAGTTGAGTCCCTGAGCGATGTTCTGCCACAGGACCCTCCTGAATCCCCTTCACCTTGCAGTGAGGAGAGGATGGTGGTTGAGACAGAGAATCACAAATCAGAAGAGGTTGCTGAGGCAAAGACAAGACATGAAAGAGATGAGGTACAAGGAGAGAGCTGCGAGGGCAAGGCAACGCAAGGGGAAGAGGACGAGGAAGAAGGCGGAGCAAAAGGAGGTGGTGCAGGCAGAAGGGCCAGTCTACACCACACAGCCTCACCCCTGAGGGTGCAGCGCAACGGGGCCGGCTCACACTCCGCCTCCTCTGACTATGAGCTCTCGCTTGACCTCAAAAACAAGCAGGTATGGTTGTCCTGGGGACGGGGGGTATGTTGGTATGTTTTTGGGCGTGGGGAGGGGGTGGATAGATTGTGTTGGCTTGTGTCTGTTTTACTTTTTGTGGTCAGACATGTCTGTGGTGTGGTTCAGTTTCTGACGAGGGCATTTGGATGACGAACATATTTGATTTGTTTTAGTAAGATATTCATTTCTGTTTGAGTTCTGCTGGTTATTGTGGATATTTGAAACAGTTTTTAAGGATGTTTATCCCACTGTCATAACATTGTCATTGCCATGCCATCATTTCATCAACCTCTTCACTTGATTTTGTGAAGTTAAGCTGGAATTTTCTTTTTCAAAAGGATTTGTAATACAGGTGGGACAGCATGTTAATTTGTGACACACACACACACACACACACACACACACACATATATATATATATATATATATATATATATATATATATATATATATATATATATATATATATATATAAGGGTTATAGGGCAATATTTAAAAAAAGTGTTTTCTTTTGTTTTAGTGACTAAAGTAATTATAAGGCTTTCTAATGATTTCTTTTAAGCAATTGTATTTGTACAGTGACTTCCATATTCACAGGTCTGTCTTGTAATGTTTTTCACCAGAGCCACAGAAATCATCCACATCACATAAGCGTCCCCATTTCAAGAGCCATTAAACATTCACCATCCATTTCCATCATCATTCCTCTCAACAACATTCTTCAGCCCATGGATTTTCGAGCAGGTAAGGCAGTGAAAAGTTAATTCAGTTGGAAGGGCCCAAAAACCTGAAGGTTATCAGGTTGTGCAGATGTTTCCAGTATTGATATCACTGACCCAAAATGTTGCCTTAAAATACCTTTCAGTCACTTTCAGGCACTATAGAGTGCATTTCAGAACACACTCAATAGTGGGGCTTCATGGAGAGGCATCTTTGAAGCCTTTGATGACTTTCATGTTTATTATTATTTTTTTTTTTTTTACCATCAACACAATTTAAATAATTTAGAAACAGACATTTACCCATACTGAGTCCCAGTCTGATGCATCAATAAAATCAATGTGATTTATGTCCAGTAAAATAACATTGCATTTTATCAGCATTATATGGTCTAGATTAGTTTTGTGTCGCGCTTACATAATTCACTCACCAATGAGGTTCAGAATGCTGCTGTCCCTCCCATCTGTTTTTCTTGGCAACAGTATAATTTGACCCTGCCAGATCCTGCAGATCAACCTCAAAATACTGCTCCGCAATGGAACAAATTCGCATTTTGGTTACACTTATATCTAGACGACCTGTCACTTGAAATGCATAAAACTTCATCACTTTGTTTTTAAGCGTATCTGACTCAATGTATAGAGTTATGGTCTTCAAATCATTGTTTTCACTGATGTTATTTAAAAAAAAAAAAAAAAAAGGAACAGTTTGGTGAAGTGCTTGATTTGTTTTTTTATTTTTCATCCTTCGAAAGTTTCCCTGTTTTATAAAGCTCCAACACCAAAATCTTTTTCAAAGCAGAAATGCTGATTCTTTTGTTAAGCAAAAAGTAGCTCTTGGTAACAAAGTTGTTTCTCATCCCCAAAACACATTTCAATGTGACAAATATGCATA
The DNA here is from genome assembly GCA_014839685.1 of Anableps anableps. NCBI lineage: Eukaryota > Metazoa > Chordata > Actinopteri > Cyprinodontiformes > Anablepidae > Anableps > Anableps anableps. The sequence goes on along the minus strand of CM026087.1, from coordinate 10,084,603 downwards.
ATTTATATCATATTCCTTAGCGTTTAGATTTTCTTCAACAAATTAAAAAAAAAAAAAAAAAAAACATCTCAAGATTCACTTCTCTTTTTGTAGTCATTTGTCACTGAAACTAGTAGACTACAGTTGTGAAGGTTGGTTTGTCACCTCACCCCTTCTCTTCTATATTCACACCGTTTTGACTGGATTTCCTCCCTCATCACTCCATTAAATCGAGGCTCAAAGTTCTTTTAACCGCAGGTCACCTCCCCCCTTCACTCTTTTAATCTCAGATCTGAGAGTCCCTCTTTTCCACTATCTCCCTGTCAACGAGGGTTGAGATACACGATCGCTGGGATTGATCTTCTGTCCACACAGGTGGGGGTGTAGGGGCTTGATGGATATCTGGATCAATGTCAAAGTAATTGGATCTGCTGGGCGATACCTTTATTGCCACGGAAGAACCTAGTGATGGATTGTTTAAGTCACTTAAATCTGAGCATTAAACCCTGTGAAACATGTGCCACCTTTCTAAATTAAATGTATTTTAAATATAGAGTTTTCCTTTTAATGCTGATCATGTTTCCCTTGCTGTTCAGTTGCCACATCATACAAGTATGCCTAACTTAAATTTTAACTCCTGAATGTAGCCTCTCCAGTGCGAAAGTATTCATAATTTTTTTTTTATCTTGTTTTGTACATTTTCTCATGTTACAGCCACAACCTCTAAAGGAATTGTATGTTTTTTGTTTTTTTTTTGGTTTTTTTTTTGTGATTGTCAAACACATAAAAACATGATTGCAAGTGAAGAGAAAAGAATGAACATTCTCCAAACATTTTATACAAATAAAAATCTGGAAAGTGGGAATGCAGTTGTTTATATTCCTGCCTACTTTGATACCCCTAAACAAAATCCATTGCCACTAACTGCCTTCAGATGGGGAAACATGGTGGAGACAGCATCATGATGTGAGGCAATCTGGAATTTGCACTGGTCAGACGAGACCAAAACGGAACTTTCTGGCCTACAAATAAACACTAGCTGGTGTGAAAAACTAACGCTGCACATCACCTTAAATACCCAATCTACATGTTAAAACATGGTAGAGGCAGCAGTACCCTATGTATGGTTTAATTCAGTTTGCTTGTTAATATGAAATAGATCAAATGCAACATAGTTTTTAGAAGTGTAATCAAATATGAGAAATATGCAGGTCTAATTTTACAAATTTACTCTAGTAAAACTTCAAAAACATTTGTATCACTAAATTTGCATTCCATTTATATTTACAGTAAGTAATAATTCTTGTAAAGTGCAGAAATGTGAAAACAATAGCAACCATGTGATTGGAATGCAGTACTACTAATAATGTTATTAACCCCTTAACTGTTACCCTCAAAATGCTTATATGTTATTCAATGGGTCCATGAGGACAGTGGTGTCCTTCTGACAGTTAAACGAGAAATATCTCCATCAAATGGCTTCTTTAATACAAAAAACACTATTGTTACTTATGGGTGTTATTTTAGATCCAGTCTTACTTTTCTGTTTTACTTAAATGCAAGAAAATTTAAAACAAAAAGCATAACATTTCAAATATATATCAAGATTAGCCCCCAAAGTCATCAAACTCAGTAGTCTTGCTTACCATAAATGAACCAGTAAAACATGTCTGCCTTTCACAGATAACATGTGACCTTTTACATTGTCATCTTTGTTTTGCACTACAGTCAGCATTCCTTAAATCTCATTATTACTGTTATATAATTATCATTAATCATGCAAATGTTTCTATGCTGTAAAAACAGCTTGCATGTGCTTGAAAGCTAATAATCCTTCCTTTGCATTTTGATTTTTTTTTTTTTAAATCTTTGCAGCATGCATGATCTAATGATCTGTTTTATTTGAATGTAACTGTCTACCCCAACATTATTTAAAGCAAGAAACTTTATTAACCTTTTTTCCCCCAGTGGTTAGCATTTTATAGGGCAGTGTTTTAAGAATTATATTTTGGCTTGTTTAAATGAGAAATGACATACAATATGTGAATGCTGCCATAAAAAGCAGATGTTTTAAAGGTGGTGTGCAAGACATTTGCGAGAAGGCTATTTTACAGGGAAAGCTTATGGGTTTTTCATGATAACTTGGAATCCATTATGTCATGTTTCATGATGAAAAGATGGAGCCAATGTGGAGACAGTCACTGATTAGAGACATTGTTGAGAAATTTAATAAACAAACCTCAAGAACAGGAAAAAGTAGGCCATGGACTGGCGCAAAGACCTAGATGTGACTCAGGGAATGAAGATAGAGAACCTGGCACTTAACAGAAAAAAAAATCAAGAGCATATATGAGTGGCAGATCAGATGAAACACATCGAGATGATCAGGCAGCGCAGGTGAAGGGCATGAGTTAAGATTATTGGTGAGCATGAATATAATGGGAAGGAGAGGCAGACTAATATAATAGAAACAAAAGGGGACACAATAAACCAAAGAAAGGCTAAGATTAATCTAAACAAAAAAGGAAACTAAATAGATATACACAAAGAACAAAATGCAAAGGAATAAACATATATGGCAAGACCTTTTGAGCAATATTTAATTCAGGGGACTGAACAGAATATGGCAAAACCTTAAACTGAATTAAAAACACAGTAGATCGTGACAGGAAAAAAAATCTAATATAAAACTTGCAGGAAGGGGAACACAACAATAAACTATGAAAATAGATCTCAAGAGAAGAACTAATATTCCAGAAACTATGAAGCATAAATTACCCACAAGAAACAATCAAACCAAAACCAAAAACCCATTAAGTGGAATAATTTCTTGCTGTTATAAGTATTTTATACTAAAATTAGATGTTAGCTGTCTCCTTCAACCATAGATAACTAATTATTCTGAATACCATATAAATATTTGAATCCTGGCCTTCTATTCAATTTTATAAACAATATTATTTTGCAATAGTATAGTCGCAGTAGTAGTAGTAGTAGTAACAAACAAAGTCTATAATTAATCAACAGTTAGTTAAATCTAAACTGAAACTACATAAAGCCTCAGAGACCTTCACATAATTGTCATGGTTACTCTAATTAAGAGTAACATCTCTTAATTACAAAAAATAAATAAATAATAGTAGAATAGTGATTCTTATACACCTTTAACATTTTTAACATTCAGTTGCTTATAAGGAACATAGTTATATTTAATTAGAATATTATTAAAAAGTTTATTTCAGTCACTCAAATCATTAAGTGAACACATTATATTGATTGCACCTAATCCATCTGGTGTTTTCAAGTCTTTGTTTCTGTTACTTATGATTTTCTACTTGCAGCTAATGAAAACACACTAGATTAGAATATTACATCAGATCAATAAAAAATGTTAATACAGAAATGTGGGCTTAATGAAAAGTATGTTTAATATGTGCTTAAAGGTGGTTATTTATAAAAAGGTACTTTTAATCTGACAAACAAGCATTATCAAAATGTATATTTTGCTCTACTAGAATGAGCCTAACTGCAGGTACAGTTAGGCTCATTTTAGTAAAGCAGAATAATGCATTAAATAATTATGTATTAAGTTAAAGCCCCTCTCAGAAGCCACACATTCAGAGAACAAAGTAAGGTTTGGACCTTGGTCAGTTCTAATAATTATCTGAGCATTTATTAGAAAGTACCCAGTGTGAAATAGACCTGATTTCAATGTTAGTTATACGTAGACCTCTTTTAGACACTATTCAATGATATGTCGATTTATAGCTGTGATTTTGATCCATATAATTGGTCAAAATCAATTTTGACACTTTTTTTTTCTACTTTTGACCCAAATACCAAATTTTGTCTTGACGTCCATGAACTATTTAGACATCAATTAAACATAATTTCAACAAATAAATTCTCCCTGGGAGGAAAGTTTCGAAATCTTACACCCCCTGATCTGGATATGGACAATTTGTGCTGAGACATGGTAATGTAAAGTACATGTTCTGAGATTTAAGTACAAAATATTCCACAATTAAACTTTCTGCACCACAGCGATCACACAACATATACTGCACGTGTGCACCACCACAACAGAATTGTCACAACTGCTTCTTAAAATACTGTAGCAGTAATGGAATAAAAACATTATTTAATGTCATGCTATGCATGTCTACACTGATGAAGATTTGTTTCCCTCGGCATGCTGGATGCTGAATGCAAAACTGACAGTATTGCTTACTTTTTAATTACATGTTTGACCACATGGGAGCACTTATAGAGCACTGATAAGTTATTCCCAGATGTTCACAGATTTAAAAAAAAAAAAAAAAAAAAAAAAAAAAAAGCTCACAAAAATTAGACATAAAAGTCACAGCAAAGTAATATGCACTGTCCTGGCACAGCTTAACAATATAAATTCTACACATTTGAACCCAATACATATGCACTATTCATAACAAGAGCACAACACACACTTTTAAAGACTTGACAGGATTTGATGTTCCACAAAGTTGTTATTTTTGCACCCATGTAAGATGGTTTTCAGTGTACCAGTATACATGGTAAGGAAGCAGGGTGACAGCAGCTATAGGGTGAAAACTCAAGTGTAGAACTGGTCAATATTTTATCACTAAGAGCAAGAAAACACAAGTTTCTGCAGTAGATTTTTCTGACTATACGTTAATGACATTTTTTGTACTTTTGATTATTTCATGACAATTTATTTTTTCCAAGTTATTGTGATTTTTGTGCTGATTACTTCTCTTTAATTTATATTTTCAAACTTTCTTTTTTTTAAAAAAAAAACAAAATACTCTATTGGGCAATCTTTTGATTCAAGCATTTTTTAAGAACAGCCTTTTTTTGACAAGCTCTGAGTATAGTAATTTCATGCAAATAAGAAATGCACACTTAAGCACTACATCTCCCTGTCCTCTATTCCACTCAAAACTGCTCATACTTCGCCATTTCGTTTCATATTAAAGCTCTGATGGTGATCTATGATGGTGGTTCTCTTAACTCTAGGCTTACAGACTTGTGTCCTTTAGATATTTAGATTTTAAATAAAGTCATTATTTATTTTAAATGTTATTTGCTGATATTTTTACATTTCTCCACATTCAAGCCCTTAGCTATGAGGAAATTGTGTAATGCATACCCAACTTGAATGCTATTATTTCTACTGAATTGTTCAGCACCTTTTTGTTTCTCATTCAGGGAGGAACATGAGGTCATTGTGGTGCTGATCTGCCTGTCAAGATTGATTTAGAAACAGCAGAGGAACTGAGCACTGCCACTCTCTCAAATCACTGTGCTACCAAAATAATCTTTCTCCCCATCACAGCTCAGTGAAGTAATCACAAGTAGAGCTGACAGGGGGCTAATAGGGTGAATTTTAACAGCGCCAGTCTTGGTGCGGTCATCTGTCTCACAACCCCCTTTTTGTGTATGTGACTATCTTTTTGACACCCTTGTTTTCATGCATCTTGTGCTCTTTTCATCTGTCCATTTGCTTCTATGACCTTTTCTTTCTCCACATTCTCTACCCACTCTGTCGTGTACGAATAGGAAGGGATAATTATAATTATTTTTGCCAATGACATGAATCAATGAATTAATGATAAAAGTTTCCTGAAACATTTCTGGTAGTATTTATAATTCATAAGGAAAATGTGATTTTATGTGCTTGAAATAAAGGGAGATGTATTTTTAGAGAAGTAAAGTTTATTGTTTGGCAGCAAAATTAGTTTGTTACGAAGTTTGTTATTTTAAGTAATTGGAATCAGCACAATGGGTGGACTGACAAATTACTGGCACAATTATGCATTTAGGAGAAAAAGACAGTACAAAAATGTAAGTGAATGCAATCAAGTTTTCTCTAAGTCAGAGGTGCCAAAGCCTTGCAACTTTTAGATGCATTCCTACTCCGACACACCTGACTTAAATAAATGGCTCATTAAGAGGCCTCTGCAGAGCTGAATGACTGAATGCTGATGAGGAAATTCAGCCATATTATTCAGGTATGTAAGAAAAGGGATGCACCCAAAAGTTTGATCACTGGAATTGGGCACCACTTCTCCAAACTGAATCAATATTTTTACAATATTACTGTTGGAAATTGAGAGATCACTACTATGCATTTTTGTAATCCTCAAGATTGTAAACTTTTCCTGGATAGGCTGCAGAGAAATTGATACAGTTGATTAAATTATATTAAAAATTGCTTAAATACTAATAGGTTTGTCTTTACCACACAGTGATCACGTTCTCACACTTCTGTTATAAGTTGTTTTTGCATATTTTTTTTTTTTTCCTTTCTTACCAGTTCAACAAACACTGACAATAGTGTTCTAATACTGGCTAAAATTGATGTAAAATCCACAGCAACACTAAAGATTCCATTTTGAACAATTATCTTCCTTATAGTTGTTCTCAGACAAAAATCAATAAATGTTGCCATTTTTGTCTTTCATTCTTTTATATTTTCTGAAAATATTTGGTATTTTGCCAATTTTGCCTACATGGTAAAATCAGGAAATCGATTAATGTAAATCCTGCAACTTTTGAAGCAATGGTAGTTTTAAACTGCTACTTTTCTACCTTCCTGTAGTGACGAGATGTGCTGGAGTACCATGCTTTTGTACCAGGTTTTATCAGGTACGAAAGAGTGCGTCATTCCACAGGATGTTTCGTTCTGACCCTGTCTCAATTTGTACCCATTAGAAAGATATTTTGTACCTATTTTGACAATTGATGATGTTAAATGATTTCTGATGTTCTACTTAAGGTATACTATGAAGACCTGTTGAGATATATATATATATATATATATATATATATATATATATATATATATATATATATATATATACACACATCCCATAAAAAATATCTACCAGAAGGAAGTCTTGTAGAATTATTTTCCTTGTTCTGTGGACTTATTCTGCAATTTTAGTTGGAGTAAACTGCCCCAAATGGGGATTAGAACCAAAATAAATGAGAATGGAGAGTAATACGAAGTTTTCTTTTTTTTTCTGAGTGTTTATCTAATAAAACATGAAATACTTCATTACAAAATATAATAAAGTAATACACCACAGTTCATGTACATGGGTATAAAACTGTTTTTTTATAGACATAATATTAAAGTTGCAAAGGATGAAATGGCAATGTGTAGTTTGATACGAGGGTGCTAATTGGCAAAGGAGTGAATTGCTTTCAAATGAGTTTCAACTGTTACTTTTTTTGCCCACATGAGAAAAACAATGCTACAACCAAAAGCATTTTTGTTTTTAGTATTTCCACTGAGAAAAGATCTAATGTTCTTGATGGCCTTGTGTAAAGTTCACATACACGGGGGTGGCTGCTTTTCCCCAGTTCCCCACTTAACTGATGTTGACTGTTACCAAAATAACTTTTCTTTTATATTTAGCAAGTACTGAGAACACTCCAGTGACTGTTAATTGGGAAAAAAAAAAAAAAAAAACCCTCCAACAAATCTAGTGACTTCTTCGGGTGTTATTGTGGCTTATGAAAAATCCCATGTTATGGCACATATCATTCTTACCCTTTTTAATGAGCTTCAGTTGGTGCCATGGGCCCCTTTACTATCAAGAAGCACTCACAGGTGGCTCAGTCCTCACACCATACTCCATGAAAGCCCCAGTAAAGGCTTGACCCCTCCTGAACTAAACTCCTAATGAATCCCACATGTGAAAATTACCTTTTTGGTCTATTTACATTGTTAATGTAGACTGGATACAAAAAAAAGCTACAGTGACATGCTTCTGTCACACTGTTTCTGATCTTTCTGCACATGTGTGAGTATTGAAAAACACGCGTTACATCAAGGGTGCCCAAGTCCTATCCTCAAGATCTACAACTTTTAGATGCATCCCTGCCCCGACACACCTGAGTCAAATTGGTGAATTCCCTCACTAGCATTCATTCAGCTCTGCAGAGGCCTGTTAACGAGCCATTCATTTGATCCAGGTGTGTTGGAGAAGGGATGCATCTGAAAGTTGCAGGATGGTAGCTCTCGAGGACTGGACTTGGGCACCCCTGTGTTACATGGTCCCAAACCTGAGGAAATAAAAGGGATTTTGTGGAAAGTCCTGATATTTTCATTAAGTTTCTGTTCTGCTTCTGATGCAGTTCCATTCCTAATAGTATGTGTACAGTGAGATTAATAGTGTTCTAGTAGTAGTAGAGGATACATTACTTGACTTACTTGAATCATTTTCTTCACATTATATGGTCAACTGACAGAAAATTAAATTTCATGGCTCCATTAACAGCCTCTAGTAATTAAATAATTATTAGCTCAATAAATCCTAAAGTAAGTGATGCTGTCATTTTTACTTTAAGATTCAAAAGTCCAGCATGCCAAGGTGAGTGAAACGCTTGCATAGCGTCACATTACATTATGTTAATTTTACTGAGTCCGTGCCGTACGATTTGAGTTCCAGTTGCTTCAGTTCTGTAGTTGTGGTGCACATATGCAGTATACACAGTATGCGAGAGCTGTAGCATTTATGGAGCAGCATTTTTCAAGATGACAAAAACAGACTTGAGAAAAAACAACAGATATAAAACAAACCAAAAATAAAAAGTTTGAACAACTCTGCTAGGCGATTTCTGTGTCCAAAGAAAGAGAAATTGAGAAATTTACCTGTGATATAAAAGTTAAGAATTGTCAGAAGAAATTGCAGTTCTTAACATTTTCAAGGAGTATCTTTTCCACATCTGTATTTCTCACCCTTACAAGATTAATAATACTTCCATGCAGATAAATATATATGCAAAGCAGAAGGTGACATCATTTCGCAACTTGAGCTTTCATGGACAGTCAGTAACCTTATTGTTTAGATATGAACAGTGATAATGTTTCATTAACATCTTTTGAGTGATTGCAATCCCACAAACAGTCACACATTCTCAATTCAAGAGTAATAAAAGTTTTAACTTTTTCCCATATAGCTACAAACATTCCACACTGAAACACTTTTATCAAGATAAAAAAATGTATAAAGAGTTAATCCCTCAAGAGGCTAACTGACTTTAGTTCAGGATGTTAAATAATGTTAGTTTGCAAGTTCAGGAGAAGGTAGTACAAGCAGCTGTTTAGTTTTAAATACCTGCATTTCTGAATAAATAAGTCATGAAAATGAGTTTGAAATCTCAGCCAACAAACTATAGAGAAATTTGAGTTGCACCGCTGCCCAACTGTCATTTCAGTACTGTTTGGGTACATGATATCAGATCTGATCCACCTTCCTCTTCTTTCCCTAATTTTTGCTTCTGCCAGCTGAAATATTTTGGCCCATCTTAACACTCATAATTCTGTTTGAATGACCAACAACATGTGTTGCATCCTTGATTAAAAAAGGCAACATGGATCAAATGCTTCCCAGGCCAGGCTAAAATGACAGCTAAGCAAATGAGATCAGCTGCTACATTCAGTCAAATACTTCACCTCAACAGTTGATGTTTTGCAGAATTAATTTGAATGAGGGACACTTCTCCAAAAAATAGGGTCATTAATATTATGACAATGGACATTTTAGAAAGTGCCTAATGGAGAATGTATTTAAAGAGACAAAGTGCACCTAGTACATAGCGGTTTCAGTTAAAAAGTGATGAATATTCAGACTGAGTTTGACCAGAGCTGACAGCTACTGCAGATACAGTAGAGCTGTAGGTCTGTGTCCTTTTCAGAAATTACGTTAATATTCTCTGTACGTTTCACTTTTCTCGCAGAGCCTCTGCAGAGAAATGTAAATGGGCTAGATGAGATGGATTTTCAGTGTCATTTACTTTTCTAAAGAGCATTACATGTGATTTCTGTTCTTCCAATGACCGTGGCAGAAGCCGCATCTTGTTGAGCTTGCCACTTATCAGAAATTGCAAACCCAGGGGCCATTATAGTCTATCGGTGCCTTTTAATGGAATTCTGCACAAGCTGGTGCAGTTACTTTGTCCTGCACTTAAGTAAAAGAAAAAGAAAGTCACAATTTTATCCTTTTTGTTTACTCGATTTAATTTGAGCTGACAGAAGGATTGTTTTATGTGCACCAAACTAATCCTCATGTATACCTATCATTTATACCAAAGCAAAACTTAATCCTTGCAAGAAGTAAATGAACAGTATGGATTTCTTCTTTCTGAAGTTGACTCTCAATTTTCTGTAAACAGAGATTTCCAATGAGAAATACTGATGAAGTGTACTTTATCAACTCTTAGTTCAAATCCTTCAAGGCTGAAATCTCCTCTATACTTTTGTCCTTGAATGACTTTGAGTCGTTGAATAACAGAAATGATCATTTAAGACTGAATGAAAAGGATCTCAGAGTGACGTGAGAAGATAAGCACTTATTTCTGGGCACTTCTAAAGATGCCAACACCCTCATTTTTCTGGGAAATTTAAAGAGGTTTCATCTAGTGTTTGAGCAGCTGCCAAATGAGAATTGCAATTTTATATCTCTTTCCATTTCCCACAGTATTTGAGTCATTTTTATCAAGCCCCATTAATGGCTTGATAAGTTTCGGAAAATGTAAACTTGTGTGATAGCAGTATTACTGTCAAAATACAGATTGAGCTTTATGCATTATATTTAAATATTTTGTTCAAATGCATTGAGGAATTTGCTAGTGTGCCCTTAGCTTTTGTCTTGCAAAAATGATCATACCCTTTAAATTTTTGACATTTTATCACATTGCAACACATAGAACCTTTAGGCTTTTATTAGGATTTATTACGATAGACTAGTGCAATGTCATATGTCACAGAAATTAACACAGAAAAATAAGAGGTATGCATTTGTTTTTTAGCCCGCTTGAGTGAATATGGTCTAGAACCAGCTTTTGGTGCACGTACAGCTATAAGTCTTAATGGATATGTCTTCAAAAGCTTTGCACATCAGACTGAAATTTTTGCCCATTGTTCCTCGAAAAAAGGTAAAACTGAAACAGATTGGATGGATAGCAGCTGTAAAACTTAATTTTCAAGTTTAGCCTCAATTAGATTTGGACTTTGACTGGGCCAAAGGAAAATAGTTTGATCTAAACCATTCCATTGTAATTCTCAATTTTTAAAAACAGATGTTTGCAATGTTTCTGTTCTTAACATTCTTTTCCTAGGTATCAAACATAAATAATGGAAATAACTTGTGTTTAAACAGATCATCTCTGAAAGTTTTTTGTTTCTTGAGCTGTTAGAAACATGAAACAATTAAGTGTGTCCTCATCTGTGTTTCTCTGTCTTTATTAGATCGAAATGTTAGAGCACAAATACGGCGGCCACCTCATCTCTCGCCGTGCTGCTTGCAAGATCCAGACTGCCTTCCGCCAGTACCAGCTCAGCAAAAACTTTGAGAAAATCCGCAACTCTCTTCTGGAGAGTCGCCTGCCCCGACGCATCTCCCTGCGCAAAGTCCGTGTCCAAAACACGGAGGGTTTCTCTGCTGAACGGGCCCTGGCAGAAGGCTGCAACTTGGCAGGCATTCCATTAGTGCGGTCACCATCTCTGCCTGCCTCGGTTGGCAGCACATTGACCGACCTGGAGGACTCCTTCACAGAACAGGTCCAGTCACTTGCAAAGTCTATTGATGATGCACTTAGCAACTGGAGCCTTAAGACCATGTGTTCGCTACAAGAAGGCGGTGCATATCAGTTCAGTGCTGACTCCTTTAATGCAGCAGCAGCTGCTGCTGCTTCGGGTGCAGAAGGGGGCAGCGAAGGTGGCAGTGTGGGACAAGCAACAGTTCATCAAGGTCCAGTTGACCCAAGTGACCTGTCAAGAAGCGCAAGTAAGCTGATGATGGCCTTTCGGGATGTAACAGTGCAGATTGACAGCCAGAACTTCAGAGTTTCATCCTCAGTCATGGAGTCATCAGCTTCAGTCACTCTGGGCAGCTGCATTCAACAGCAAGGAGGCTCCACCTCGATAACAACCACTTGTTCAACAACAAACTCCACACCAGCTCCTCTCATACATGGACCATCGGAAGAACCCCCACCTCCAGAGGCCCCCACAGAACCAATAGATGCCCCACCACCACCTAAAGAGCCCCCACCACCGCCCACAGAGACAGAAATAGAAGAAGATGAACAGGAAGTGGAATTTCCTGCCCCTCCCCCAAGTGAAGAGGAGCTGAGTGAGGAGACCGAACCTCCCCTCACCCCTCTAGATAAGATGTCTGCCATTCAAAGCATAGAGGAGGTGGCACCACCACCACCACCTCCTCCACCAACAGAGCCCACTCATGTCCCTGTACCACAGGAGCCCATGCTGATGAGGAGCTCCCCTATGGTGGAGCCTCTCGATGTCAAGAGATGTGGCTCAGAGACGGCGGACAACAGCTCAGAGCAGATGAGCAGCAGCAGCACGTCGACTGAAGCACGCTCAACATCTGAGGCTTCATCCAAAGAGGCACTGCAGGCTATGATCCTTAGCCTTCCACGATACCACTGTGAGAATCCCGCCAGCTGTAAATCCCCGACGCTCTCTACTGACGTCATGCGAAAACGCCTGTACCGGATTGGCCTGAACCTCTTCAATCTGTGAGTGATAAGTATTATGAATTTTTTTTTTTATTTTTAAAATAATTCTTATTAGATTTCTTGGACAACTGCAAACTGTAATGAAAAGTACAATGACAAATAAGAAAAAATGAAATGTTAAAAGGATGGCGTTAAGTAAATCATTACTTGTTTACAAGCAGTTCACAAATGTTATGAAACTATTTGTATATTTTTTAGATATTAAAATGTAATGAGCAAATAGTTTGTATTACAGTACCTTGCAAAACATCCTTTGAACTTTTCAAGATTTTTCCTTGTTACACCCACAAACATCATTATATTTCAAAGGGAATTTATCTACTAGCCTATTATAAAGTAATGCATAATTGTGAAATGAAAGAAAAAGAATCGATGATCAGACTTTATATCTTACTGCAGTTATAGTAGCAACTCTTTTGGGGTATGTCTTTAACAGCTTTGTGTTTTGAAAGACTGATTTTTTTCATCTATGTTTAAGCATAAAAATGCTTTGAACCATTGTAGTTATGACTGTGTGTTAAGAGGTCTTGGTCCTGGTGGAACCCTAACCTTCATTCCATTCTCAAGTCTTTTACAGCCTTAATAATAACTAAATTAATCAGAAAGTAGGTCAAGTGCCAACAGTTTTAGTATCCTGGGTGCTGAGGTGAGCTAAGTGTTTCCATTATGTTACATTAGGGTAATATCATTGTTTGGTCATTGCTCCCAAATGATTTTTATCTTGTCTACATTGTCCAGTTGTAGGAGGACCCAAACAGAGATGTGATGATAGCATAGTCATGATTAATGGTTTATTAAATGGACAAACCTACAGGGCTGGAGACAGTGAAGCACAACCCCAATGAAAGTAAGTAACATGAAGACTGAGGAATGCACGGTGAAGAACCATGAAAGAATCTAGCTGACGAACACAGGTATTAAAGCTGGAAAGGTGATTGTTGAATGAGGGGCAGGCAGTTGATTAGTAACAAACTGCAACTGTGAGGGAAGGCAAGAAACTTCAATTAAACTGAGGGAAAAGGAGAAAATGCCTGATTGAGAAAATACATTGGAGTAAAGATTAATCAAGATTCCAACCAAAAGGTAACATAGAAACTCTGAAACAGGAGCAACAGGAAAACACAAGGTACATAAAACATAAACCTCAAGGAAAAACAGATTTCAAAATAAAACAGGAACTAAGCTCAACAGAGAAAAACTGGAATAAAAAAAAAAAAACAACTCTTAAATCTTTAAAAAAATAATTAAAATCATGTATCATTTTCTTTTCGTGTTACAGTTATGCTCTATCTTCTGTTGTCATACATAAAATCGAAATTAAATATATTGATCTTTGTGATTGTACCATGACAAAATGTAAAAAAGGGATGTGAATACTTTTACTACTGTATATGTGGGATGTTCACTTGTTCCTCTTGTGCAGTGTGTGTTCTGTCAAGCTTTTCTACGCAACTCTTATGAATTTAAAGAGTGAAAAGAAAGATAACAGCAGATTTATTACAGATATAACACTGTGTGAACAGAGAGATTTATGGAACAATCTGTTACTCTACTCCTCCTGTATGTGTACCTGAGCTTTAATAAGGCCCTCTGGACAGAAAAGAGCAAAGGAAAGCAGTTTTTCCTCACTGATCCCCATTGTATAGAAAAATCCAAGAAACTCTACCAGATGTGAAAAGGGCAATTATTGAGACAGAGGAGTCTCAATAATTGGAGGAGTGTAGGAAGCTATATATATATATATATATGAAAAAAAACAAGTATGAACACCAGACATAGGTTGGATAAGATGGAGTTAATATTATTGCAGAGGTTTTGGTAATGTACCATGGTCAAGGTTGCTGCAGATGTAAAACTTTGATTCTTAAACATGACATACTGTTTAAAACTGACTGCACTGATATTTGCAGAAAATAGATTTAAAGTTCAAACAAGACATCTTTCAAGATAAAAGATAAGAAAAATATTGCTAGTATTGTCAACGTGATAAATGTAAGGCTTTGTATTTTTCAACCATTTGCTATGTATTTATTTCCAGCTTTATTCTATCTTGAAGGCTCTAAAAAAAACCTTATTAAGTGATAGTTTGAACATGGAATGGGTGCAAAAGGGCCACATAGGTTTCCACCAAAATACGATACTAATTATATCCTGCTGGCATACAGCTTTATCTCCTTCAGTATTACACTCCCTGCAGTGCTAAAAGTGTACTTTCTGACACCATCACGGGCACATAGTCTGTGTTCCTCAGTACTAGAACTGCACAATTGTATTGAATCACGATTGTCATCATGGTATGAATCCATGACAAATTACACAAAACTACTCAGATGTTATATTTCATAGAATATAAAATTTTAAGGGCCATTAATGCAAATTTCTCATGCCCGTTATATCTCTTTTCAGTAAGGTACATTTTTTTATTGCTCTCCGTGCCCACACTGGATGAATATTTTTAGTGCCTGAGATGCTAAAGCCCACAAAGAATGATTGGAGACTGTGATAAAGTAAAAGAAAGAAGAGTCAGTAATGTATGGGTTACTCAGAAATCAATATTATGGCAACACTCACAATTATCACAATTACATGCTTTCCTAATTATGTGATTTTCCTGACTGGTTCAACCAAAATAAAGGATAATTCTGACTTTTTACACCCAAAACCTAATTGTACAATGAGCTGGATATGTTTCAACTTTTCTTTTCACTCCACTACTTTGTTTTTAGATTTTTTGAATTCTTGGTTTTTGACATCAGTTTACCTAAAATTATGGTGGTATTTTTCTGAATATAGAGCAACATTACATGTGTCTAAGTAAAGATCATTGCTAATAAAACTCTATAACATAAAACTATATAAATATCCCTGGACTTTGGTGTTCAATTTTGGTCTCAAAGCATCAACATCACAGGTTTTCAGTGCTAGCCCCATGTCCTTTAGTCACCATGGCAACATATTATTTTCCCATTTTTCTCGACCAGTGTGTCAACACCTTGCACTTGACTATGGCATGCCATGCAAGGTTCTTATCTGGTTTTGAATTTGTCACTCTTGATGTGACACTGAGAGCAGCCAGAAGGGTAAAATTCCAGAAAGTATAAAATAAACTTCTCAAGCCAGAAAATTATTTTCTTCTGCAATCTGAGGGATGGGCAGAAATTCCAAACAAGTGAAGCAGTGACATGAATGCAAGAGTTTTGCATAAATTACCTGGGATCTATAATTATGTATGTACCTGATAAAAATGGCAAATAAAGGTTGGGGTAGTTGAACTGACATACTGTGCCATAAAAAATTTTATTTATCTCTTACATATTTCGCATGTCATTTAAATGTTTTTGGTTAAAGCTGCAGTAACTTTTATGAAAAATGGTTGTTAAAATTATCAATATTTCATGACAGTACAATATAAGACAGATAATCTGTGAAAAAAAATCAAGCTCCCCTGCCTTCTCCCAGTGCTCCCAGTACTAACTGCAGAAATATACCTCTCAGTCAGAAACAACCAATCAGAGCCAGGAGGAGGGTCATAGCACTGTCAGTCACACACATATATGCGCTCTGCTAGGCTACAGCTAGTTCACTACAACATAGCCTGCCACGAATGCGAAGGCTAGTTAGCATGACCACTGATGACAGCAGATAAACAGTTTTCCTGGAACGGTAAGTTGTTTCTCTGCTATTAGCACATTTAGCGGCGCATACACGAGGGTGACTGAAACTGCTAAGACCTTCCTCCTGGCTCTGATTGGTTGTTTTGGGTTGGGAGTGGAGCATTTCTTTAGATGGCAGTAGTAGCTCAGGCAGGAGGTCGGGGAGCTCGTTCTTTTCACAGGTTATCTGTCTCATACCATACTGTCATGACATGGTGACAGTTTAAACAAACATCCAAAAAACATATTTTTGTAAAAGTTACATACTGCAGCTTTAACCAACGACTTTTAAAATCAGAGGAAGATAACCTGAATAAATACAAAAAGCAGTTTTCAAATAATTATTTCTTTATTTAGAGGGAAAAAAAATCTATCCAGGCCACCCTGGCCTTATATAAAAATAAAATTGCCTTTCTTGTTAAATCATGAGAGTTTCACAAGCCACACCCAAGACTGATAACTGCCAGACTTGTTAAAAAAAAGAAATCACTCAAATAGAACCTAACAATGTGGAGTAGACTAAAACATTATAAAAACAATACATCATGTACAGGTTTAAGGGAATTAAGGAACAGATGACAAAGTCGTTGACAGCTGTCACTCTGGAAAGGATTACAATGGAATTTCTAGGGGCATGGAACCCAAACTACAGAGAGAACCACAATTCACAAATGGAGAAAACATGGAAGTGGCTAACCTTGTTACAAAAAGAAGCCTACCAAAATTACCCTATGGATCGACAACTTGTCCAGGAGGTCACCAAATAACTCAGAACATCTGAAGTGCTGCAAGCTCATTGTTTATGATTCAACAATAAGACTGGTTAAAACTAGCATGGCATGGGACAGTACCTGACCAAAAACTACAGAAAGGTCCCTAATGCTTTTGCCAAAAAATGCATAGATGATCCCCCAAGACTTTTGGGACAATATTCTGTGTAATGATGAGACAAAGGTGTGGATACCCTTAAATCTGACATAAAACTAAAAGCATTTATGAAAAAAAAAATCAAACAAACAGACAAAAACATTACACCTACAGTAAAACTTGGTTGTGGTGTTAAAATAGTCTGGGCTAGCTTTGCAGCCTCAGGACCTGGGTGATTTGCTATAATTAATGCAACCATAAAGGACATAAAGCTCAAGCACACCTGGGTAATGGAAAAAGACAGATCTGAAACTTGCAAGTGTGATGAAAAAGCCAAAACCAAATGACTTTGTAAGGGGGTAACAACTTTTCCACAGCACGGTAAATGTGGTATAAATTGCAAATTGTGCACAAGCCATTTAAACAATTTCCATAAACAAGGAAGTGCCTGAGTGATATATTGTTTCTTTTACCCAGGGTTGAGCAGCCAAAAACACACTTTGAAGTCACACAAAACAAGATTTTTACATATGCTTTATTAGCTTTTCACCCAGAGGATACCATAAGATATGGATGGTTAATACTCCATAGAGTCTAATAAACCAGTGTCCCTCCTGTTGGGATTCCTTTTAGTGGAAAGACTAAAAGCATAAAAGAAACCATGTAACAGTTTAAATATATTTTTTGTAACAGTTGATCAACCATCCGGTGAATGCTATCAGTAAATCTAAAGCCCAAACAAGAAGCAGAAAAAGTAAATCTTTCAAATATCATAACTAGCAGCTGTGATGACTGTGCATCCAGGTGAATAATATAAAAAAATAAATAAACAGTTATAAGACCTTGGTAGATCCACTATTATTAAATTGGAAGGTAAAACATCATAAATCTCATATCTGATAGATATGAAACATATAAAAGAAACTGGGGTATTACTTAAAGGGGCAGTATTATGTGTTTTCAAGGCCCATAGAATCAAGAAGTAGAACCTAACAGAGATCCAGTTAAAGTAAACTATTGATGAAGCATTAATGGTTTTTTTTTTTTTTTTTTTTTTTTTTTTTTTTTTTTTTTTACAAATTATAGTGGTTGTAACACATTTCTGTTTAATAAACTGTATTTATTTGAACACCACTAGAGAGGACACAGGCATCATTTATTTTATTTTTTTTTTATGTTGTAGAATTCATATATTTTTTTGCTTTGTTTCTGTTTGCAAATGCTGTATATATTACCCAGATTAAAAACATTGAGAGATAACCTCTCTTGTAATAAACCGACTAAGAGGATAGAAAGAGATTAAAAAAGGAAGTGAGAAAAAATGAAAAGTAAAGAGAAAGATAGATAGAAAGGCAATCAGGCTTAAGGCTTATTAGTTCCACCACTTCATATTCTCCTCCTCTTACCTGCACTGTGATATCCTTTGCATCTTAAACAGCAGTGTTTGCTTTTGGCTAAACTTTGGTATTGCTTGATCATGCAGACCAAAAAGCTCACATAGGCAAAAAGTGAGGTATGCTAAATCTCAAATCTCTGTGCACAATGTTTGCAAAGTAAACTAATGAGTGTTTTAATAGAAAGTGACTTAAAGAGAGGGAATTCAGGTGTTTTGAATAAATGTCTATGTGTGTGTTTATGTGCAAGCTTGTCCAAGGATCAAAAGATGGACAAGTATGAAGTGCAGAAGCTGGAGAGAGGAGCTGTAGGAGACATAAAAAGACTGCAAAGGTTGAGAGAAAGACAACTTCATAAAGTTTTCTTCCTGAATGTGGTTAGAATGACAATGACTCTGTCATGACAAAAGGAAGCTGTATTGCCAAACTTTCATCACAGAATAGGCAAAAAAGAGGGGAGGATATCTGATATTTACGTCAATATTTTTTTATATAGATGACTTTTCCATCCAACACCAATCAGACATATCCCCAACTCCTCTTTCCCCTTCATACCCCTGTAGTGAACACAATGATTAGCCATTAGAGCAGTTTGTGGCAGACGTAGATCTTGATGAAAATGACGCACCATCAGAACTGCATGAATTTAAAAAAAATGCCAATGTGAAGAGGGAGCATGTGAAAGAGATATTAAAGGCATATGTCAAACAGGGATAATTAACATAGCAAAGCATGCCAGATTCCTCTAGAGAAATCTTGTACATCAGGAAGCAAGTGCTTCACAGAAACCGCACTGTATGTGTGTACTTTTTTTTTAAAGTAGTGAGTGTTTGTTTAGGTACGCACAATACTTTACTGTGTTAAAATTCTGCCCCCAGCACTGAATGACCCAGCACATAATTACAAACTCTAAAATCCAGATGGCAAACAGAGGGAGCACTTCTAATTCTTCATTCCCAGAACCCAGTCCCATTTTATCTCCTTTTGCTCAGGGTATGTAAGAAAAAAATAACACATCTGAATAGATCCTTTTAACTTGACGCAGCACCTGATCAAGCTGAAGTAAATTTGACTGGAGCAGATTAGAAACTAACTCTAAACAGCAATAACAGCGGTATCTTGCAAAAATTTTAATCCCCCTTGAGTTTTTTCTCATGTTGTCATATAACAGCCACAAACTCCATGTGTTGTATATGGATTTTATGTGACAGATCAACACAAAATAGAGCATAAATATCGAATGGAAGGGAAATTTTACAGGCTTTTCTAAGTTTCTTACAGATGAAAATCTAAAAAATGTGTGGCACATGTGTACAAGCGTATCTAAAGATAATCATTCACCTAAACTAACAGGCCTGGCAAGGAGATCCATAATTTGAGAAGCAGCCAAAAGGTCTGTAAATGGTAAATGGACAGTTCTTTTATAGCACTTTATCAAGTCCAGACGACCCCAAAGTGCTTTACACCACATTCAGTCATTTAGCTATTCTTTTCACACACACATTCACATGCTGATAGTGGTGAGCTACATTGTAGCCACAGCTGCCCTGGGGCTTGTTCTATCTGTGGATGAACTGCAGACATCCAGAGCTCAGTTAGGAGAAGCTGTTCAGCGGACAACTATTAGTTCTACCAGGTTAGACTCACACAGAGAGAAAGACACAATTAGAGAGTTTTATTGACTTAAAGGTGTTAGTGCTCGGACCCTGGCAGGAATACACTGAGAATGACCATGAGCTTGAATGAACGACATAGGATGAGAATGTAGGGTCGTCTTCCCCCCCAAAAGAAGGTGCCGAGGCAGAGGTAAGAGATGATAGGTTTACAGTGTGGGAGTTAGAGGAGTCGGCGGTTAAGAGAAGGTGACAAAATAGCCTTTGATAGAGTATAGGAAGAAAGATGATGAAGATGCATATCTGCTAAGGAGAAGAGAAGGTTGAAATAGTTGTGCTAGTGAAAGGCTGCTTGGGGCCTGCGAGAGGCTGCTGGGAGCCGCAAGAGGCTGCTTGAAGTGTGCGAGAGGCCTACAGTGGCAGCCATGGTGTTGAACATCTGATCCTGATAAAGGGGGATTTGCGAGACAGAGGCCACCAATGAGATAGACATGCATCGGGTTTGACACTGCAATCTGGATAAACAGAGCAAATCACATCCCTGGAGATGCTGAATGCAGCTAAAAACTGACCAACAGGGAGGAAGGGACAAAGGCCGAGCAAAAGCGTTTCGGTACTTGTGACATGCAGAGATGAAAGGTGAATGAGTCATGAGTGAGTACATCTTACCTAGATACAGCACAGGGCGGGCATCAGCGAGGGTAAATGCTGATAGGAGGGGCTGCCAAGTGAACTGGACTATACGGAAGTCAGTGGAGGTGTAGACATGGTGGGCCAGTACTACGGAAGGTAAGCATGGAGGGGACCACTGCTCTGGAGGTGGAGATCAGTGCTGGACGGCAGCAGCCGAACAGTTTGGAGCCAGAGCTGAGAAATGCCCGGCAAGATGAAAGCAGGAGCCAGGGCGTAGGAAGGACGACTCCAGTGGCATGCTGGTGAGAGGAACAGGGGATTTGTAGGTTTACCTGCTGCTGATGAAGATGAGGGAGGAGGGGCCAGTGGCGAGGAGGCAAAAGCAGCGAGGCAGGCAACCTTGGGTAAGCTGAGGCTGAAGCTGGGAGAGATTCCTGGATCTGAGCTGCAATAGAGGAGAAGGATGATCCGAGCAGGCAACCTGGCAGGCGCTTCTTCAGGCAGGATAAGGGTGGAAGAACCAGGATCCTCAAACAAAAGGAACGAGGAGCTGACTGGATCATCTGATTAAAAGCCTGACAAGATGGAGTTGCGCACCTGCTACACGAGGCTTGGCTGGCGAGCAGGTGGAACCATGGAATGCGAGCCTTATATCCAGAATCTTGGACACTAATTGGCAGCAGCAGAGACATGGACCCAGTGATGAATAATGCAGGTAAGCTGGAGAGAGGCTACAAGTTTGAATTTACGGCAAGCCTTCATCAGTACAATCTACAAATCTGGGAACCCGAACTTGAACTTTTTGATCTATTGATCTAATGCATGACATTATGTGTGAAGGAAAACTAACACTGCACATGTTAGAGTCGTGAAATAATTAAATAAAAGCTAAATTATAGAAGTCTCGCAAAGGATCAGGATCTGCACAAGTTGTTACAAGCGTATGTGTGTCATAGAAAATACTGCAAAAATGTTTTGAGAATGCTCATTAAAATAATAAATACAGACAAAGAAAATATAGACATGGTGGTCGCAGCATTGTACTAGGGGAAATGTGTTTTTTTATTTACAGGAATATGGTCAGATGGTCAAATTGGAGGAGCACAAAACCAATAAATAATTTACAAAATATGTTCACAGATGTCTTGAATCTGAGCATTTTGCAATGAAGAATGAGCAAAAACATCAGTCTTTAGATGTCCAAAGGTGAAAGAGACACAAGTCCCCAAAATGCTTGCAGCAATAGGTAGTTATCCCGAGCATCGACTCAGCACACTTTAGATTTTTTTTTAATCATACAAATATTTGAAAACCATAAATAATTGTCTTTCTAGTTTACAGAAATGTACTAATTTGTGGTTGGAGTGTGACGAAATTTGAAAAGCTTTAGAATTGTGGACACTTATTCAAGTCACTTTATACATAACTTTGAGGAAGGGAAACCAACCATGTCCCTGAGTTCCATTTGTCTTCCATGTTAGAGTACAGTTGATGGACAGGAGCAATTTTGTGCATTGTGTTAGCGCAATAATTTTGGGCCCTGTCATGTTTACAAGCACAACACACAATCATGCTGCCGCTCAAAAAATGCAAAGTATGTCTAACCAGCAGTCTGTCTCTAGTGAGTCATAGAACTTTGTGCCTTTGGTGAAACAGACAACATACAGTGCTGGCAGTTGAGCTCTCGTGTGAGTCATAAAAAACAGAGATGATGTGGTGCCGCAGCTCATCTGTTCATAGGCGATTAATAGAAAGTCAATAAAATGGCATAGCAACGTGTGTGTGTCGGGGGGTTATTTATTCATGACAACACACCAAGATGAAGCAGAATAAAAAAGGAAAAAGCTTCATCATCTATATCTCTTGTGCACACAAAACTTCTAAAGTCTCCCTCCTGACTCACCAGTTTTACCTGGGTCTCCATGTTGTAAGACTTTACAACACTGCAGCACTGGGGTATGGTGCATGACAACCTTGAAAAAAAGTAGAACAAAACCAAAAATGCAGCAATCATTTTATATAATACGACTGCAACAAATGGCATTATGAAAAGCGCAACTGCTAAAAGGAAAACACGTCAGAAAGTAGTGTTCTATAAAGAAGACTAATATCAAACAAATGTTTACTCTTCCACCAGCACTATCTGAAATTAAGTTACATTTTTTTGAATTGCCATGTTTTCTGTATTTTTTTTTCTTTGTGTTTATTTGTCATGATTATCATATCATTTGAACTTTTAGTTTCATTTCGGTCTATGTCTTGATTAGTTCCTTATTGTTTATTTCCTTATATCTTACCATTTTGGCAGTTCATGCATATCAGTTCATTTACTCATCGTTTGTATTTTGGATTTGTTTCTTTAGATTTGTTCCTTATCATATTCTTTCAGTTCACATTCAGCCTGTCATTCTGTTCTCCTTCCCAGGTGTTCATCGTTTCCTCGTTTGCTCCCACCAGCTCCTTCCCCAGCTGCATTCACTCACCTGTCATTAAGCACCTCTGGTTCCTTTGTTATTTCCACTCCTCCTCAGTATATTAAGCTCCCCGGTCTCATTGTTTCCCACTGGCTCCCTCCGTTGCTTTCCTTTAATCTTCTTGGTTGCCTGTTGGTGCCAGCGTTCTCCTCGGTTCAAGATTGTAAGTTCATTGTTCAATTTTTCATGAAAGAAAGTAGTTTTCCTCCAGCTCTCTGCACTTGAGTCCCCCTTAAACACTGCAATATGACCATTACCCATTTTGCATTTTCTGATTTGCAGTTTTTGTTTATTTCGAATAAAGTTGATTTAGAACAGGGTGGACTAAATATGTCCAACATGCTGTGTTCTCCTGAAAGTGATTACTTTTGCATTGCAGGAATCAGTCCATGCTTGTAATTATCTAATGACAACAGTCACAGTCATCTAAATCTCTCCATCACGTGTCTCCTTCAAATTTTCCAATCTTTTTCTCTCTCTTTTTCATTCTTGATTGCAAATAATAATCACCATGTGTGATCCATCTGTTGTTGGGCAAACATCAAGTGAGTGATATCTGCCAAATTCATTTGGCGAGACATCGTCACCTTCAGCTGACAGGGTGAGCTAACAGCTGAGGGTGTGCTGATGAGGCTTTTGTGGCAGATGCTCTGTGATGGTCAAGCCTGTGATCGTTCTCCCTTACTCTGCTGTTCCTGCACATCTGCTTTGTCTGGTTCTCTTCCAACCTCCTCTGCTGCTATTTATCCTCCCCGCGCACCACTAAACCCATTAGCTGTGGTACACACACATGGTCATGCACAGTTTTCTTCATGAAACAGCTGTGGTTTAAACACTGCATGTAGACAGGAATGAAAAAGATGTGACAATAATGCCCTCACGTTCCTGGAGCTCATGTCTTCTACAGTTTAAAATGGTGATAAATAGCACAGATATTACTCCTCCATTCATATTTGTATAACAAGTTGCACTGTTAGTAAAAAAATATATTTTAAATGTATCACAGGCTGTAGATATTGTCTGAATGCATGAATATGGAAACATAAGTAACAAAGTTAAGAAATTGTTGGTTTTTCCACAAAAAATGATTCTTGCATCATATTAAGACAAAAACAGCAAATCTGACATAAATGTGACAGCAAATGATAAACAGATAATTTAAAAAAACTCCACAAGAGCATTTTTAATTTGAAACATATTTCCAAACATGTCACTTTCACTAATGTAAAATAAATCTCTATATACATTAGTTTCACATTTGTTAAAATGTCAAAAAATGAACTACTTCTGATGGAAAAAGCTTTTTCTATATGATATGTATGGCAAGCAGTTATAAGTACATATGTAGTACGTCAGAGTAAAAGGCTCTCCATAAAAGTAGCATTAGAAATTAACAAATTTCACCCTTGAAAGTCTTTAATGAACTTAAAGTTCAAGAATGGCTGTGCATACTGTAGTGGCATATCATACAGCAAATATAAGTTAACTTTTGGATATATGTTTAGTTTTCAGTTGGGATAAACATTAACATCAGTGACTTACGTAAGATTATGGATGGCTAGTTTTGGTGGAGAAGCTGCATGACAGAGAGGCAGCCAGCTGACTGAGTGAGATCATACAGAATGCAGTGGGCTGCAGAACAGTTGGCCAGGCATGACTTTCAGCTGAACTACAAGATAACTACACCCCTGTTTTCTCCCCCAACTGTCCCGGGATAACGGGATGGATTATTTCCAGCTGCAAGCTCACATCTAGCTTGTACATTTGCAAGTAAAAGCTTGCTGTGATTTTGTTTAACATATTCATAGCATGAGCTCTGAAACCAGCTGCACATACTGGCAACAAACATTTCCATTGAGACGACAAAGCAATGCACCTACTGTGAAACCTGCTGGTTATTCTGATGATGGGGTGAAAATCTGAGTTAGAACTTTAGACTTTTATGAAATTGGTAGAGACTACTATAACAGCCAGCCAGTACAACAGTTACTTGGATGCTGAATGCAGACTGGTGGAGAAACATTGCATATCAAGGAGTCACACTGAATTATTAGGCAAGTTCCACTGCTGCTTGGTTGTCAGGTTTCTTTCTCAGTTTTTTATTTTTGAGGTTTAATGAAACCACAGCCCTCACAAAGCGAGACAGATGAGCAAAAAGTTAGCTAGGGTGTTGTTGGTAGGGATGGGAATCGAGAACCGGTTCTCAGTAGTTCAATTCCTTGAAATTGTTAACCTGCCTGTTTAACATTTCTGCTTGTCGGTTCCAGTAATATGAGACGTATTTTTGTGATTGTACACACTCCATGTACAATACGGATAGGCAATAGTGGGTATGTGCAAAATATGCCATATCGTCGTAGTTCATAAAGATTATTGTATCTGTAGTCCACATGGATAAATAAAAAGATTTATTCAGAGCCTTAATAATAGTGTTGATTGTACTTTTTATCATGATATTCAGTGTTTTTTACATTCGGAAATATTTTTAAACAACTGAATTTGTCTTTCTTTCAAGCAAAATAGTGTGGTAGCCTTCTTCAAGCCAGCAGACAAACAGCATGCAACAGCAGGTGGGGGAGTGGTGACACTGCATTATTCCATTCTTCATATAGCTTTGGATCACCAAGACTCTGCTGTCTCATTTCAAGGACTTCAATCATAGAAACAATGTAATGGAACATTTTTCAGGTTTTAAAACCATACCTTTTTTTGAATCTTGACACACTTCAGCCGAGCCCAAATCAAACGTCGTCTCCAATTATCAAAGAATCTTTTTTTTTTTTTTTTTTTTTTTTTTTTTTTTTTTTTAAGTAATCACCACTTCTGAATTTTTTTTCCCCGAGTATGCAGTTATACAAGTGCCACTGTACACTCCTAAAGTCTAAATTTGTGCACTCGATATTTATGTAAGAGGTTGACAGTGATGTCAGAAATAGGTCAAAGGTTGCGCAGGTAGAGCAATCTAAGGTTATTTTCACAGACATTGTCTGTCAAACCGACTAGACAAGATAAAGTCCTTTTAATGTATGTACTGTATTATTTTAAGCTATATAAAATAATTTGATGACATCATACTTCATAAGTCATTTTGTAATTATGATTCATTTCCGTGGCCTCAGACTTGATAGTGGAGTCAAAGTGTACTTGATAAGCATCAAGCCTGTGTTTAAAAAAAAAAAAAAAAAAAAAAAACAACCCAGAAAATGAAATCTGTTTCCTAAGACTGTTGTCATAATTCCAGAACTATCTGCTAAATATATTACACTTTCTAGGTTTTCAGTTGTGATGATTGTTTTTATTCAGCTAAAAACTTCAAACAGACCTAACTCTGTATTTTGTTTTTTGTTTTTTTTATCCATCAGCTACACGCACACCCACACACACTGGACCTCATTACAGTAATGTTTTATAGTAGTTACTTATTTTAGTTCTCAATAATATGTTATTCCTAAAGCATATAGCTCCTCTACTGTGAGAGAATAAATATGTTTCTTATAAACTTGCTTCTAAACTGCTAATCTAAAGTAGTTAACTTACTGCCATTAATTCATACTCAGTATGGTAAAGGGCAAATAATGTCGTAGAAGTAATTAGGATTTGTATTGCAGCTACAAATTTTCATCTGAGAATTCCTTCGAATTAGTGTGTTTCTCTCTCTGTCTTGTCTGCCCCAGAAACCCTGACAAAGGCCTGCAGTTCCTGATCTCCCGCGGTTTCATCCCAGACACACCCATCGGCGTAGCCCACTTTCTGCTCCAGAGGAAGGGCCTTAGCCGACAAATGATTGGAGAATTCCTGGGAAACAGCAAGAAGCCATTCAACAGAGATGTCCTAGAGTGAGTAGCAAATGAGACAGCCTTCATTATTTCAAGAAATCTGTTTCATAATCCATCACATTTTTGTGGAAAAATCAGGCCTGAAGTTCAAACTTCCAAAGCTGTTTTCACAGAGCAAAATCCTTTACCCTTACAAATTACGTGTCTTTGTCTTTATCTTCTGTCTTGATTGTTTGTGAAAGCTTGTGTCTATATGCACACAGGCAGCAAAAACCCAGATCAGCTTTGTGAGGACCTATATTGTTAGTTTGGGTTTACACATCTTCTCTCACTTTAAACACAGTAAGTTTGCAACTGTTTTCTAAATCAAACATCTAAGATACAAAGTGAAAACATGTTGCTTAAGGTAGGTGGCTGTATCAGTCTGATAAGCTTGCTGTGAGTCTGCTGGGGTAAATTAGGAAAAAGATAAAAAAGAATGTTTGGACAAGACCTTGAAAAGCACAGGACTATAACATGTTCAGCATCATGAAAGAAATCTAAAGATTTGCTTCTCTCTTTGGAGGGCTTAGAGGGGACTGACAGATCTTAGCTGATGAGATGGATTGCAGTTTGCAGCTTCAGCCAGAGTAACTTCAGTAACTTCCATGTAGTAATGCAGACATTATTCAGCTAAGAAAATCAAAATGAAGCAACCATATCTGGCAAAAGTGCAGATCTTTAATATTTATTTATATATATCAGAGAGGAACATTTGTCTATTGAGTTGTTTTAAATTGCCAAAATCAGTTAAAACACATATATGTTTGACTAGCCTCAAATTACTCTGTGGATTTGTTCACTTTTCTACAAACTTGCTGCCATATGACATCTTTCTACTACAAGTATGGGAACTGTTACTGACCTCAAAGAACCTCACATCAAAATAATCCAAATGATCCTTTTATGGCCACTATGATGGACTTGTGCCACAGATTTTAAAGAAAAGACCCTTTATCCTGTCAGCCATAGAACATTTAAAAATATTTGAAAGAGTGGAGTTATACTTAATATTTTGGTTTCAATTGGAACTTCTTAGAGTTTCAGTGATTTGTATTATTATGTTTATACACTCATATCTACACAGTGTGAATATGAGCAAAATGCCACGTATTCAGAATGTGGATGCATTGTGAAATTCACTAATGCATATCGTAAAGAACTAGAAGAGGTTAAAGAAAATCTGTGTGCGTGCGCGCTGCTTTTTTTTTTTTTTCTTTATATCACTTGATAAACTATTTTTGGTGTAACCAATTAAAGCTTCTATAAAGCATTGATGTTAAAATTTTATTGGTTGAGCAAATTAGTATTCTGAGCAACAAAAAAAAAATTATCTAAAAAGAAATGAAATTCTTCAATGCATGTGTTTCCCTACTTTTCATTAACCTTACATACTTTGAGTTTTTTTTGGAAGTGGTGGACATTAGTGTAAAAGCATGTTGTCTAAGTAGCTGCTCAACAGCTGTTGTGCATTAAGCAACGTGTATATATGCATATTTAACTTTGGTCTGGTAAGATTTTAGTGTGGTCTCTATTCACATTCATGGCTGACTTTAGGCTATTCTCCCATGAGATGTAGGTTACTAAACAGCAATGATTACTTTGTTTCTCTGTTCCTAGTATCCCAGGCTGCTGTTAGTCAAACATAGACCGAACCACAAGCCAAAGCTGAAATAAAAGGGGACTATATTAAGTATTTTTTTTTATTATCTCATTTCTATGTATAAATAAAGTGTGTGTAGTTGTTTCAGTGAAGTAATATAAATGAAGGAAATTAATAATTACAACAAAAGACTTTTAGTGCAACTTTATGTACTGTACCTCAGCATTGTTGACAAGACCAGCTAGCCACCTGAAAGTCACATCTGGCCCTTTCGATTTCTTGGTATCTCATGCCATATTGACCAAAACTTTTACAGACCTTATCAATGATCAGAAGCTTATCAATGATGTGTGGCCCGCACGCACCTGCATGGCTTGATCAGAGAATCTGAAGGAGATCTACAAAGACTAGCCTTCTGCCAAGGTTACAACCTTCCCAAGTAAGTTATAAAAATTTTAGTGTGTGAATTGCATCCCGCCACTGCTAACAAAAAGGATCTCCTAAAGCATCTGAAACAAACAATCCACGATCTGCCAAAAAAACAAAACAAAACAAAAAAAACCCCTCACAAAAACATCGCTATGTTGAGGCCTATCAGCCATAGAGATTGGAGTGCCATGCACTTCCAGTA
This sequence comes from Anableps anableps, assembly GCA_014839685.1. Taxonomy (NCBI): domain Eukaryota; kingdom Metazoa; phylum Chordata; class Actinopteri; order Cyprinodontiformes; family Anablepidae; genus Anableps; species Anableps anableps. Next base: position 10,055,389 of record CM026087.1, on the reverse strand, counting down.
TTAACTGCACACACCTTAAGTCTGGGCATACATGCTGGTTGATGGGAACGCGGGTTTTCAGACGATAGTTTAATTACAAAATGTTTAACACTGTCACTCATATGTCATCACTAAATATAACATCCCTCACTTGCATGATCGCATGCTGCTGATAAGCTAATTAAAGTTCTGATGGCATTTACTTCCCCATAGCAAGGCTGGAGGTCTTGCATCATCCAATGTTTATGTGGAAATTCTGCAAATTGTGAGCAAACATCCTAGTGCAGATATGATACCTGTGGTAGTGGCAAAAAAAAAATAAAAAAAATACTTTGGTAAAAATGTTAACTTGGCACCTATTGAGAATGCAAGGTTTTCCAAAACTCCTGCCATTCAGCAATGCTTGCTGGTTTTCAACAAGAACGTTTTATCACAGTATTGCTTCTTTAACTATTTATACATGTTGATCTGTTTGATTCATGTCATCAGATCGACAAAGAATTCAAAACTTCTTAAAATAAGCAATTTCATTGTTATTTTTGTTTCTGGGCACACAGAAAAGCCAGTCTTGAGTCAGCAAGGGCAATGCTGCCATCAGTAGTATTAGTCATCAAAAAAATGTGATTCTCCATAACACAAACAAACATGACTCACATTACGGTGTAAATGTAATTCCAGGTCATTCACCTGATTGTGATTGTATCTTCCCCCTCTGCTTTTACTCCCAGCTTTTATTCTTTGACTTTTCATATCAACTCAACAAGGTTTTTTTTGTTTTTTTTTTTTAAATATATATTTTTTATCTATTTTAATCTTTCATTTTGTTACCAACTCAAAGAAATATATATGTATTCTTTTGGTTTTTGTAAAGGAATCAGGTAGATAATGCCAACTCATCCTCTTCTAATAAAAAAAAGTCACAATCACAGTTTTCAACAGGATTATGCCCATAAGGCTTCAGATACCAATTCAGCTAGCAGATAGTTTCTCTTCACAACTGACATGAAAATATATAGACATATAAAGTACTTTTATTGTTTTTTTTTTTTTTTTTTTTTTTTTTTAATGCAGCCCTGACAACAGCAGATGCACGTGAAGGGAGAGGTAATGTTGAAGAGGAACATGATAGAAGAGTGCAAAGTGTGTGTGAGAGCACTTTCTGGAAAGTGTAGTCACAGGAGAGCGGGCGCGCGATTGCGGCCTAATGTGAAAATCACTCATAGTGATTTATGCAGTCTGAATACGTATGTGTGTGCAGCACTGCTACTGTGTATGTGTTTGCAGGGAATTTGTAAATGTGTCTGTGCACATTTCTCCAAGTATAACAATAGTTAAACATCTAAAGTCAATTAAATTATAAGTGAATTGACAGTTAAAAATTTTAGAAATTTTGTGCCTTAAAGATACTTAATTGATAAGTATTTTACCTGAACAATTAGAACCAGTTACCTCTATCTGTCATGTCCTTATTTGCTGCTGCAAGTCATATAGGTTTCCACTTTTTTACATCTCCAATTATGTTTGAGCTTAAATTTCCTGTCAAAGCCTTTACAAAATGGACGTATGTCAATTTGTGTGCCAAGTATTGTATATGAATGAAAAGGTTGGTTGCAACTCTATGAATTCTGAGCATGTTTGCTCTTTAGTTTCTGTATAATAGTGTGCATGTGGAGGTGAAGAGGGCCGATGTACTTAGGCTATATACAGCGTGTCATCTGACATTACATAAACAAGGAGTGACAGCTGAGCAAAAAGGCAGAGAGGTGGTGGAGAGAGGAAGTGAGTCATGAAGAGGCTGGCCAAAGAGGCTCAACAGATCCAGAGGAGGGTAACATCCAGCTCAGTGCAAACTTAACCTTTGAATATATTAAAATGCTCTTTTTAAATTCAAAATGTTCCCAGGCGGTTATATAGCTTACCTCTTCAACCTTAGTGTTAAAAGGATGGTTACTGATCATGACTGATTATGCTCTGGATTGCCTTCTAATATGGAAATAAATCTGTTGTTTATCTGCCTCAAAACATCATCATTGCTCTAAGCATTGTTAATAAACAAATGTTTTACATTATTCCAATGTGCAAATACAATCTCAATGATGCAAAGAAAGAATATTAAAACAAAGTGTACATGAATGCATTCATGCAAGTTTCAGATCATACAAATGTCATTGCCAGTTAACGATATCCCAACTAAATGCAAAATGCAGTGTTTAAATAATGACTTTAAGTGGAAAAAAAGCTATTCAACCTGGCTCTTTATGAAAAAGTAATTACCCCTAAACCTAATAACTAATTTTGCTTGTCCTAGTGTTAAATAGCGGTGAGTCTTTTACATCACAATAAGCTGTCAAGGAGACTTATAGGAAAGATCACAAGAAGAGCAGGACATGGAGTACGGCAGAGTAACCAGCGGTGGCAACCAGAGAGTTGTGTTCTCAGATAAGGGTGTAGAATGACATTGGATGCAGGTGGGCTCATCACAAGGATTTGGAACAGCTGTGGAGGAGAGCAAAACACGGAGATTGAGGGAAAGTGAATAATTAACACAAAGTAGACAGAACTAAACTAGACACAAAGGAAACAAACAAAGAGGGAATTAACACTGATCCAGAGGATAAACTAAAATACACAGAGAATAGAACACAAGAAATAAAGATAAAAATGGGGGGGTTATAGCAACACCTTTCTAATAATACAGAGTAACTGAATGTGGAAAGACCTTTCAAATATAAATAAACAACAAGAAAATGATCAAAACACAAATGGAAGCCAAAACCCAAACACCCAAGGATAATTACAGATATGTCACTCTATGCTCTATTTGCTTAATAAATTTGGCTCATTCTTTTGAATCCGTTTCCGTCATAGCCAGCAGATTAGACGTTAGAGAGACCTCCTTTTAAAACTATATTAGATTTTTCAGCCTGGTTATTACACTTAAGGGTAATTTGGGTATGATATTGGAACATAATTAAGAAAAGAGAAGGCAGCAGGAGACAGATAAAGACTTTATGAACTTCCATCTTTGGAGAGAATATCAAAATGGCTGCTCTAAGACTTAATTAATTAATTTCCCACCAGTCACTGAGATTTCTACAATTATAATCTATGAAACAACTGATCCCATGATTTTTCTCTCTTTGTGATCTCCTTGCAGCATTTTCATGTTATTTCTGCAGTAAAGTATATTTTACATGATCAGATTCCTTCATGAAAGGTGTTATATTTGTGTTGTCAAGGAGTTTTTTCTGCAAAATAAAACAGCTGACTGAACACCTACCAAGAATGATGATTCACAGTTCCTGTGCTGCGTGTGTAGCAGTGATGTAAAATCAGCTGTTTTACTTTTTCTGCTGGAGCAGCATGTGTCATACTCAAGTACTCAGCTCATTAACTCTCTTCCTTGTGATCCATACTAATACGCTGTACGTGTATTTGTGCATGTACTGCAGTGTTCTCTGCAGTAGAACAAACGGTGAGGATCAGAGACACAAGACAAGGTCTCAGAGCAGTTTTATACTGTATGTTATGACTTTGACATCAACAATGTCATTTATTTTGAACACACTGTTCCGACACTCAAAACAGAAACCGTTATGGAGGAAACAAATGACTTCTAAAAAGTGAAAGTATGTTTAAAATAAACCACTTGAAGCTAAACTAAATAATGTAGTTTCCATGTAGATTCCAAATTCACGTTTGATTCAGACCTCAATTCACCTCCAAACTACCAGTGTTTCACTCCATGCTTACCTTTTTAATTTTGATTACAAAGCCGAGGTTGTAAGGAGACAGAAGGATTTTCTACTGATCAGAATTGTAGATCTACTTTGGCCTCTGTATCACAGAAGAGATGACTGGGCCAAACCAGACACTATTATTGCCCAAGAGGTGCTAAGGCTTTCTGAAAGAAGAGTTGTCCTGTGGTGAGAGGAATGACCCCCTCTTTTGTCTTACTCACCTAGCAATAGTATTCATACCTATAGAACTTTTTTCACATTTTGTAAAATTATAACCACAAACTTTCGTGTCATTTATTAGCTTTGTCTGTGACATCCAACAAACAGTTTCCCATATTTGTGAAGCAGAAGGAAACCTATGTGTAGCTTTCAGTTGAAAAAAAAAAAGTGCTTAGCTTTTTGGCTGACAACCAAAACAGTTTTAGTGTAGGAAAACAAACTGCACATCACCCTGAATACACCACCCCCACCATAAAGCTTGCTGGTGGTTTTCTTCAGTAGAGACAGGGAAACTGTGCAGAGATGATGGGAAGATGGAAAGAACTAATTACAGGGCAATTCTAATTACTTTTTAGGAGGTTTAGCCTCCACCATTGCAGCCACTCTTAAAATACTGCCCAAGCTTAAGTGCCGTTGTTATGATCAAAGCAATCTAACATGTTAAATGGCTCATGAGGTCAAGAACAAAATCCAGTTAAGAATCTGTGGCAAGACTTCAAAATTTATACTGAGCTTGAGCTATTTTGCAAAGAAAAAATATGTATGTATGTATGTGTGTGTGTGTGTGTGTGTGCAAGGCTGGTAGAAACATATCCAAAAGACTCCTAGCAATAACAGCAGCAAAGTCTTTTTTCTAAAAAGTATTGACCCAGAGGATGTGTCACATAAGTCAGAGAAGGATGAAAAGGAGGAGGCACAGCAAAGTTTCATTTGAATAGCACAGTTTTACTTTTAGTAGTTGTCCTATATTATGTTACAGTTAACAGACCAAAACACTGTGCCTCTATTTCTGATTTTTCCGATCTTCTCTGCTGTTCGTAAATATTCCAGAATCATTATTTTAAGTGAGTTTAATTTACACATCACCAATCAGTCTGATCATTTATTACCTGACGCTTTAAACCTGTTGAATTTTATCTGTTAATATCTCTTCCATTTCAAATGTTGGCCTCTCAGATCAGTACTGTTATCTAAGTGTTTTAAAAACCATTTCACCTTTTAACTTAATTACATTTATCTCCAGTGCTTCCTTGCTAATCTAAGCTACTGTGTTTCAACAGTTTCTCATTCTTTATAATTGATAATTGATTTCTGTCACTTGAATCTCTTATTGCTTTATTACCAATAAGCATTTGTTTTATCTGGTCTGTTTACTTGAATTGAAGATTTTGATCATTTCATTGTGTGTCTCGAACAATTACATATCAGTCTTTGTTTTTAAGCCTCGCTAAATCACTTTGTTTGAAAAGTGCACTATAAAGTTTGAATGATTGGTTGATAAAATCCCAATAAAATACAATAAATGTTATAGCTGTAATTTGAGAAAATGTAAAAAAAAAATATATATCAAGAAGTATTAATACTTTTGCAAAGCACTAAAGATCAGCCCACTAGAGAAGTAACAACGTATCATCAGGTTGATTTGCACTTTGCTATCAACTGTTAAAACACATTTTCCTTTTTCTTTTTTGCTTTTATCCCATCTCTGACTCTCAATGCACGACAGTTGTGTGGTGGATGAGATGGACTTCTCAGGTATGGAGCTGGATGAAGCACTGAGGAAGTTTCAGGCCCACATCCGTGTCCAAGGAGAAGCCCAGAAGGTGGAACGTCTTATTGAGGCTTTTAGGTAAGCGACACCATTATTATTTTGGAGATTTCTTAGCAAACCATTTAAAATTATCCACCGAACTCTTGAGTAAATAAATAAATATCAATGTACTTAACAACCATCTTATGATGGAAAACCTCATGTGTTTATTACACTTTCTTTGGTAATCTGAGGGGTTAGATAGGTGTGATGCAAAGAAGATGATGCCCATGGGCCAAGATTAATTGCAGTACTTTTGGGCAGTGGTTCCCAACCCTGGTCCTCAGGGATCCCTGTCCTGCATGCTTTCGGTGTCTCCTTCCTGCTGCACACCTGACTTAAATGAATAGGTGAATAACAGGCTTCTGCAGCACTTGATGGGATACAAAGGAGGTCATGCAATCATTTAAAAAAGGGGTGCTGGAACAGAGACTCATCTAAAACATGCAGGACTGTGGTCCCTGTGGACCAGGGTTGGGAACCACTGCTTTAAGGTACTAAGTATTATTTTAAAACTTACCAGCATCAAGTTGCAAGCTGAAAACAACAAATCTGAATTTGATGGGGTTTTTTTATAGTGTCAAACACCATAAAACATGCTAGAATTACATAAATAATTTGATCAAATTAAAATTCAGCACACTTTTCTCTCCTGTTTTAGCCAGCCTGCTTGAATTTTCTGGTTATAATTTGCAAAGAGGAACAATCTGCAATGCAGTCATGGCACTGTGAGTTAGTGCTGCTTTTTTGTAACCCCTTTGTAATAAAAGCCACCTGCCACCGTTGTCAAGGTGCCCATTGTGAGAAAAAAAATTGTCATCATGGGTGAAAGGTTGGCAGGAGAAATGCTTGGACATCAGGTAGACCTGTGTGCTATAAGGAGCAAAGAAAGGGAGGGGTGTGACACAAACTGGGAGAGGAAGGGAAGAAGGGGAAGAAAAAAAAGAAAGAGGGAGGACGGTTTATAAATAACCAGCATTGCATAACCGCCACTGTCTCTCTTTGCCTGCCTCCCCTGCTCCCAGGCTTTGAAATGCCTCCACACACATACACACACACAGAGATACAGAATTCTCCAAAGTAAGTGAAAGGGATTTGAAGCAGCAGCGCTAAAGAATGAAAGGGGGGGGGGGCAGCAAGAAAGGCAGCCTCAGTATCTGCTGCGTCAGTGGACTAATGAATGAGCAAATATGAACCTGCTCCTAATACTGCAGATTTGTTCTGTTCCTATTTTCATTTCCAGCATTACAGTAAACAATCCAGAGACTCTTGGATCAGTGATTTTCTGTGTTTGAGCATCATTATCATAGATAAAGATCATGCAGTGTGGATAATTTTGCCCTCAAATCCTCCCCAGGAAAATGTAATGATTTATGCATCTTAGACAGAAATGTAACATTAGGTTAGAAGGCAACAACAAGAGCTAACGATGAGTCCAGACAAATCCATGCAGTGAAAAGCATCATGTAGGAAATTTTTGTCTGAGTTAGTTGTTTTCTTAGCTGAGACTCTGAAGCATGACAGACTTAAAGAAGCAAAGATGATTGTTTATAGGTAGTGATTGGTTGCACTTAGTCAAAGGTTTTAGACCATGAAATGAGCATATGGTTCCCTATGATTATTATACACAAAACGCCTTCATCTAATACATTTTAATCAGGTGTACTATATGGGTAAATCAAATGATCTTTAAAAGATCTGTACAAACGTGCAGTTTATAAATTTCAAAATGAAACTATGTCAGTAATAACTGCTGATTCTGAAGCTGTTGAAAGATTAAATTCCAAATGTGTTGCTCTGTAGTCCAGTTAAATACAAATGCAAAGACTGATTAGGTTATAAGTAGAGCATAAATTTAATAGCAGGCTCCCACATGCTCACTTCTGTTTAAATCTTTTACTCATGGTAAATCTTCTTTATTGCCCATACACAGTAGATATCATGTCCTGTAATTTACTTATGGGGAAACAGGTACAAACTACCAAGTAGGAATACCAGCACAGAAATCCAAGAATTATACCAGCTGTATCTATTCAGTTTTGTTAAAGTTTCTCATTTGTATTTAACTATTGATCATTTTAACATGTGATTATGCTTTGATCTAAACCAGTATTTATCTGGATTTTTATTTAACAAGTATCACCTCTCTAAATACTAAGTTTCCAAGTACCTCCATTCTGCTTAGGGATTTTAAAACTGTGCTGTTTGAAGTTAAACTTTCACAGCTGTTGGGCTAAATCAAAAAAGAACAAAAACAATATTCATATCCATTAGCATTGCATGTCTGATGTAAAAACATCCAAGCTCCATGTTTCAACAATCAACCAGAAGGCACCTTGAAGTCGAGAATTCCCTAAGAAGAGGATTAATGTTGTTTTTTTGTTTGTTTATGTTTTTAACATCTATGCTGTGGCTGTAAAAAAATAGTAACAGCTGCAGTAATATACAGCTTTATTTGTACTTCTGGTAGTTTGTATCTCATTAAAGTTTTTACACTCCTGATTACACAATGAAAACAAAGTAGGACCTAAAATTGACCTTTGAGGTACTCCACAACACATTGGAGGGTGAAGAAGAGAAGTATTCCCTCATGGAAATGGAAAAAAAGACCTAAAGGGAAATACAATTTTGACAAAGAAGAACTATGTCTTTAAGACCAACAACTTGTTTGAGTCTTGACAGGAGAATGTTGTGACAGATTGTCTCAAAGGTAGCAGTTAGATCTAAAAGAACTAAAACAGAGCAACCTGAGTTAGCTGTTAAAAAAGATAATTAAAAAGTATCAGAGAAGAGACAGCATAAGGAAAATAACAAAATATATAAAACACACACACACACACACACACACACACACACACACACATATATATATATATATATATATATATATATATATATATATATATATATATATATATATATATATAAAATATTAGTATGTATATTATGTATAACATATGTATGTATAATATATACACAATATAATAAAAATAATAATACATATAATGGATATATAATACATACTGACTCTCCTCTTATGGCTGGACCTTTTGGAAAATAGGAAAATAGTCATTCCTAAGGAATCCCTTTGCATCATGGAAACCTGTATTAATCCAGCAACCAAACCTGTAGAAGTTGTAGGTAAATTCTTTTTAGGAGGAATTTTTTTTGGAATACTTTATAAGATAAAAATGCTTTAATTTTTAACACTGAGCATTTTGTTTTTGCACCCTGTTTTCTGTGTAATCCGTGGCTGATGTAAGCATCGGATCCAGTGGGGATAAAAGTGTTTAAAAAGTGAAACAGTGTTTTAAGCAGAGCCTCCCCAACCTCACCTACTGTGAAATTCATTGCTGCTAAGGGGCAGCTGACGGCTTAAGATGAGCCCACAGGCAAAATTAAAGCCATAACTCTCCTTTCAGCATGACACTCTAATGCTTAGCCTGTGTAATGGTTTTTCTGGTAGTGTAGTGTACTGAGAAAGAACACTTTAGTTTAAATATTCTTATATCATTTCATCTTCATTTCTTCTCTTGTCCTTCATGTTTATTTATTCATCTCTGTGCACTTTTCCACCCATAAACTGTAATATAAAACTGCTGTCATCTGAGTCTCCAAGTATTTTTGAAATCTAGTTTCTCCATTTCCCTTCCAACCAGTTCTATTTCATTCCTTTTCTCATCTGAAAATGTCTTTTTTATTTTTTGCTCACAGCCAGCGGTACTGTATGTGCAACCCTGATGTCGTGCAGCAGTTTCACAATCCAGACACCATCTTCATCCTGGCCTTTGCCATTATCCTCCTCAACACTGACATGTACAGCCCTAACATCAAGCCAGACCGCAAGATGCTATTGGAGGACTTCATACGCAATCTGCGAGGTAAGAGGCCTGGCATTACACATAAGCAGCTTGTAAAAAAAAGAACACCAAGGGAGTTAAATGACAGTAATTAGTTCACATAATCAGTTAAAGCGGGTAGGTGAGTGATAATGTGTATGTGTTTCAGCTCAGAAGAAAGTGTTTTTGTGCTGGATTTAATCACACTGTGGGAAGGTTCTGAAGCAAATTGCAGTTAAATTTTGTGGTTTAGGACTTTTTTAAATTAGTTATTTCACAGAACGGGAATATGGAAAACTGATGTTTTTAGAAAGACTGATCACATAAGCAATTTAGACATTCTGTCTCCAGAAAAAAAAAAACAAGGACAAAACTCTCTGTGAAGAATTTTGGTTCCTCTGATGTACAGGCTGCCAAAACTTGATTCAATGAAGTAAAAACACAATCTTAGATCAAAAAACGGGCAAAGGAATAATCTGGGTCTCAAGTAATCTACACGAGGACATTTTGAATTGGCCATATGTCAGTTCATAGATGCCTTGAGAAAGTTATGTGGAATCCAACAAATCTTGTCAACCAACAGGAGGCCTCCCCATCATAGCTTAAAAACTCAATTTGCTGAGTGCTGTCTCCAAACATATTAATGGAAATTTGGGGTTCAAAGTCCTTTTTTCAGATGAAAGTACATTTTCTTTTACATATAGATGTCAAGATTTCAGATTATGGAGGAAGAGTTGAAAGGCACAGAATTCAATTTGATTGAGGCCCTGTGTGAAATTTTCAGAGTTGGTGATGATTTCAGGTGTCATGTAATTTATTGCTGTTGGTCTACTGTGTTTTCACAAATCCAGAGTTCACATAGGTGTCTACCTAACCCTTTAATGTTGAGTTTCTGAATGAATCAAGCAATGCACTTTTAATTTTCTCTTTGTAATGACTTAAAGAACTTCACACATGTTAATATCTGTGCTTATATTGTCCAGTCCTATACTATGTGTTGTATGTACTCCACTGTTCATGGTTTGGAGGCTTTTCTCCTTCAGACTCTGAGTTAGAGAATATTTAATAATATTGGCAAGGTATGTTTTAAATCTGCATTTATGACATTTGCTGTCAATTCAAAACAGCAATGATGTTCATGAATGATGTGAAGGACATAAATTACAATGAGCCAGGTGCAATGTAGGAAGTACATGAGAGAAAATCTAAATCTTATGAATGAACAGGAAGATCTATTTTGAGATTTTCAGTGTCCTTCTAATGAGACAGCAGCTTAGCAATGATAGAATGGTAGCGATATCTTAAGTGTGTGTTCAGTTGGAAAGATATCCATGTGGTCATAATTATGAAGGTGCAGCTAACATGAACAGATTGTGAAGACATTATCAGTCCCTGGTTCATAAACATCACTGGCTAATAAGTGCATCCTGCAACAGTAATATATGCACCGCAGCTGTCAGAGCTACAGTCTGGAGCTTACATAGCAGTTTGCTTTCACTGCTGATTGCATGATATACAGCTAGACACGCGAGTCTAAGATCACAAGTCTAAGACAAGTCACAAGTTAAGTCTGTAGTCTTTTTGCTTTGTGATGTACATTCAATTTAAGCTGGAGTCTCAAACTTGAGTCGCCAGTTTTCTTAGGTTGCATTATCCATCACTGGGTGAATATTGTTTAATTTATTCCAACATTAGGTGTGTCACTGTTTTCTTTATGAGAAGAGGGCAGTAACATTCATAATGTGTTATCCATAAGATGCTACTCTCTAAACACATTCAAGAACAATGTGTGTATATATTGGATTTATTGACATCAACACAATATAGAGGTTACAGTCACTATCCTGCATCTGGAGGTTTTCTCAACACTGTTGTCCATGTCATTTTGCATTGTTCTGCAAGTACATTCAATTACTTATTAATTTCTACTGTTGTCATTTTGTAAGCTTGTGTAACTTTTGTTAATTACTAGAATAGTGATACTACAGCAACAAAGATTAACAATTAAGCAAAATTATTTTATTAATAGTGAAAAGCTGCACTCTGAAATTTTATTTGAAATAATTAAAGAAAGCAGTTTAATTCCTCACAGATTTCTCTCTATTCGATTATATTTCCTGCTGGGGACTCATGTTCTGATGCAAAGCAGTAAATTTGCAAGTGAAAAACAGCAGAAGTAAATGTCCAAATGTTTTTGGTTTGCATTCAGTTAAACCTGCCTCCATAAATTTAGGAGAAATATAGGGTTTATGTTTCTCGCAGGGTAGAGCTACCCTGCGAGCTCTACAAATTAAGATACTGTGACACAAACCAAAGAACACCTGTAAATCTTTGCTCCAGTATGCAGACAAGTCCTCATTCACTGTATGTTGAGGAAGAGACATGAGCCTTGTGGTTTAGCTCTCCCTCCGCGTAATCAATCAGGAACTGGTGAGGTCGATGCAGAACAACTTCAGTACATTCATCCTGTCTGTTCCTCACAATTAAATTAGCTTGGAAAATCAATTCCAGCATCTTATGCAAATTAAAATATGCCACTCTCTTTTGGCTTCTCTATTCGTCTTCTGCCTACATTTTCCCTCCATCTCTACATGCTTCATCTTATCTAACCTATCAATGTTGTGCTGTCTGTTTACTCCGGTGTCTTTCTTTGTATTGTGTTTCTCAACCTTTGGTCCAGACTTGTCCTTCTCACACACTGACAGAAGAGCAATTCACTCAGCTACCTGACTGGGGTAAAATGCAATTAGGCCTCTGAAATCAGCAATCATGATGAACCATGGAACATTTATAAGCTAATTTGAAAATGGACTGAAAGTATAAGTTCCCAAATTTGCGATCAAAATCTAAACTAACTTCTTAAATCCATTGTGGCAGGGGCAGACCTACATGGGAGCAGGAGGGTAAGCTGCCCCCCCTGCAGTAAAACCATGCCCTCCCCCCCGCCAAATTTTATGGCCTTAAAATCATACTTATAAAAACTAATCGCTTGATTGACCAGAAGCCTCTTGTTGCCTTGAAATTAAATATTAATTCACCAAACATATAACTGTAAATATAATCTTAGGTCTCTGAAAGACAAAGTTATGCCCCTGCATTAAACACAATCTGCCTCCCACTCCGCTAGTGACACACTAGCATGTACATGTATGAGGCAGTCTGTCCCCAACCCGTCAGTGGAGACACTGACAACTTTCTCCAGGTGATGTTTTAACACACAAAGTTAAAGTCCAATTAAGCTTGCAATGAATGAAATGTCTGCTGAAGTTGACAGACGGGCACGGTTTAATACGTCCATTAATCGCTTGTTGACAGTAACTCACTCACGTGTGAAATTTTTTTTTTTTTTTTTTTTTTTTTTTTTTTTTTTTTTTTTTTAAGAGCGTCAAGTCAAGTTTATTTGCATCGCATATTTTAGCAACAAGGCAGTTCAGAGTGTTTTACATGATAAAAACAAAATTATGTTGAGAACATTAAACAGCAAACACGCAGCAAACACTACATTTTCCTAAATGGGATCATCAAAATCGTCAACATATTAACATATTTATTTCATCAGTTTTGCTTACGATAAACAAAAGTTTATGAATTGTTAAAATATGAAAAATATTTAGGGATTGCTGTTTCAGGGGTTGAAGTGTTATTTTGTCAAAAAAAAAAAAAAACAAGTTGTTGATCATGATTGACTTGTAAAAGCAAGAAAAAGGATAAAACGTCCAAGGGGTGAATACTTTTTATAGGCACTGTATGGAGCATTTAAATTTCATATCCAGATGGTAAGTTGTTTCTTTAACGTGAAAAGAAAATAAATAAAATAAGACCAAGATGTCATAAGTAACGTACCCAATCAGAACGCAACTGCTTTGTCTTTGGAAACTAACACCTCACTACCATCTGTACTCAGTAGCAGAAAAAAGTGGATTGTTGCTACCTATTATGAATTGCTGCCTGAGATAAAATGGTTTTGTTAAATAAGAAGTGTACTAAAACTAATGCTTATCCTCACATATACTTTGCTGAAATATAGATGGTAAATGGCCTGGACTTGTGATATTCCCATAGATAACTCAATATGTGTCCCAGTATTTATAGGAGTTGCAGAACTGACTGACTTTAGTCATTAATAATCATAATAATACTCATCATCATAATCATCAAGAACTGTTTAATACATACATAAAACATCAGAAATCATGCCTATTTTATGGAATTAAAATAATATAACTGCAAGTGACTGAAATATGCAGATTTCCATAGTGTGAGCTACTGATAAATATAATTTAGTTAGTTGCTCAGATTCTGAGGTTCTCCAAGTTTGAGAAATTCAGCACCATAGATTGAATTTATAAATAATTAATTGAGAAATAAACCTTCTATAAAGAGGAGGCCACTCAATATCTTAAACTAAACACCCCCAGACATGTAACAGACCACTGCAGGCTTAACAGATGCCACTATAACTTACATGATAACAAACATGGTTTATCTCAAACAATATGTTTACATTTAAGAAGGTGTTGCTGTCAAGAAAGTTTAAGCTTAAGAGCAAAGATGATTGAAATTGTATTTACCATCAAAGTCCTGCAGTATCTTTATTTAGCTTTATTTACAGATCTGCTGTGCTATTTAAAAGGCATGTGGTTCAAGTGTGACCAGAGACCATGGTGGTTCAAGTGTGACCAGAGGCAAGGCTGCTGGGACTGCTACCATAAGTTCTTAAATAAACCAAAACAGTGGTTTCTCTATTACAAACCCAGTTTACAGCTTAACGAGATGAATTTTGTTATGGTTAAGTTACAACAAAGTCTTGAAAAACGTAATAAAGTTTGAAATTTCATTTGATCATTTTCTAAATCAGAATGTAAAAAAGAAAAGTGACTATGGGAGTGTTTGAGGAGTTTTTACACTCCATTTCTAACTCTGTTCTGTAAAAAAAAAAAAAGAAAATGAGTGCTTTTTAAGTGCTGATCTGAGTTGGGCCAGATGTCCCAAAAAGTTATTAGGGGTATAGTCTTTAGGAATCTTTATTTGGATGGCACTGGTAATGACCTTTTTGACATTGTAAAAATAGGGATGGTCCGTGCTAAGTTTTACTCAAGTTATTCTCTCTGATGTTTAGGGATTTTGTATGGTATAAAACAATTGATTTTGTCATGCATGGAGCTCAGCTGCTGTGTCTTAAGGCACAAGAGGGGGAAGGACTGGAACAAAAAAGTCAAGAAATGGGGAATTTAAAAGCAAAAATGTTTCTTATTAATTTGACACTTGGCGCACATTTCCCTGTGGTCTTCTCCTTTTCACCCACAACACCGTAATGTGCAGTGAAGTCTCGGCAGTGTCCCTTCATGACTCACTGGCATTGCCATCAGTTATGGGGAGGTGGCTTCATTTCCTTCAGACAAATCCTGCCCCATTAAAAACCGAACGTACCACACAGAGGAACACATCAGCGTTAATATAATACGGAGCATTCTGAGGGCACACTTTAAGCCTAATGACCTCTGTCAAACTACCCCAGCTTTGAGCTGCACTATGTTCTAGACATAAAATATCCTAAGAGCAAGGTAGTATCTGGATTATGGTACTTGCCAATTAACCTCTTCACAAATTACCCTCAACTATTATTAAATGGATGCAAGGAGAGACAAAAAGTCACAAAAAAGGAGTATGCTGTTGGATTGAAGATGGTTTTTGCATTGCTTCCTGATCATTCAACATTATATTAATGCAGTTTTGTATTTCATTTATTTTTGAAAGGGACTGTATCCTTTTGCCTATTGCTATCTTAGGTGTCGATGATGGAGCAGATATTCCCAGAGACATGGTGGTGGGCATCTATGAAAGAATACAACTGAGAGAGCTCCGCTCAAACGAAGATCACGTCACCTATGTCTCCAAAGTTGAGCAGTCCATAGTAGGCATGAAAACGGTAAGGACGCAAAGTTAAAATATTTTCATAAAAACCTCTGTTCAAGGAAATACATATAGTTTTACTGAAACATGGATTTTCTGTGCTAATTAACCACCATTATTCATGCCCTTATCACAATTACTTACCACATTTATTACTCATTAAATGTCTCATCTACAGCTCATTCATTAACACAAGTCATTACTTCATCTAGATAAGTCATTAGCCATTGCTATCATTGGACTCCTTAAACAGTTTAAATTAACATTGGGTGCTGTTGCTCAGCAGTTGCAACAGTGCCCATAGATGGCGTGCAACTTCGCCCATATGGGGGATCCAACTGCCCCCTATGGAGTTTAGCAACATTAATAAATGTTGTGGAACTCTAACTCATTTTTTTTATGAAACAAACCCGACTTCATCTTAGTTATTAAAATGATTTTATTAGCTTTACAATAATATAATTATAAGATGTAATCAGCTTTGCCAAAAAGAAAACAAATTCCTGTTGGCTGACTGTTACAGCTGCCAGTTTTTATGCAGGTCTATGTTTATTAGTTAGCTTAAAGAGAAATGCATTTGAATTTTAAACATCTCAGCCAATGATTTCACCAAATATTTTTGGAACGTGTGATGCAAGTTTGTGCATGTGTAACTGTCCCATCTGAAATCTCGGTTATAAGTTCCTCTATAGAGGACCAAAAAGTGGCGTCCTTAGCAATGAAGCATCTTGATCACTATAAAAGTTTTCTTGTTGCACTTGCAACACTTATGTTTTTGTCACCCTATCCTTCCTCAAGTCAGAACTGATCAAAAATATGGCTGTAGATATTAATAGCTTTATTCAGGTTTTTCCTGGTGGGTGGGGGTTGCTTTAAGAAGCTTAAAGAGGGTTTGAAGAAGAGACTGATTTTTGCTGCAGTGATTTACCATCAGTTTGCTAGCAGTCCAGGAATTACTTTGCTGCCTTAAGTATCTCAAACATTGCAAACATTAAGCAACTTCAAGATATGGTATTATGCAAAATCAACTTCTTTGAGCTTTATATCATGTTCTGATGTTATTCCCTCATCAAACATATACCCGGAGTGTTGCTTTGACTCATTCAGGCATGTTTGAGAAATCTTTGACTCTCCCATACCAGACATTTAGAGACGGCTAAACACTTGCTCATACAGTGTCCACCTATTTACCAAAAGTTCCTCCTTGGATCTTGAGTCCAGCCCCCACAGAGCACCCCTCCCCCACACAACTCCACCAGACTAGCAGCACCAGCAACTAGCAAACACCTAATGGAACTGCACATCTGCTGAGCTCATCATACAAACTACTTCTCAGTCCAACCCTCCTAAGAATGGTTGTGAACGGCATCATGGAGAAGCACTGTTGTGATGACATGCTGAAGAGGGAATGTCGGAAAGGGTAAGAGCTTCTTGAAGAGGCAGAGGCCAATTTCAAGGCACTAGATATGGTTGTGATGAAGTCAAGTTTCTTTTAGGTTATTTTTGATTTTTGAAACTATATAATATGCCCCCGCCCCTCCCCCCTTAATGGATTGTTTTTGCTACAGCTGAAGCTGCTAGAACTGAAAGTGAAAGCATGAAATCAAATAAAAAAAATTAATTTCCCAAATGTATGACTAAGCTAATGTAATATAACAGAATAAGGTAACAGTGTACTATAACAGGATGAAATTCTACTACTTGTGTGGAAGTTTGGGTCTATATATACATAATACAAGCTCTGCCTTTCTGAATTTTTGCTATAAAGTCTCACATTCTTTGATAATATACAGCCTGCACTGCCCGAGGATTTAGAAGTTACTTTCCTGGAACTCATCAGGTACTTTCCAAGAGCCTACCAGATATTTCATCAAAACTTGCTTTTCTTGGAACATTCCTGGAACTTAGCAGGTACATTACCATGACTCACAAAGTACCTTCCCAGACTTATCAGGTAATTTCTGAAACTATCTGAAACTACAAGGTACTTTCCTTAAAGATTTGTGGGACTTACTAGGTACTTTCCATAAACATACTAGGCATTTTCCAGAACTTAACTGTTATGCTCCTGGATTCATCAGTTACTTTATGGAATTTGGCATAGACGATCCTAAAATTACAAAGTACTTTCTCGAACTTACCATGCAATTTCACAAAATTTACACGGTGAATTCTATGAACTTACCTGGGATTTTCCTGGAACTCAGTATGTACTTTCATGGAACATTCATGTAATTTGCAATGGACTTGTCAGTCAGTACTAGAGTATTTCAGGAACTTTTCAGGAAAATTGTGATAGAGTACTTAATAAGATCTGGAAAGTACCTCATAAGTTCCAGAAAGTGCCTAGCAAGTTCCCAAAAGTGACCACTAACTTCCGGGAAAATAACCTCTGTATAATGAGGTGCCATCCATTCCTGTGCAGACATGGTACAAATAGATCTGTTTTAATTTGATTATATTATTGGATTGTGACATGAAGGTTTAAGCCAATAGAATTAGTATCGAAACAGTTTCAGAGATTAAAAAGCTTTTTATAGACAGAAGTCAGATAAAGACCCACTGGCAAGAACGTTTTGCTTTTTTAATTTAATGATAGGTTTACTGATTACACTGAGTGTCTTAAAAACAAACTCAACAGAAATGTGGATTTTAGTTGAATCTCATGTTCACAGTAGCACGCTAACACAAATCTTTATTCATGAATTACACTGTAAAAGTGTTAGATTTTGTTTCATCCTTTCTGTTTTTCAATAGTGCAAAACAAGCTGCAATGAGAGCCTGCTATTAGAAAACAATTCCAGAAATGACATTTATCTGGGTTTGAGAGGTTCTTAGGGTTTGTTTCATGGTCCTGTAGTTCTGATCAATTTAGTAAGTCCATTGCTGTGCCTCAGACATGTCACATTAACTGCTGTCCAGGGAAAATGGATGACAGAGAAGTTAAAAACTTGCGGAACTAATGGCATACCATCAGCTTCATCCACACTTTGTTTTAAGTATCCTCCCTCCTTTTCATCTATTCTATCATATGGTCAGAAATAGATGAATGAAGCCATGAATTCTTGCTTTAATTAGTCTCAAAATTTAATCTCAGCTACTTCCTAACTTTCCAAATGACACTGAAACACTGACATTAAATAATTGCACGTGTCTTTCTCATACCCTCTTGGCTTGTGCCTTTTCAGTTCTCTCAGTGATAGATGAGTAGCTATGAGATTACAGAAGGAGTACTGTCACAACCAAACAATGATGGATTGTCGTGATAGGAAGTGAATGTTCTCACCAGTGGGAGCAGTCTTCCATAAAAAGAGGGAGACTTTGATAAAGTTTTTTCCTTTCTATAGCACAAACATATGTCCTGCATTGTCCAATCTATTATACCAATTGTCTTTCATAACTGCCTGATAAAACATTTGTGACAGTGTTTGGATCTGAATAACGGCTTTACATCTAAAAGGTTTAGATTTAAATTTGATTAACCATTTGTCAAGGATGGTCATGTAAGTTGACTTGCATACAGGCAGACAGACAGTGAGATAGATTGCCCTGTTGGAAAATGAACGTCTGATCTTGTTTCAAGCGTTTTGTACTCTCTAAATTGTTTTCTTCCAGAATTTGACTTTATTTACCTCTATCCATTTCCCCATAAACTCTGACCAGCCTCCATGTTCTGGTGGAAAAAAACATCTCCACAGCTTTAGGCAACCACCACATGTTTCACCTTGGCAATGGTGTATTGAGGGTGGTGTGCAATGTTAGTTTTTTTTTTTTTTTTTTTTTTTTTTCTCCACTCATAGTGTTTTGTCTTGTCTGCCTTTTTGATAAAAGCTCCCTTAGCCAGTTCGTAGATTTATTTTGTATCTGACTAGCGTGAGCCTTGGTCTTTATGATGCTATTTGGAAAATAATGTTTTCTAACAAACAATTGTAAAGCAAACTGTAGCACCATAAGTAAAAAAATTGTAAATGTTCCCTTATTTCCTGTATTTATTTTCTATGCTATACAAAAAAGTGTAATTTTGCTGTCAAGCTGTAAGTCAATTAGATGTTGCCAATTTGAATAAAGCACATACACTAGGTGTAAATGTATGTATTTAGTAAACAAATTCGCAAAACTAGACATAATTTAGCCTAACTCATACCACTCGATGATGGCAAAGTGCTTGCAATGTGATCATTGGTAAGTGTTAAATATGCTTCAGTAGGTGTTAGTGGTACACATACCACTGTCTGTGTGGTGGTTTAAAGCAAATTTGTAACAGTCTACAAGGGGTTAAATGGAGGCAAAATTGCCCCTAGGTGTATTCTGTTTACTATGTGACTTCTGAGGGAAATTTGTTAAACTTGATTTTATTTAGGGGTATCAGATGAAAAGCAAGCTTAATAAAATCACACACAACTCCTTTCAGATTTTTATTTGTCAAATGTTTTGAAAAATGATGAAAGGCACTAAGCTGGCTAACAATAGCTATTTAGGATACCCTGCCAGGAATTTTCCTTTTAAATTGATAGAAAAGGCATTTCAGCCTAATGAGGTTTTTACTTGTTTTTGACATTAGTGTAATGAAAGGCTCACAGTAAAAGGCTGGGGCTGGAGCCCTTGTACCCTGCAGTGATGAGATCTGAGGGAACAGGCAATGAGAACAGTGTGAAGAGGGTAAAAACAAGATTAGATCACTCTCCAAAGGCATGAGCCTTAATTTGGTTAAATTTGGAGAGGCATTTGAGGCTCAGAAGAGGAACAGCAACAATTTAGGGGAAAAATATGTATATACATAAGACTATACATATTTGTTAATCTTGTTTAGTTCTTATGCAAGAGTCGAACACTGAAAATATAGACACTTAATTTAAAAGAAGTAATGGACTGCATTTTTTGGTTATTAATTTTGAGTCTTAAGTGCAGCTCTTCCTGTCAGGCTAACAGGCTGTCAAGCATCCTCCGATTCAGCCAAAAGTAACCCTGGAAGAGGTCACTGCAGGTGGAGTGGCCAGATGAGCCTAAAATGTCCAAACCACTGTCTTACCCTGGGGATATTATTAGCTTTCACCCTTTTAGCCATTGCTCATCTGCTCCTCCTCAACAGTAAAAGTTATGCCACGGTTCCCCTCTTGACAGTTTGACAGATGCTTTCTGCACCCAAATCTGCAGCTGGACAAACTTTCTGCTTATTATCCAGTTGCCCACCAAAAAGTACCAAATCTTGAGTCTGATTGTCCATGCTCAGTATCCTTCCACGTTATCTCACAAGAAAGCATTCATTTTCATGTTTTTGCTGCAATTAAGTTTTACTTAAGATCTCAAGGGACTTTTGGAGCTGATGGATATAAGACTAGCCTGTTCCCACATGCTCTGTTTCTTTCTGAGATTATATACAGCATTGTGTAAGGTGCATAGCTTCTTAATATGTTTTGTTGAATCATTTGAAACCCTCTCAAGTCATTTAACGTGACATCCGTTTCATGTTTTCAGGTTCTCTCTGTCCCTCACAGAAGATTAGTGTGCTGTAGTCGACTTTTTGAGGTAACAGACATCAACAAGGCACAGAAGCAGGCAGCACACCAGAGGGAAGTCTTCCTCTTCAATGATCTCATTGTGGTAAGATTACTGTCCCACCGGACAGTTTTTAGAGCCCCTCAGGTTTTGTGTATTCTGCATCTCAGGTGTGTCTTAAAGAGATCCACCATTCTTAACAGCATGCATCATGTGCTTTTCATCCTGTGTAATACCAGACCCACCTGGAAGTTACCAATTCCTAAAATTGATATATGTGATGGTAGGAGATAAATTTATTTTTCTGGGATGCCTATTAAACAACCAGTTAGCATGTAGATTGTATCTATTTTTTTCTCAGGGTGAGATTTAGTTCCTGCAGTATAAGATGAATTTACTGTGTGCTTTTGTACATCTTCATCAGGGACGCTACCAATCGTGGATAGCATAGTTGATCAACCACATTCATAGACCGTTTGCTCCGTCTGGTGTTCCTTGTAAAACTAACACTTCTATCTGAATCAATCTTCATTAAAAAAAAAAAGTAAACAAAAAAATCCTGTAAAAAGTTAATTCCCTATAGCATCAAAAAAGATACTGTACTTACTTGGAATTTTTGTCCACTGAAATGTGATTGGGTTTTTTTTTTTTGTTTGTTTGTTTGTTTTTTTTTTTCTTACTTCAGCTGATAAAGACAGTTTTCTAAGTAAACACTGTTTGAAACCAGCAAAAATATTTTAATTTTTCTTTATTAAAGAAGACCTCAATGGTCTTTAGTTGTCTGAGATGTTCAGTTACCTTTTGATCAACTTATAGCTTCTTCCTATGTGTTTTTGTTGGTACATACTATAAAGGCCTGGTTATTGAACTGCCATCAGTAAAGTAGAGCTAAAACATGAACAAGGTAGGGATGAAGAAGGGAGAGATGAGGGAAGGGAGAAATGAGGGATAAATGAGCCATGAATGAGCAATGAGGAAATCTGGAGCTGGGCATTTTGGATAAGGGAGTAAGGAAGTAGTGATGGTAAGACGGAGTGGGAGATGGATAGCTGTTTGGGGTCATATTTATAGGCAGTAATGCAGACATTTCTTTAGTCTGAAGAAAGAGCTGAGGCTCAAAACGAAGCTCTCAATTTACCAGTTTGCTTCTTCCTTAGGGTGATCGGGCTCAGCTTTAGAGATGGAAGAGACACTCAGTCATCTCAAGGGAGCTTGTAATAGAGCCACTGCTCCCCTGTATCAAAAGATGTTAGCTCAGGGTGCCTCCTGGGCTCATTCCTCCTGGGGTTTTCCAGGCATGTTCCACTGAGAGGAGACACTGGGCCAGATCCAGATAATGCTTCAAATATATTGATATACCAAATTACTTGGCAGTGCCTTGAGATCCCACAGATTGAACTGGAGACTGTCATCAGTGAGAAGGATACCAGGGTTTCCCCTCTTTGACCTGTTGCCCCCACAACCTGATCTCAAAAAAGTAGAAGACAATAGATGGATGGATGGATGGAAGAAGGGATGTGGGATAAAGGAGTGAGGGATGAAAGACAAAGTTTAAGGAGGGTAAGAATAATACAAGGGCTGAAGGAGGTGGAAATAAGGGATGAAGAGACACTTTAAAGTGAGAAAGGATTGTTTTGCTGTGTAATTTGAGATGTTGAGACATGGTCTTGTTCCTGAAAGTTAACACATTACTTTCATCAGCAGCAGAAACAATTGTTTACTTCAGCCATGGCAAAAGGCACATAAACTTGTATAGGGTATTCTCAATAAAATAAAAATCATTAATAGAGATTCAAAGTGTCTGTTTGCTTTGTTTTCACATCCTCAAAAGCTTGTTCATGCTACACCCAGTTGAAAGCATTAAAGCTGCTCCCTGTGCTGTGACAGCCGCAATGCACCACCTCCTCTGAAAGCTTCTCAACCGTTATGTTGTTTTATAACTCAGAACTCTTGAGCTATTTCTTCTAATAATAGATGGTGACAAATGTGGTGCACCCTCTAAAGAAAAGGTTTTGGTCCTCAACAGAGCTGTTTCAGAAGCCGATCATAAAGTTGCAAGCGATTTAAAGTTTTGTGGAGCATTGAGTGATCATATTTTTAATGTTGGGTATAATTAATGTTCTCATTAGGAGACACATGAGGATCATTTATCCAAAGTATTTAACTACACTAATAATTATGTCAAGTACTGATGTCAGTTCAGCAAGACACACTGCAGTAGTGCAGCCCTTTCCTCCTCTTTTTACCACTGGAGGATAAAAGTAACTGGGATCTGCAGGAATGGAGGTCAAAAAGCCAATTTAAAGTAAGTGCTGAAATAAGTTAGCCGGCATCATCAAAACTGAATTTTGTGCAGCTGGAATTGAGAGTTACCAGTGTTGTATTTTTCCCAGAAAAACATTTTCTACTTACAGACCAGAAAACAGCACAGGAATTACCTTGAAAAATCTTCCCAAAGAGGAGAAAAGACTGAGACTTTATATTTAATTTGTCTCCTGTTCCAGTAGCTTAAACATGTCAAGAGGTGTTAAAGTGCCAATGTGATGTATCTGTTTGATACCACTTGCCTGGAAAATTATACCAAACAGTATCATTGTGAAACAGATTTGCCTCATTTTTCTCTCTTTGGAAGGTCATTCAGTGAAAAAGCTTCACAGCATCTCTAATACATTATAAGATATAGGTTTGCCACAGAGGTATTTGTCATTCAAATGAAAGCATTAGTGCTCAGCCAGAGAAACTTTGAAGGTTAGGGTGAACATTAATACTGACTGTTTGCCCTTTGAATGAATTTGAAATGATAAATAGTTCTAAAAAGTTTGTTTATAAGCTGTTTTTTTCCTTATTTCTTACAGATTTTAAAGCTTTGTCCAAAGAAGAAGAGTTCTGCTGCCTACACATTCTGCAAAGCTTTGGGCCTACTTGGCATGCAGTTCCATCTTTTTGAAAATGAATGTAAGTGACCATTATGTCCTTGCTACTTAATAATTTGGAAAAATTGGAGTAGAAAATGTAATTCTACAAATGCATTCACCTTCCAGCCCATCAAATAGTGCCATTTAGTTTTGGGGCCTTGACAAGCATCCCCCTGTAGTAGTAAAGCAATACATTGGAAAATGTTTTTTGATGACACTTGAGATTCACTTAGCCTAAACACATGATACCTTCAGGAACATTTAAGGACACATTTTCCAGTGAGACTTGTGTTTAAGCATATAAATGTTGCACACAAATACAAACAACAAATGCTATACAGCCATATGTCAATATTTTTACCATCTGACAATGCAAAATCTTGGGACAGTGTCCATTTTTCACCAAAATTAAAAACAACCTTTAAAAACACAAATTTGGTTTTTGCTCCTCTGAGGCACGGATCCTAATTTTAGTATTTAAGTAAATATTTTGTCTGTGCAAATATTTACGACAAGACAAAAATAGATCCATTCTTCAAGGGTTGATAGTCAACTCAGGGGCAAACAGAAAGGGAACACAAAAGTGTGTGCAAATCTCTTCCATTTGCTGGACTTGAAAGGCATGTTTGCGGCTGTTTGTATTTAGAGCAATATGCTCTGTTAATCCAGGGCAGAGCACAACCTTTGATAAGCTATTAAATGTTCTATAAAGTTTAGGTATTTTTTTCATCCAAGAAATCTTGTCAATAGCAGTAGAATAAAGATAGAATAGATTTGTCATTCGAAGTTTCTATTTATATTTTTAGTTTAATGATTTGGACAAAAATAAATGTTAATTTTAACTTAACATAGGCCATGAAACATTTTGAACTTTAGCAAGCAAAAGTTAAGAAAAAAAAAAGTGATTTCAGTTTAGTCTAATACTTATTGGTTATGTTTGCAGCAACGCCATAACTTTTCTTTTTTGAATTTTGAGACCGATTCACTTTCACTCTTTTGAATGCCACAGACTACCCTCATGGAATCACAATCCTCTCCCCATACGGCTCAGACAAGAAGCAGGTACTCCACTTTTGTGCCCAAAGTGCTGAGGAGCTGCTCAAGTTTGTTGAAGACCTGAAGGAATCAATTGCAGAGGTGTCAGAGATGGAGCAGATACGCATTGAGTGTGAGTGTTATCACAGAGACAGTTGTTCACTATTAAAGACACTGGATCTCAGAGATGCTGTTCTAGTTGCAGCTACTACATTAAGAATTAATGTTTTGTTACCTTATGAACATATTTGTAAATTATTTGTTGTTACTCATTCTTTCAGTAGTAATGTCCCCTGCAACACTTTATCACATTCTAACCAAAGCAGACTTTTTTGGTGAGTAAAACGGTTGTCAAATATTGTTGTAAAAACCATGCAAATCAGAGAAATGGCCTGAGTTAAGAAATCATTTGATTTGTATTAAACTCTGTCTTGGTTCGCAGCTTAAACAGGCATCAACATGGCTGTTAACTGAGCTGTACAGGGTTATGTGCTTCTGAAAGTCTCCAGACAATATCACAGCTTACCTTGCCTATACTCTGACATGTATGAAAAGCCTTCACATCAAGTATCTGTCCTGGCAGAGAGCATAGAGGAGAGCATCCCTGGTGGGATTTGAAGCAACTGCCTTACCTTTCACAGCAAGGGATGTCTTGCTGTTCAGGGAATAAGGGGGAACAAAATGTGAAGACAGGTGGAAATTAAAGAAAAGGATTGTTCATCCCTGAAGACCAGTTAAAAAAAAAAAATCAATGTCCACATAACTCCAGTGCAGCATGTATGGAGATATTTAGAAAATTTAGAGTTGTACAGAACTGTCTTTTTCTCAATATAAAACAATTAAATAAGTATTTCTTACAAAAAAGAAAGCTAAAATCCTGCTCAGGCAAACATACCACGACTCTTAAAGGACAAACTAAAGTAATTGGGTTGACGAAAAAAATTGAAATAGTTTGTTTTTAATTACAATTATTGTATTTTTTAAGTGATGGATACATGATACATAGATTTCAACATATTTTGCAAATAAAAATCTGAGAGGTTGGATGTGTATTTGTATGAAACCTTGAATGCTGAGAACCACCTGTTACTTCAGTCACAACTTCGAAACATTTAGGTAGGTCTCCACCACCATTGTACATCGAAAGATGGAAATTTTCGTCCAGTCCTCCACCTCAACCAGATTTGATGGATAATATACTGACAGAAATGTTAAAATTTTGCCACATATTCTCAGTTAGATTGAGGACTGAATCTTGACTGGGTCATTCCAACACATGGCTATGATTTGATCTAAAACACCTTGTCAGTGTTTAATAATGCTCTCTTTGCGTCATTTTAGATGCTCACTCTGACTGCAGTATTTCCATTTTAGGATGATTGAACAGTGCTCCACTGAGTCTTGGGTTTTATACCCTAACCCCAGTTTAAACTGTTGAACACCTTTAACCCTTACGTCCCTGCTGTTTATTTGATCTTCACAATGCTTTTTGTTGTCTTTGTTGTTTAACAAACAAAGGCCTCGTAGTTTTATTTCGGGTTTTATTTTTTCTTTTAGATTAAGGCTATGTCTCTACTTTTTTAGAGTTAGAGTACATAATCTTAGTTGCTAAATATAAAGATATGAATCAAAAATAATTATGCAATACGCTTGGAGTAGTTTCATCTATGCTGTATTGAAATATACTAAATACAAAACATGTCTTGCTTTTATTTCCTCAAATTAACAGTCATGTTTAGCAGCACCCAACAGAAAAGATAGTTTTATGCATTGTAAACAGAATCTAAATGCTTCATGATGTTAGAAAGAAAACGTTTAGTCCCCATGATTGGAAACAATAGGCAGTCATCATCAAGTGTGAGGTTTAATTAGAAAGATGAAGAGTTGGGTTTTGAATTTAGATAGGAGTGTGGGGGGAAAGCAATGAGAGAGCAAGGGTGTTTAAGTATAAACACATTTAAATGTGTTGCCTTTTGAAAGACAGCAGTAAGTGGGTTAATGTTTTCCCTCTTTGGCATCACCATTCAGCAATCAACTTTTTTTTTCTTTTTTTTGATCCATTTCATGGTGATGATGAGATCGATTGTTTTTGTTTTCTCTTCTTTACAGGGGAGCTAGAAAAGCAGCAAGGAGCCAAGACACACTCAGTTAAGAGCAATGGGACACAGCTAGAGCTGCGCAGCAAGCAGGGCTCCCTATCAGGTGTGTCTGTATGCTAGAGAGAGTAGACTCCTTTTTAAAAATGCCACAGGAAGCAATCAACTGAAGAGATGCAAGTACATCTCAAAAACTTTGCGTAAAAATGCAATATTTCTTGGCAGTCATCTCAAAGTGAAGCTTGTATATTATGTAGAATCATCTTGTAAGTTTATTGATTATGGCTTACGGATAATGTAAACCCAAAATTCAGTCTCTCAGACAAATTAGAATACTGTGAAAAAGGTCATTACTGGAAGCTCATTGTGTCACACCCTAATCAGCTAATTAACTCAAAACACCTGCAAAGATTTCCTGAACCTTTAAACGGTCTCCCACTCCAGGTCAGTATGCTACACAATTATAGGGAAGACTGCTGACTTGACAGATGTCCAGAAGACAGTCACGCTTCACAAGGAGGACAAGCCACAAAAGGTCATTGCTGAAGAAGTTGGTTGTTCAGAGTTTTGTATCCAAGCATATGAACAGAAAACTGAGTAGAAGGAAGAAGTGTGGTAGGAAAATGTGCACCAGCAACAGGGAGAACCGCAGCCTTGAGAGGATTGTCCAGCAAATTCCGTTCCAGATGAGCCACCACACACAGACAAATACTAGACATGGACTACAAATGTTGCATTTCCTGTGTCAAGCCACTCCTGAACCAGAGACATCAGAGGTGTCTTACACGGGCTAAGGAATAAAGGAACTGGACTGTTGTCCAATGGTTTAGAGACCTATTTTCAGATGAGTGTTAATTCTGCATTTCATTTGGAAATCAAGGTCTTAGGGTCTGGAGGAAGAGTGAAGAGGCACAGAATCCATGTTGCTTGAAGTCTAGTGTGAAGTTTCCACAGACAGTGATGGTTTGGGGTGCCATGTCATCTGCTGGCGTTGGTCCTCGGTGTTCTCTGAAATCCACATTCAGTACAACTATCTACCAGGAAATTCTAGAGCAATTCATGCTTCCCTCTTTTGACAAGCTGAATGGAAATGCTGATTTTATTTTACAGCAGGATTTGGCATCTGCCCACACTGCCGAAGGTACCAAAAGCTGCTTCAATGGTCATGGTGTTCTTGATTCGCCAAACTCCCCTGACCTGAACACTATAGAAAATCTATGGACTGTTGTCAAGAGGAAGATAAGAGACACCAGACCCAACAAGATAGATGGCCTGAAAGCAGCTATCAAAGCAATCTGGGCTTCAATTACACTTACGCAGTGCCACAGGCTGATCGCTCTATGTCACATTGCATGGATGCAGTAATTCCTGCAAGAGGAGGCCCAGCCAAGTATTCACTGCATAGAAATATACATACTTTTCAGAAGCCTGACATTTGTGCTTAAAACATTTGTTTTTGATTGGTCTAAGGTGATATTCTAATTTTCTGAGACACTGAATTTTGCATTTTCTTTGCCTGTAAGCCACAATCATTAAAACTGCAAAAAATAAAGGCTTGAAATATTTTACTGTATGTTTAATGAATCTCTATAAAATGACCATTTTACTGCCTGAAATGACCGGCAAGAAAAATTGCACTTTTATGCAATATTCTAATTTTTTGAGATGATTAGTACAATGATAATATTCAAATAGGTGACTTTTGTTATCAGAAATATATATTTTCTGTTTAAAACTAAAGAATTTTCATGTCTTTTTTTGTTGGCTTGGTTACAGTTTTAGATGCAAAGTCCTCCATCTTTGTGCTGTGTACCTATGGATTCAAGGCGTTGTCTTGAGAGATGGTTTAATAACCATTTCCCTCCAGATTAATATCAACGGCTTTTTTATTGAGATCCTCAGAAATGGTCTTCTTATGATTAATTCTTTCACTGAGTGTTTATTACTGTAAGCTGTATAAAAATGTGATGGTATAGGTAGAACTATAAAGAAAATGGGAAACATTTTCTGTGCATTGCAAAATGAGGATTGCAAAATGAGAAACTAGTAACAATGTTTTACAAATATTTATACCCGTTGAGCTATTAATGTTTTGTCTACAACCACAAACGTCCTAGTATTTTTAAAGGGAGGAGTTTGTGATAAACCAACACAAGTAGCACATAAAAACTGACACCAAACACACCATCCTCAAAATGTAACATGTCCTACATCCCATCTGAATGAGCTTCTCATGTTTTGGGTTCTAAAAGACAACAAACTGTGGTTGAAACAGAGCATTTTCATAAAAATAAACTTACAGGAACAATGTGGCATAATCAGGACATGGGAACCAAACAACCAGGGTAACAGAAGGATCCAGTGATGAACAATGATGACTGACTTAAATACTGAGGCAGAGGTGGGAATGACAGAGCAAACCAGAAGAACTAATCTGAGACAAATGGGAAACAACTGAGGTACAGTACAGCCAAAGGAAAATCAGGAGATAGAAAACAGCTGTGGAAAGAAAAGAAAAGGATGAGAGGAAACTGGCATGCTGAGGGAAGATCAGTGATAAACACTGGAGAAGAACTGAGATACAAGGAAACTGTAAACCAAGGGGTAAAGAATAGCACTAGTCAAAGAGAGCAAAATCTAAAATCTAAAAGCACAAAGAACAAAATACTAGAATAAATGATGAGACTGAAAAAAGGAGTGAACTGATATGACAACACCTTAGTAGCAATAATGAATGTAAAAAACAAGGAAATTATCAAAAAACAAACATAAATGAAACTCAGAATTTACCCACACCAGGACAGCTATTTAGTTAAAAATAAAAGAATGATCCTCCAAAAAGCTAAAATATTAGCATTGACAGCTACTATAGACTACACCTACACAGACACAGCAAACTTCTTAAAATGGCCATGTCTGACCCAGGCTGCGAATTCTTCACATGGGCTGTAAGCACTGAACACAGCAGGTAGACAGAGTTTGATTTTTAGCTACTTCCATATCACAGCAATCTGCTGTCTCTCTCACTGAGGAAATTTTTTCTCTGCTTTGCTCTTAATAAAATGTGCACTTAATAAGAAAATAAATTATATTTAACTTTACAACAAAGATGCTGTATAATAGCACGAATCTTACCACCAACATGTTGTTGACTCTCCCCTTTTCTAGGAAACACAGAGATAGATGAAAGAAGTGGACACAATGCAGTTGAGGTAAGTGCGTTGAGATAGGTTAACGTTTCCAACAGCAGGTAAGTCAGTAGATTCAGCATTAGGGCAGGGTGAGACAGGTGGAAACCCCAGGACGAGTCATATATTTAGGACTAGAGGCGTCAAGCAGGTGTGATTGGGGAGTGCATGTGTGAGTGAGTGTTACTGGATAAATTGCAGCGGGCATGTGAGGCCACCCAACATTTCTAGATAAATAAACTTCATCTTAGATGGTGATGTGGGAGGGTTTTCCAATCATAGCAAATATGCATTATGTCTTTTCTTTGTCCAAAAGTTTTAATTAGTTTTACATACTCTGAAGATTAGGACATTTACTGTGAAACCCTGATTAACATGGGAAAATATAGGCGGATAAATGTAATAATTACTTGACCTAGAGTTCCCCCCCCCACCCGTTTGCCAGGGCTCCAAGGGGAACATCTCAGGCGAACATTTTGTGCAAGTAATAGAGCAAGCCAACTACTGTACCATAAGTGCTTGTCCTCAAGGGTCCAGATGACCTTTCTGAGTCCTTTATGTGGCTGTGGAGTGGAAGGTGGGAGTAAGAAAGCCCAATACAAGGGCCATCTTGACATTCTGTTCCCCCCCCCCACACACACACAGCTATTTGGTGATTTGTCAGGCTCACGATCTTTAGTTACTGCTACTTACAAAAGTCCCATTTCATTTTTCACATTTGGTCAAATTACTACCATAAACTTCAATGTATTTCTATGAGATTTTATGTGACAGACAAACACAAAGTGGCATATAAAGATAAGGAGCAGAAAAAGTATATACGGTTTTCCTTTTTTTTTTTTTTTTTTTACAATAAAAATCTAAATACCACGGATTCTATTTGTATTCAGCCCGTCTGAATCAATGATTTGTTAAAGCACCAGGTTTTTGAGTTATGTCTCAAACAGCTTTGCACATGCAGAGACTGAAATTTTTGTCCACTTTTCTTTGCAGAACAGCTGAAGTGAAATTGGATGAAAAGCACATTTGAACACCAGTGTCTTCTATTTTTCTATCATCAAGTCTTGTTGTAGATTTTCAGTTGACTTTAGGACTGGACTTTACTGGGACATTCTAACACATAAATATGCCCTGATCCAATCCATTCCTTTATAGCTATAGATGTGTATTTTGGGTTGTTGAACATCTGAAGGGAACCTAGTATTAAGCCTTCCCCAGGTTCTAATAGGTTTCCTTTTAGTGCTACCCTGAATTCAACTCTTTCCATGTTCCGATGAACTCTAACCATCTTACCTGTCTCTGTTGATGAAGATAATCCCCACAGCATGATGCTGCCACCACTATGCTTCACAGTGGAGATTGTGAATTCATGGTCACGTGGAGTGTTAGTTTTTCACCACAAAACATTTCACATGTGGGCCAAAAAGTTCAGTTTTGGTCTCATCCAGTGACAGCATCTTCTTCCACATGTTTGCTGTCTTCCCTAAATGTATAGGGGCACACTCCAAATGAGACTGGATATAGCTTCCTTTCAACTCAGTTTAGGTGAATGGTTATGTCTTGGTAGGTTTCCAGTTACACAGTGTTGTATTTAGGGATATCAGAGTGAAAGATGTGAATGTAAAAAAAAAATTATAAAACATATTGAAACTCCTTCTGCTTTAGAATTATGTCCAAAATTATGTTGTTCTACTTATCAAATCCTTCAAAAAATAAACTGAAGTTCATGTCCGTGGAATATGACATGCTCAACAAGACACGTTTGTTTGTATCTTGAACCTACAGGTGTTATGTTAGCCTAGGAACTATAATTGACCTAAATCTAAAAGTGCAATATCTCTATGTTGTCAAATTACAGCAGTAGAAGAATTTTAAACACGTTTATATTCTGAGTTGACTCCAATGTTTTTTTTATTGTCTTATATTTCACCTCAGGTCAGTCTTCTTGGTTGTCTGAGCTACCTTCTTACTAATCTGCCATACACCGTAAATGTCAGGGGCTGGTGGGGAGCGACTGGGTGTCGAAGCACATTTATCTTAGAAACTAGGACGGTTTGTTCCAAAAAAACTCCCCT
The DNA here is from genome assembly GCA_014839685.1 of Anableps anableps. Classification (NCBI taxonomy): domain Eukaryota; kingdom Metazoa; phylum Chordata; class Actinopteri; order Cyprinodontiformes; family Anablepidae; genus Anableps; species Anableps anableps. The sequence continues at coordinate 10,023,303 of CM026087.1, read as the reverse complement.
ATTCAGTCATGGCTAGCACCTCATGGCAAGCTTTTCATTTCAGTGAACTTGATTAGATTTTAGAGAGAAATGTGACATTATAAATTAATGTTTTCTGTAGACATCTGTGCTTGTGGGCCTGCTCACCTCCTGTCCTCTTCTTCCACTTCTCCTTCTTCTTCGTATGACCTCGTCTATGTTCTGGTTGCCTGGACCCTGAAGTCCCCCGTGTCCACCGTCACCATAGTGCCACACGGTGGTTTGGAAGGGAGACACAGGAGGCCCCTCAGTGTCCTCCTTTGGAACCACGGGGCCCATACTGTAGAATTGTTCTTTCCTTCACTGCTCTCCTTACCCCAGTCACACTGGTCTTCCCAGCATCCAATCTACTGTTCCCAGCACCTGTGGGGGTGGAGTGAGGAGAGTCACAATGATTTTATACCTTCACTAATCCCTAACACCTAAGTTCCTACGCATGCCCTGTGTGACTGTGTGTGTGTGTGAATGTGCTGCCACCCCCACAAAAAACAAAAAAAAAAAAAAAAAAAAACAACGCTTGACGGATTGTAGAGGAGGAACCAGTTTTATAACATTTGATGCTGTTCTCTTGGCTGTTTTCTAAACTAGGTGTCAATTCACAACAGGCTTCAGACGTACCAGCTCAGCAGCAGTGCGGCTCGGAGCCCCGAGAGCGCGGCCCTTCTTAACAGCCGTGGGGAGCTGCTTTTCCAGCAGGGGTTAACACAGGGGCCGGTGCCTCCACCTCAGCACCTGCAGCTGCATTCCGCGGCGAGCACCCCCGCCCACCATCTCCCCATTCAGCTGCAGCACCAACCCGCCGTGAGCGTGGCCGACCTGCGACCCGAGGCACTCATCCAGTGCCAGCAGATCGTCAAAGTCATCATGCTTGACAGCAGCGGCCACGGACGCGTGGAGGCCTTCCTCAGCCAGACGCCCACCCACCACCACCACCACTACCAGCATCACCACCACAGCCACCACCAGCTGAGCCAGTCTGCGATGTCCAGCCCCATCCGCTCTCTAGATGGCTTGTACGGCAATGACGGGCACCAGCCCCCACTGCCTCCCCCTCCTCCACCTTACAACCACCCACACCAGTATATACCCCCGGACCCCCGCCTCAGCCTACACCGGACCCCTAGTGGCTCTCGGAGTATGTTGTAAACAAATCGACACAAAATTCCACAAAAACTTTCCTTCAGCCTATTTAACATACATCTGTATATAATGTACAGATACTGTATACTTACAGATGAAAGAGCTATAATGAGAAAATAAAACTCCACTTATATGCATATATTTAAAGAAAATATTAAAATAAAAATGTTTTAAATCAGACTAGGAGAAATAAAGTGCATATATATAAAGTTTTACTCGATTGCTCATGTATTTTGAAATATTATGTAGTTTTAACAAATTTCTATAACTTTTGTCAGTTTTAACTCTTGCAAGAGGAAAGTAGAAACTATCGATACTGAATTTAGTTTGAGGATGAATTATTTGTTCATGTCTTACCACAAATGAATCCCTGAAACTTTTTGTGAAAATTTCCAGGAATAGATGCTCAACACTCTGAGGACCTCCGGCTTCTTTTTTTTTTTTTTTTTTTTCTTTGTCCCAGACCCCATGCCTACTTACTGTGCTGTATGTACACATGCGTGTTTAGCTGACGCTTAATGGAAAACATGTGCCAAAAATACATATGCCTCCACTAAACAATTACTTCTTTGCACTTGACTGAATGCTAGGGCTTAAAGAGATAAAAAAAGAAGAAAAAATACTTTAAGATAGTAGTGCTTTCAGGCCTCTTCTAGCCATTTGCGCTTTTGCTGACTTATTTATGTGATGGAAGGCCTTCTTCTCTTCCTCTCAACTCCTCTAGATTAAAAAATGAAATTTCTTTCTGTGAAAAGCTGTGGGGTTTTTTTTATCCACTCTTCCATTGTATTGTCTGTATCACCAAAGAACACTCAGTTGTTATTTAACATAGATCAATGGTTCTCAAACATTTTATAACAAGTACCACCACAGTAAAGTTTTCCAAGTACCACCACATTGACAGACATAATAACAGCAATACTTTGGGACTTGGGAGCTTTGCAGAATACAGTTTAATTGTGTCTCATATTTTAATTTCCCAGATTCAAACTGTAAAAAAAATTAACAAGAAGGTCTGGAGAAGTTTGAAGTTCATTTGGGAAAGCTGTTAGTTTCTGACCAACAGAACCTCAAAATCCAACATGGCTTTTTACATATAGGAGTCATTTTGATCACTTTTTATGATTTTAATGTCATTAAATCTGTCATGTGTAGAACTATACAACCTATTTCATACATCATTAGGTACAATGGTACAAAATAATTTATTTGACAATAAGTGTCAGATAATTTATAAAGTTGTTCTGGATAACAACCCTAGTAAACCAAATGTGAATAAATCAGCACAATAATATGTGTAAATTTGGCTATTTGTAACAAAGTAGAGTGACAGAGGTTATAAGTATTGAACACACTTACTGAAATGTATTTAACATTTTGTCTAAGTCTTTGTTGGTAATGATAGCTTCCAGGCATCGTCCTGCATCAAGGAACTAATGACATACATTATGCAGTTGTGATTTTGATCCACTCTGATGTTCCCAGTCCCAAACTTCACTGTGGGTATTTTTAGGGTGTTGTGCAAGGCTTTTCCTCCTCCAAACCTGGTGTTTGCAATGACATCAAAGTATCAAGAGAGTTACATTTTAGTTTAATCTGACTAGACTTTACTCTTCCAACATTTTACCTACTTGTCCAAATGTTATGCAGCAACTTCAAAGTTTCAACATGGTATTTCTTCTGCAGTGAAGTCTTATCTAGTGAGGGCTCATAGAAGCCACAATGATTAAGTCCATTAGTTGTTTTAATGGAAAAACTATCACTGGTCTGAAGCTATCTGCAAATCTGGACAAAGCTCTCTAACTCTTACATATCAGATAATTATTTATTCCATTCTTTACACTTCTGGATTATGGACCCAATGATGCTTTCTGGAGAATTTAGAAGTTTAGAAATATCTGTAACCAATACCATATGTATGTTTTGCAACAATAAAGTTGTGAAGGTCTTACCCACTGTTAGATGATATTGGTCATCAGTTCGGACTAACAAGCTAATATGAATTTGCACTGATGGGAGGCAGGATTGCTTTTTAAATCCCGACAGATTTCAATTTTTCCTTGGTATGCCTTTCTGTTCTACATTTTCAACATGCATTCATTTATTTCCTTTGTCATTCCACTTTATTGTACTGGTCTTATGGACAAATGTGATTAGATTTCTTTACGCAAGAGTGGATTACATCATCAACAGTCCCGTTACTAATACATTTACTAAGATTCTAAGTGACCAGTAGCCTGGTCATTTAGAATATTAGTTAGTAACCCCTCTAGTTTTTGAACATGGAACAGGAAGTCATAAGTTGCTACCAGTAGTAGACACCGTTTTAGTTTGTACAGGGAGTTTTCAAAAATTTCTCCACTGCACTCCTGTTTTGAGACATTGGTGGTAAAGCAGTGCTCAATGTACTTATCTTGGTTACTGTTGGCTTTTTAATGCCCTGCATCACCTTGCAAAAAAGCGTGCTAAATTTTCTTGAGCACCACTAAAGGCACTGGTGGTACTTGTACCACAGTTTGAGAACCATAACCATAGCTCATGTAACATTTAAGATTCAGAGGAATCAAAGGAAGTCATGAGAATGGGTTATTCAGTTAATTCAAGGTGGTTCATCCTCTTGAAGGCCATTTGTCAGAGCATTAAGGAATGTACCTGCTCATAGATGGGAATTGTTCCATACTTAAATTGGTTTGAGTATGTAAAATTCTTCACATGTAGCATACTGTATGTACAACACTGTGTGATCAGCTGCAGTTTTGTCAAATGCACCCTTTTCAGGAATTCCCAAATGAAATCTTGCAAAGATGCTTCTGATACAACTTTCAAGTGTTAAAATCTGTGTTTACATTAATTTGTCTTTGTGCCACCCTTGTCTGTGTTCCCTTCAGTGGATTACTGCTTGTTCATCTGGAAAACTCTCTGCACTGTAAGTTCCCACATCCCCAAGGTTTCATCTCGGATTCTTGTGACTGTTTTCTCTTCCGTCGTGACCTTTCAGACTTAACATTTTCCAAGAAAAAAAGGCAAGAACTACATGTAGCTTTTATTGCAAATGATGGCATTAACCCTCCTCTTTTTGCTGTTGGCTTTACTGCTTATATTAAGAACGGGACAAAAAGAATGCACTATCTGATCTCTTTCTGTTTCATCTCAGCTTAGATTGTAAATACCACATGTGAGTGGAGTTGGGGAGGACATTGCAAACTACCTTCAGCCTCTTTCAAATTGCCATCACCCTGTCGTGCGTCCTTCATGATGAAATAGGTCAGCAGCTGCCCTACCCTGAGCACGTGTATCTCTTAAAATGTGTGCCCCACCAGGTACCGTGGAATGGATGTTCAGTTAACTCTGCTCCCATCTGACCTCCATCTGTCTGATTTGTCGATTTATAATCACACACCCAGTGCAGGAAGGTCTATCTCATCTTTCTGTCCTTTTCCCCACTTTCACCTTGTGCAAAGACGGTGGAGGGAAAAAAGAGAAAAAAGTGGGCTTGTGTTCTCGTAGGCGGAGTTGATGAGTGTTGATTCTAAACAAATCCATCCGCCCTGTTGTTTCCATCCCACTGATTGCTTTTATTGTTGTTTCATAATGCAATGAGGGGAATTAGCACTTTCTAAATGAATGAACTGCTCTGATGATAAGTTTAATACTTTTACTGGCTTGGGGCACACTTTCAAAGGTTATGTAATGAATTTTAGCAGTTCTAATGTTTTGGATTATACACTGATTTATGATGATTGTACTCATTTGTTTGTTTGAAACCTACTTTCAGATATAATAGGATGAATTTTCCTGTTTTTTGTTAGTTTTTTTTTTAGTGCATGACATTAGTTTGACAGTGGATTGAATCCTGATTTCAAAAAGGCTTGAACTTAATGGGCATGAGTGACATGTTTAAGAAAAATTATGTTTTTGCTTTTTAATAGCTAACACCTTCAAAAGACTCGAAACGAACAGTAAGTTTCAGTGCCTCGTGACAAAGCAGTCGCATGTTCCATAAATATATTTCTTTTTTTTTTTTTTTTTTTTTTTAAACCAACCCATTCTTGTTCCTTAGTTTGAATAATGTGTTTTAGGCATTTCGGAGCACAGATGAGATGACTGGGCAATAAACATGAACACGAGGCACACAAAATGGTTGGATTTGAGTGAAAAATTCCATGTAGCATTTTGAAAGTGTAGCAAATGTAAGGAAGAAACTTTTAAAAGGGCTTCATCATACCAGTGCACACCTTCATGAACAAATGATAAATGGATCTTGATGGCCTATTGAACACTGTATTTGCTCAAAATCATATAGAAAGGTTTAGAAATACAGGACATATTTGAGGCTACACAGGTGAAACCATCTTCTTCCTCAGTTGGATCATTCCTCTACTTGTCTTCACAATATATCAACTTGAAATTAAAGATCATTTAAGTGAATTCACCAGTATGGGTTTGGCTCAATTATTGGATTTAATAGCAATGATTACAACAACAAGTTATGCAGAGTCTTATTCTAGTATCTAGAAAGATTTGTAATGGTCAACATGATTGATTTCAGACACTGAGCTTTCCTGTGTGTGAAGTTAGTGCAAAGGTACTGGCTTTTAACTTACTCGTTTCACCATGACTCATGTTCTCCCACAGTAAGATCTTTTTTAGGTCCAGAATCACAGTGGTGTGCATCAAGTGGCTGCTCAAAACAACCAAGTTGAAAAAAATAAATCACTTTGGGCAACTTTAACATAACACTAACTGTTGTTAAGCAAGGAACAGTTGGCATTATTACGAGGTATGAAGTTGCAATATTATCCCAAGATAGTTTAAGGCTGATAAAAGTAAAGGCTCAAAAGAGAGAATGCCAGATTGATCTGTGAATAACAGTATTAGTCACTATCAGTATTCTATGAAGGGCTGAGATGTTTGTGAACATTGGTGAACAGCATCATGAAAACCATGGACAGCAGGGTCAAGTTCCTACAGGTGGTGGAGGCAGCCTCATGCTGTGGGAATGCTTTACTTAAATGGGAATACGAAAGCTGGTCAGAGTTGATGGAAAAATGAATGCCAACATATACTGGGCAATATGGGAAACAAACTCCTGTTAGAGGCTGCAAAACACCTGAGACTAGAGCAGAGGTTCACTGTAAACAACAGACAACAATCCTAAATGTAGAGTCAGAGCTGCAATGAAATGGTTTGGAAGGAAGTAAATTTATGTGCTAAGCTAGAGCTAATTTGCAAAGATATATATGCTGAAGTTGGGAGAGACCTGCCCCAAAAGGCTAGACCTCAAAATTGCAATGAGAGGTGGTCCAAGAAATTGACTCAGGGGAACTAAACACAAATGCATACTATACTTGACCAGTTTTATTTGTAAAAAAGCCCCCAAACAATTAAACCATCCATCAATTTTCTTCCACTTCACAACTATTTGCTATTTTTGCTCCAAATCAGCACACCTGGCTCTAATGTTAGCTCATTAGTAGAGCTCTGAACTTTAGTACTAAACTGAAGAAGTTTAGCTATTAAATTCAAGTATGTAGGACAAGGAACACACCTAAAAGTTGCAGGACACTGGCCCTTGAAGACTGGAGTTTGAGACCACAGGTCTAAATGTTTGACATGAAACCAATTAGTTAACAGTGTATTTTTTCTTAAATAAAATCCCACAAAGTAAAAAAGCAGATGAAGCAGAGGATGCTTAGACAATGACACCAGCTTTTGTTGAAATATCTACAAACTAGGTAGTGACGTTTTGGTGAACTAGGCCCTCTGTTCAACAAAATTTACACTTTCTGGAGCATGTATGAATGTGAAAGAAAAAATCTGGATTAAACAAAAATTCTAAATAGACTTTACAGCCATCAGAGTCTAGCTTTTTAGAAAATGTCTTAATCGAAAAACAATGCTGAAGAAAGTAGTATTTATTTTACTTTTTATTAGTTTTTAGTTACATGAAAAGCTGAAGTTTAGTCAATACATATATACTAAAAATGTCATTGTTTCAAAGTATGCATCTCCAAATTTTTACATTTTCTTAAAAGGTATACACCTTCTGACGTGTAGAGACACCAAATGCCAAGCAGACAAAAGCTGCTCATATAAAAAATCCCCACAAAGGTTTACTTGGTTTTTGCTAAACAAAAAAGTAAAACAGAATTTAAAAGCCTGCATATATATACTTGAAGTTTTTTTTTTTTTTTTTCTAGTATAGCAAGGATGGTGATCTCAAACATTTTGCTTAATATTGTCACTGCTGCAGGAAATGTCATTTCTAGAACTATTCTAACTATAGTAACAATAATATTATTTTTAGCTTTTATCCATACACAATAGAAGGGTTGCTTTGTGTTTTCCTATTGTTTTGATAAGTTTTATATTTGGTTTGTATGGTTTTTCTATTGTTTCTGTGGTGTTTAAAGTGTTCTGTAATTTCTACAGTTTGTTTCATGCTTCTCTCTCAGCTGCTTTCACTAAGTTGGTCTCACCTGGTTCCAATCCCAGTAATCACTTCTTATTGTGATTTCCTTCTCCTCTTTCTTGTTCTCTCAGGTGCTGGTCAGATCCTCCTGGTAACATTCATGCAATCCTGCTTGTTATGCTTTTGGTTTAACCCTTGTTTCTGTGTTATCTGTTAAGTTAACCTGTTCATGCAACAGATACCACCAATACTGGCACATAAAACAAACATAACATTCAAATGGGTTTGCCCTAAACCTGTTGTCTCTGTTTTATTAGACCAAACTTACTTAAAACTAATTTTTTATGAAAAGGTTTTGCTATCTGTAGGTTGCAATAATTCAGCATGCAAGACCTTTAAAAGGTTTCCAATACATTCAGATAAATCTACTCATTGGATGTCTAAGGATGTGAAAAACCTTGTAAAATGTTACTAATAAGATCTTGAAATTGTACTTTGGAGATGCATGTTTTAACATGATATAGCATCTGCTTTTAAATACAAACACATTTACAGTTTTTTTTTTTTTTATATTAGAAATACATTGAAAACATTATTTGCTATATATAAATTCAAGCCTAATAATATTTTCTTAAAATTAAATTACAATTAAATTAAATTAGAAACACTATATGGTAACATGGTGGATTTTTTTTTATTTTTATTTTTATATTTTTGTAAGGATTGTGGATTATTTTAAGAGCAAAGACAAAGTATTGTATAACATACCATATATATGGACAACAATATAAGAAGATTATCTTAAACATATTATTGCAAGTTTGTTTTAACATTCCATCTTTACAGGAACCTTCACTGAATATGTTAACATCTGATTCAGTGCCTCGCAGAACTGTTTGTATCCCTTGAATTTTTTTAGATTTTGTCATGTTACTCTCACAATATTTCAACAATTTTTACAAATGAAAATTGAAAATGCATGGCGTGCATTTGTAGCAAATTCACTCAGCTACTTCAATCTTTTTTTGTCAAGATTCTGACTGCAACTCTTCTTCCGCAACTTCATCCCTGAACTGACTGGTGTGTTCCTTTGTCTTTATGATACTGTTTGTTCATTAGTGTTGTTTAACAAATCTCTGAGGCCAGTACAGAACAGCTGGATTCATGCTGAGATCAAACCACTCACAGGCATACTCTAATTACCTGATTTCTTAAGGCAGTTGGTTTCACTGAATTTTATTTCCAGGTATCAGAGTTAAAGGGGATTAATATAAATGCACGTCACACTTTCCTAATTTTGATTCATAAAAAATGTTAAACCATGAATCGTTTTCAGGTTCATAATGATTTGCGACATTGTGTTTTTCTATTACATAAAATCCTGATATAATACATCGCAGTTTGTGGTTGTAACATGAAAAATGTGAAAAAGTTTATTAGTTATAGGTGGTTTTGCAGAGCACTGTAACCAATAACAGGGCACATAGGTTATGTACACAGTTTCATGTATAAATAAATTTTCAATTTGTGTTCAGAGTCTTTACCACTAAAGCAAACTTCCACTACATGTAGAAAAAGGTTTCCAGCACAATGTGGGTTGGATCAAACAAGTGAAGTGCTTTTCCTCTAGAGATTTTTTTTTTTTTTTTTTTTTTTTTTTTTTTTTTTTTTTTTTTGCACATTTTTTTTTTACATTTCAGTCGAGACCACATTAAGTCCCTGGCAGTCAGAACAGTTTAACCTGAGCAATCCTGGCTACACAGGAGCTTCACCCATGCCCCCTGTGTGCGTGAATTCTTCCGGCCCTGATGACTTCTCATCCTCTTGGGTAGTTGTCATCTTCCGCCAACGCTGGCCATATAAAAAAAGAGTTTAATCAGCCTCTGGTAAGACTATAAAGAGTTTGTTTTTAAGAATCATATCAGTGAAGATTAATGTAGATGGAGAAATGTAACAAAGTTGGAATTGCATATATCCATATACTGAAAGCAGAAACTATATTGTTGAAAATATAAAATAAATTAATCAGAAACATTTATGCAAGAGGATGTACCTGTTTAATACTGCCTTTGGTAGTGCAGAACATATAGATCACATAGCCTGGGATGAGGATCATTGAAGACAGTGCCATGAACCATCCAATCACTTGACCCCACAGTGGATACACATACTTCCCCAGAGATAGGGGGGTCATTTCAAAGGCGCTGAAGGTGAAGACCCCCTACAAATGACAAAGTTAAACAATAAGCTATAAACAGCTGCCTTAAAGATGTTATTTTGGCCATTATGTTCCCATCACACTGTCAACTTGTTATGGGCAAAAGTTATATGAGACCATCCAAAGCTGACTCTTTTTAATTTCTGGTTATCTCCTAAGTGTCTGTTTCATCTATGTAGTTCAAGATTTTGTGTTCAGTCTACTTAATTTGATTTAGTAAGACATTACATTTGGTCAACCACATTAAACACCAGGTCCCTCCCTTCTTCAACAAGTTTATTATGTCAGTGCCAACAAAACACTTTTCACACATCTTTAAACTACAGTCTAGTTTAAAGGTGTGTGTTTCAGACTTTGAATGCTTTTTTTAAGTCCTCCACGGAGCACAAAATGTTTGTGTCATCTGTGAATAAAACAAATATCTTATTTGATGCCTTGCATGTCACTTATACATAGCATAAATTGTTTAGAACCCAACACCAACCCCTGAGGGACCCCACAGGAAATATTCAAACAATGTGACTGATAATACAACATTTGCACAAATAGCTGCCTGTTTCTGAGACAGCTTTTTATCCAGTCTAGTACCAGTTCAATCAGTTAATGCCATAGTTGTTGATTTGTTTGCTCTAAAACCATACTGGCTTTCTCCCTATATATTGTGTTTGTTTATAAATTTGTCTAATCTAGCAGTGAACAGTTTTCCCATTATTTCTGAGAACTGATAAAGATGAGCAACACACCTGTAATTTGTGAATTGGTATCTGTCTCCATATTTGTACAATGGTATGACTTTAACTATTTTAATTTCATTTGGAAGTGTACCATATTGAAACAACAGGTTACAGATATTTGTAATGACATACATATGCCACCTTGGCTCTGTGATGAACTACTTTTATGGTCGTCAGTAGCGTTTACCTACTCCCTTTATTTCAGCACTGTGCATTGATTTAGCAGTTCTGTTTTAAAAGTTCCTTTTTTGTTGCAATAAAAAAAATCAAAGATGGAGACAACCACAATATTTGTAAAGTCTGCATTGTTTTGAGATGACATACCACTTACATAAGTGAAAAGCAAGAGTTTCAGCAATGATATGATTTCTTTATCAAATTGCTATCTAAATAGGGCATTGATCTTTTTAAAGAAAAAAAAGTTTAACTACACCAATAACATGTTTATTGAGCAAAAAGAAAAGGTTACAGTCAATAATCTTTCCCATACCAGGCATATCAGAGGCGTGAAGAAGCGCCAACAAAGCTTCCACCAGACACATGGCCGATAACCAATCATGTCCTCAATGTTTTTGTAAAATCGTTCAGCTCCTGTCACATAAAAAGTAGCGTATCAACAAAACAGAGGAAAACAGAGGTTGGTGAATGTGGCAATGAGAACAGAATGAACAAAGAGAAGCAAAGCCCACTGGAAAAAAAATACTCTGATGTCTATGATAAACTTTGATGTTGAAGACCTGTACCATAATTGGAACTCAGTTTGATCCATTTAAACAATGTTAGCCATAGTTTTTCATTCATTCAAATCAGATTTTTTTTTCTCAAATCCTTTCATTGTCAACAGTAAAAAGACAAAGAAAATATATCCCTACCATAAAACCAGGATATGGAAATGGTTTCAAAGAAGACAAGGAAGAGAAGACACATCCCACTGGCAGAGTAGTAATCAAACATCTTGAAGACATACAGACCACCCTGAGACATTAAAGCAAACACAGAAGTAAGGAAACAAGGCTGAACATGATAAACTCTTATGTTTTATTTATAATGAAAAAATAATTGGACACAACTTTAAGCAAGATTGTACACTTGAAGTGACCTTGACAATTATTGGCACCCCTGAAAAATCTGTGTACAGAAGCTACAAAATAGATTGTCACATGGGGTCTCGGCAACTCCATGATGTCACCATTTGCTTTCAAGATATTTTATTTATTTTACTGTGTCTTTGGGCAACCGTAGGTGTCTAATTATCATGGACCAACATATAAAAGTTGACACACACCTCCCTTAGTTGAATGACATGCTGTTTTGTATTTCCCATTTTGAATAGTGGCAAATAGAAATGGCCCTTTGCTAAGTCATATTTGTACCCAAGAGAAAAAGGAAATTCATGGATTATTAATGAAAAAGGCCTCAACACTCTAACCAACTTTAATGTATAGGACTTACAACAATCATTTACATTTGGTTCTTAAGAATTGTCAATGATACAGATCATTGTAACATCAGTGATTTTGTAAATTTATGGGATTTCACCCCCTGAATAAAAGTACTCAGAATAAAATTTATTTTTTATCTTTCATTGAAACACTATGTTAGCAATAAAATATTAATTTATTTAAAAACTTTTTGTACAGCTTCACATGGGGTGCCAATATTTTGGAGGACACTGCATATTGTGTAAAGAATGTACTTTTAAAATATTATTTTGAAAAATAGGCTAAATCCCCAGACAAACACCTGAGTGATATTGGAGAAGCCAATGATGAAGGAGATGAAACAAACAATAAGGATGAAGAGCTTCTTCCTCTTCCTCAACACCAAGGGATACTCATCCATGAGGGCTGTGATGAATCCTTCAACTGTGCAGAACTAACAAATAAAGTGTGAATAGAAATGACTCAGAATGCATGTTACACACAGGAAGAATTTGGCCAGCACCTTATGAAGACTTACTGTTTTATTTAAAGTGTTCTTTATCAGCTTAAGTATAGACAGTCCTCATATTGTGGTTCTTTACAATGAATTTTTTTGTAATTTGTAAAACAGCTGGCATGGCATGGTGTTGAAACATCTTATCTACACACTCATTGCTTTGCTAAGAATTGCTAACATTTTATATAAGAAACCAAAATGTGTTTTATGCTTTGCTAAATCTCTTTAATAACCTTAACCCGATACAATACCCACAATAAAATCTTTTCGGATTAATATCTTACCAAAGTAAATTTACGTTTTTTGCATTTGCATACACAGACCACCATCTATTAGTTATCAGTTTACTTACAGACCTATCTTCATAATAATTAGCACAATTACTTTACTATCCACTTATATTTTATTGATATATTATCCACTTCAATTAAAGATCAAAAGACACAATAGAAGAGCAGTTACAGACAGTGCTGTAAAAAAATATTTCCCCCCAATGTTTCTTATGTTTTTGCTTTTTTGTCATACCTACACACATGTGATCATGATCGAACAAAATGTAGCATCAGACAAAATATCCCGAGTTAATACAGAAGGCAGTCTTTTAATGAAGATTTAATTTACTAGGAGAAAAAAAGCAATCCAAATCAACTTGGGCCTCAGTGGAGAGAATAATTGCTGCATGTTAAAGCTGTAGTATGTAACTTTAATAATAAAAAAAAAAAAAAAAAAAAAAAAGTTTTTAAATATTTGTTTAAACTGCCACTATGTCATGAAAGAATGGCATGAGACAGATAATCTATACAAAAAAAAAAAAAAAAAAAAAAAAAAAAAAAAAAAAATCAAGCTCCTCTGCCTTCTCCCAGTGCTCTCAGTGCTATCTAGAAACAACCAATCAGAGCCAGGAGGTCTTTGTGCTGTCAATCACCATCCGTGTGGCACTGCTTCTATTAAATACAGCCTCCCTGACAACATAAAGTAGGTTAAAATAGCTCAAAAAGCATCACACCATGCCCTGAAGAAAGAAGTACAACTAAGTTACTGTTATATCATAGCCTGAAAAGGGTTGGAAAGCCATTTCTAAGGCACAGTGTTGAACCTTCACTGGAGTTACTCGCCAACCAAAATTACTCATTCTATTTCTAATTTCAACACGTTTCTGGTTTCATTGTTCGTTGCCTCCCTGGTTCCCTGTGATGCTTTCTGTTATGCATTTTCCCACATTTATTCAGTTATAGATCTGCTGTCATCCTGTTTGTGTTTGGGTCCTCCAGCAACTCCCCATTATATGACAATTTGAAGCACTGCAGGCCTCACTTGCCTCAGTTAATGTCATTGGTTATTTATCAGTACTGGGAGAGAAAAAAGGCAAAACAGAATTAATAACAAATTTCAAAGGCAGAAGCCACTGTTCACCAAAAAGAACAGATTTGCCACTCACATCTCCCAAAAAACATCTTGATGATCCCTAACACTTTTGGAAACATCTGGTGGACTGATGACACAAAAGTGGTACATTTTGAAAAGTGTGCGGCTAATTATGTTTGGCATAAAACAAAAACAGCATTTAAAGAAAAGAACATACCAAAACTCAAAAAGGGTGGTGGTAGTGTGATAGTCTGGGCTGCTTTGCTGCTTTGCGAACTGGATGACTTGGTGTAAATGAAAATATATTACCCTTATGGCAAAGCTTTTCACCACCTTGGGTCACACTCAAATAAATGCAGAAACTGTGAACTGGCCCCAAAAATGTTATATTTTTCTACCTGGCTGTCCAAGCCGAGCATCATGAGCATTGAGAAGAAGAGGATGGCCCAGAGGGAAGACATGGGAAGCTGGGTGACTGCCTGAGGATAGGCTAGAAATGCCAAACCTGGACCTGTGATATAATTCAGATCACACATTTTTTTTCACCATCATAATTTCTACATGAAGTGATAAATTTATGATTATAAAGCTTGAGCAATTACGCCAAGTTTGTTGGCATCTCTGACATTAAAACTGCAATTTAAATGTTCAGAGGTTTGTCCTGTAAAGTTAAATGTACCTGATGCTGCCAGCTCCTGTACTGGTTTCTTTGTGATGTAGGACATGAATCCTACAATAGAGAAGATAACAAACCCAGCAAACATGCTTGTACACGAGTTAATGCAGCATACTATGATAGAGTCCCTAAGGAGATAGAATGAAAAAAAGACACCATGAAAAAGCAAAGAATAAGAGAAAAAACATATCAGTTATCAAAGAAGATGTTTAAAAACATAGATCTTCTGTCCTTACTTGTACACATCATTGTTGTAAGTGTTGTAGCTTCCGAGTGCGATGAGTGAGCCCAAGCCCAGTCCGTAGGAAAAGAAGATCTGAGTCGCCGCATCAAGCCACACCTTTGAAGCAGAGCACCCACATGTTCTCGATCAGTGTGTTCCCATGTTTCGAGGGAAAACGTGACGAGATGTTGGTTTGTGAGTACTGTATACCTCAGATCGAATTAGTTTATTGAAGTCTGGGGTGATGTAAAACAGGATGCCATCAATGGCTCCAGGAAGTGTGACACCACGAAAGAACAGGATGAAGAGCATGAAGTAGGGATATGTGGCAGAAAAATAAACGACCTAAGAGAGAAATAAAGGGAGTTTTTAAACCTGGAAAAGTAATTCTAACTTTGAGGTCTGTATGTGTCCTTAATCATAAATAAGGCAGGTTTCTTGAATTTGAGATTAATGGAAAATTACAGAAAGAGACAATTTGTAAAATATTTCTAGTTTTTCTTTGCCCAGGGACTTGTCAAATGTGACTTGCAGTTCTATAGCATAATCATTATGTCTAATTGGTAATGTCCATCAACACCAGGGTCTTGGGGGAATCCATTTTTCTCACTTCTCTCAGACTCCTCACATTAAAATCCAATTATCTCTAGCAGTAGATGTGTTTCTGCTCACATACTTTGCTCCAACTTGCTGTAATTTTAATTTATAGTCAGCAGGCAGGAATGTTTTTTCCTCTTCTTTATATTCAACTCATTAAGCTATATGAGCTAAAGAGTCCTTTAAACAATTATTTCAGTTTCAGTATAATGTCAAAGGAGTTATTGGGAGTCATGTATCTGGTCAGCTTAAGGAAATGCTATGGTCAAATCAGAACATACTGAGATTGACAGATGAATCATAAAAATCCTATTTTGATCGTGTCTAAATGTTTCAGAGAAAAATCCTTAGTGAAATAACAAAAACTGTAAAGCTAAGACAAAATATTGTTTAGTTGTTTGATCTATAAAATGTCAAATGGTTTGAAGAAACTATTTTAGACATTTTACATGAGCCAACCACTATGCACCCCACAATATATATGTAGTATTTTTGGCGACTGAATGAACAGTATATTACTTTTGTAAATAATAAAGAAAACCAAACACAACCTGAGGTATACCAGAAAGCATACTATTAACAACGCTTTGATGCTTTCTCCATTTGTGGATAAAAGCACTCACCCTAATTCACTGGTGTTCCAAAGTCTGACCAATTTCAAGACTGATAGATGTCACCGACTATCTTTTAGTCAAATTCATGTTGTCAGACAGGCTGAATTTAAGTCTGAAGTTTTTTTGATAGATAGGTCTGGTGTGCCCAATAAAATTCTACCAAAAAAGGAGTTAATCATAGGCAATTCATGATTTAACTGTTGATTTGGATCGCTTTTTCAACTAATAAATTCAATGTTAATTCAAAAACTGCATCATTTATTGACTCAGGATATCTTTGTCTATATCAATGTATTATGTGTGATTGCAGTGCTAGATCTGAAGAAATCTTTAAGGGGGCAGATGCATTTTCACAGTCCTCTATTACTCTGTAATAAATCTATAATTTGTCTCATTTCTGAATTCCCCTATAACACTTTTGTACATTTTGTTTCATTGTGAAAAAAAATGTAGTATACATCTTTAAATATGCTTTTATGCTTTTTTTCTGTGAACAAAACAATTTTTTATTTTTATTCATGAACCCAGCTTTAATTAAAATGAAGGAGGGTGAAAAAAGATAACAGTTTTATGGAAATCAGGATATTCAGGGTCAAAGAAGACATAAAATGTCATGAGACAGTCTCACCTTTCCTGTCCACTCGACTCCTTTCCAGATTGAGAAGTAGACAAGGACCCAAGCCAGCGCCAGGGTTCCCACTAAAGGCCAGCGCAGCTCTCCTGGCTTCTCCAGACCATCAGTCAGCTGGTGCATATTACGTCTGTAGATACACAGTTACATGCTGAGTATAATCATTTTAACTGTTTATAACTGTTGAATATCATACATGTGAGCATCTACCAACTTACTCCCAAAACTCGGTGACAGCACTGGTCAGGTTGGTGGTGTCCATTAGGCTGTAATTGGAAAAGCAGTTTTCTGTGTTCCAGGGGTTATCACAGCTCTGCCAAGGCAGCTCCTGTACAAGAAAGTTTAATAAAAAAAAAAAAAAAAAAAAAAAGAAAGTTTAATCAGGCTCCAGTGGGACATAACATAATGGAATGTTGTGTAAAATTGGTGTTAGCTTAAGCAAAGTGGAAAATTTTCATAAGAGAAAGACAAACCAGTGAGGCAAAACCAAGTTTCCTGCTTTAATAAGTACCAAAAAAAACTACATGTGTGTCCTTGACTCTTCACAGTCTTTACCATAACTAAGACTATTCCTAATGGTGAAAACTGAAAAAGCATTACACAGTTTGACCTTAGCATAAAAGCATTTTTTGTTCCTGTTCTTCAATGTCCCTGCATTGAACAACATGTCTTGAAAAGCTTTGTGTTTTTGCCAACCAGCCTGTTTGCAACAGACTGTCATGCAGAAGGAAATAAATCCTGTGTGCTAAGATTGATGAGAAACAAACATACCGAACTGAAGGAGTTGAATAAGTAATAGAGAGCCCAGGCAATTATAATTATGTAGTAAATGTTTAGCCAGAATGACAGGACAACAGCAGCCAAACCAACACCTGAGAAAAGAAGAATAGAAAGGGAACTTCAGCATCATACAACACAAACTGAAAATCACTTCGGGTTGACTTTTTCTCAAGCATAAAACACAATCATAGTTACTATGTGAAAAAAACTGGTATATAAATAATCTACATCTATAGTACAGAAAAAAATATTTGGCCCCTTGCAGTTTTTCTTTTTTGAAAAGATGATCAAATGTTTTTGATCATCAAGCAAATTTTAGTAGTTGATAAACATATATTTATAAATATATACAATAAAGGTAATTGCCTTTTCAACCCAGTAACTGGTAGTGCCAACTATGGTGACAGCAACTGCCATCCAGCATTTACGATAACTGGCAACTGGAACTCAGGAAGAACAAAGTATTTAATGAAAGTAATCAAAGAATTTAGAAAAAAAAAATGGAGCAGAAATGCAAGCAATGGAACAGCAGAGATAATGGTACATGGAAGGAGCCAATGACAAACAATGAAACCAGAGAACTATAAATGTACGGAGGAAGGAGAGGACG
Organism: Anableps anableps; assembly: GCA_014839685.1. Classification (NCBI taxonomy): domain Eukaryota; kingdom Metazoa; phylum Chordata; class Actinopteri; order Cyprinodontiformes; family Anablepidae; genus Anableps; species Anableps anableps. The sequence continues at coordinate 10,005,347 of CM026087.1, read as the reverse complement.
AGGAGATGGGAACTACTGCGCTAATCAGAGGCAAATAGAAACAGCTGAGGAAGCTTGCAGGCAGAGGAGAATCAGGAGGTTGGCAACAGTTGTGAAGGGGAGCAAACTGGCAGGCTGGGGGAAGCTGAAAGATAAACAGAGCTAAGACACAGAGAAACTACAAATAAAGGGGAAAAGAATCACACTTTTTTCAGAAAATGAAAACATAATCCAGAGGACAAAGGGCAAAACAAAAGAATAAATGAACTGACACAAAGGAATAAACTAAAATGGCAAGATCTAAGTAAATAAACAACAAAGAATGATGAAAACAGAAACATGAATGAAATCCAAAGCAAAAACCACCATGGATCATAACATAAGGGAAACCATCATTTATAAATTGTTCTTTGTATCCTCCTAAAGTTATTTACTTTAATAAATTAGCTTCAAGTTTGATGTTTGAAAAAGAAAAAAGAAAAATAAAATAAATCTGTAAAAAGAAACACATTTTCCACAGCACTGTACTATGTATTATAATGGTATACAAGCTGTTTTAGCTAAATAATCCTCTCAGGATCACCTTTTCATGCAACTGATTACCATCCATGGCAATGGGGAAATCTGTGTGACTGCAATTTTAGATACAATGTCTTCTTTGATTCCTGTTTTTTTTTTTTTTTTTTTTTTTTTTTTAAAGTTTGTTCTTATATCTTTTTAAAATGTAAGAATTACCTTTCATCATGGGAATGAGTTTCCACACCCCTAGCCCCCCCACAGAGGTGAACTGTCCCAGAGCTGTTTCCAGGAAGAAGAGAGGTATCCCAGCAAATACCAGGGTCATAAAGTATGGGATCAGGAAGGCTCCTGAAAAAAGGCAAGACTTATAAGAATATGCACTTTGTTAATAATAATAATAATAATAATAATAATAATAATAATAATAATAATAATATTCACAATAACCACAATAATTTGATCAAATTAACCTCAATTTCCTTTCATTTTAAGCCAAAAAGAAATGAAAATTTGCTTTGTTACCTTTAAGGTTAACAGTGTGTGTCTGAAGTTTGCTAAACCACTTCTTGAGTCACAAGATCTTTCTTAACTGTTTTTATTCTATTTCTACATCTGAGGACAGGTTTAATTCAATTTCTGGACAATTCAAATTTAGCAGATGCATCACTGACTTGTCATTGGGAAGGTTTTAATGGTAAAATAATAAGAAAATGCATTTGCAAGCACCTTATTTCAATGAAATGTAATCCAGCAGAGCGATTGTAATCAAATTATCTTTTGAATCAAATGTGAGCAGAAATAAGTAGCTGTGGCTTAAAAGAAAAATGTGTGGGGGTTATTTTTTTATTATTATTATTTACTTTGGTTGTTTGGGATGAAATATTCCATAATTATAAATTTGTATATTTAAGCCTTTGTATCAAAGAATATCATTATTAGACAAATGTTTTTTTTATACAAATTTGGTTCTGTTAGTCTCATTGTTACTTTTTGCTCTTACCTCCACCATTTTTGCCACACAAATAAGGAAATCTCCACACATTTCCTAAGCCGATGGCATATCCTACACATGACAGCAGAAAGTCGAATTTCCCTTTCCAGCTTCCCCTATCTGGTGGAACCTCCTTTTCCTTCTTCTGATCTGCAGGGGGCGTTGTGGAGTCTAGTTCCTCAGAAGGGACGGCTTGTTTGACATCTGATGGGGAATTTAAGTCCACTGTGCTCTGCCCGGTCTTCCCCATCGTGGGACCACTCTGGTCCAGATAGGTCAGAAAGCTTGTTGTCCTCACGGCCACGGATGAAGCTGTGTGTTGATGTTGGACTGATGGTTTTACACTAGGTCTGGATCTGGAATGGGAAGCCTCAAAGCGATGTACTATCTTGAGATGTGCTGCAAATAAAGTTTTAAAGGCACTGTGAGTAAAAAAAACATGGAATCAAAATCAGGATGAAATATTCCATAATTAAATATTTCATCTTGATTCAAATCTTGCCTACATCTTAGTCTGGCTTTCTCCTATTTACTTGGATTCCTCCAGTGGAATTTTAACCCAGCCAATCAGTGCACAGAAGGAAAAGTTGTGAATGATCACGTCGATTTTATGCGCTGTTTTAGAATTGTAGTCACCCTGTAGTTTTTAGCAATAGCAGGGAGGAAGTGAACAAAGCCGTTCAGTTCATGCTGGCCATGCTTCCAAATACTGAATTCACATCAGGAGCCATGTTGTTCAGCCTGGCACTTCTTTATTCGCAGTGGAGGATGGTTGTTTACCGGGCAGGCAATTTCCGATACGCTTCTTAGCATTGAACTGGTGCAATACATATGTCACGGACAAATGTTAGTGACTGGTTAAAATTTAAAACCTCAACAGAATCCATGCCTCTAGAAAACAAACGTTTCTCAGTAACTGAGGGGCCAGAGCCTCTGTACAAAGCAAAGTGTAGTACAAGGGGTTGGTTGTTAACAGGCTAATTGATCTCTGCAACTCCCTAAGAATTACTCTTGACAGCTTTTCTGATTATTGACCTGTGTATTGTGCTCCTTGTTCTTCATGATGGCAATTGTTTACCAATGTTCTGTAACAAACATCTCAGACTTTTACAGAAATTGCTCACGGGTGCAATGTATTTACTAAGAAGATGACTTCTGAAGCTTTTGGTTGCACTGGATTTGATCTGGAGTTATCAGGTTAAACGGGACTCAATGCAAATTGGAGGCAGACATTTTTTTCTATTTGAAAAAATGTAGAAAATTAAGCATAATTTTTTTTTTTTGCACTTCAAAATTGTGTCTCTCTATGTTGGACTACAGCGTAGAATCCAAATTAAACCTTATGAAGTTCCTGGTCAAAATGTGACAAATTGTGAAAAAAATTAGGGCCTATCTATACTTTGCAAGGCAATGTGCAATGTGCAAGATGAATCTTCCATACACAAAACTTTATTTTCTTCTAAAACACCTCAATGATTCTAAATTATAACGCACAGTGATGCAGCACCTTTCATTTACATAATCTGATTTATCTCCTTTCTTTAGTCAGCTTTTAGCTTAATCTGAGAAATCTAAAAGTCTCTGTGGTAAACATGGAACATTAAATCAGACTAAAATTCTTACTTTTTTTTCAGTCTCATTTAGGATCATAATGCTTATTTCCCCCAGAATAATCCATCACCGAAATCTGTCAATCACTGGGCAGTAGGTGGGATACAATGTGAACAGATGAGCAGTCTATCACAGGGCAACATGAGACACACAGGGCAGACAACCATGCAAACATACATTTGTACTTCAGGGCAACTGAGACCAATAAACTCAACAGTCATGCTTTTGGAAGGTGGGGCAAAGCTGGAGGACCCAGAACCCATGCATGCATACTTAAAACAGGCAAAGTTCACGGAGAAAGAGCCCAGCCAGGGTCCAGAACAATAAGAGAGTGAATTTTTTTTTTAGATTTTTTTTTTTTAATTTAGAATCTTGCATACACTAAGATAGCTATGTCTATAAACAATTTGGAAAAGCCAGGAAGATGATTTGTCAACAGTTTGAAAGCTCTTGGCCTGAATTAAAAAGAAGCACAACTGAATGTGTTTTAAGGCACATTTCAAACACACTGGTTCCTTAGGTGAGATCACAGAAAAAGTTCATGGCATCAGCCAAGATATCATTGAGAGAAGTGTGGATCTCCACAAGTTAAATTGATCCTTGGGGAGTTTCCACAGACCCTGAAGTGTCAGGATCGCCTGTTCAAATAGCTTTAGTATTAACAGCATGAGAATGTCCAGCCATCATGCCATTCAGTATGGAGACTGGTATATTGTTTAAATTGATTGTCATAGGGTTGATTTCCAAAGACAAAATAAAGACTAACTAAATAAGGGGTTCATATTTTACTCTTTGTCTAGTTATTTGTTATATTACTTTCTAATTTATTCTGACAACTTATGATAATCATGTACTGACAGCAAGCTTAAGGCCATTTGCAAGATACAGTCTTGGTCTCAAGAAGGAGCAGTCACTGTGGGCAATTGCCAATGTCTTATTAATGTCCTTGATCACCACTGTAGATAATTCTATATTACACATACAAGCTTGATATTACAACACAACATGACCAACAACTACACAGTTTATGTTCCTTTTTTACATTTATTTTTACTTTAAAACAGTCTTATTTAGAACATGGAACTCTGGTTCTTGGAAACCAACCCTTGACAATCCATTTGAACAATGTAACTGTCACTAAAGGCCTGTGGTTTTACTCCAGGGCCTGTAGTGTCAGAAAAAATATAACTAGAACTTCAAGCAGTTATCAACAGGTTCCAAGCCCTACACAGCAAGTATTACCCTGGCTCCACCCCTCCAAGCACACTCTGCCTGCATCCCATCAGCCCAGCATCACTGGATCTCTTTGCATGTTGAATGAGTTGGGAATTTGCAGGACAGTGCTTACTCCTTAAAGGAGTTGTCATTACAATGCATTTAACTTATGGGCGGTAGTGTACAAGCAAGTTCATCCCTGACCTCGCCCCTCCCTACACACTCTCCTCCCCTTACCCTGTCAGCTCAGTGGTCTCTTTGCATGTCAACCAAGACTTGGGACTCCTTTAGGTTACTCCTTAAAGGTGTTGCCATTATAATGCATTTAACCTTTGGGTGGTAGTGTAACATATTTAAAAAAATAATCAGAAAAATTATACTTCATCATGAAATTCCTAGGCCTCTAGTGGCAGAAAAAGTATAACAAGAACAAACATGCCTCTCAAATATTTCAGGTTTTCTTACTAGCCTTTCAGAACAATGAAAATGTTTGCTTTGTAAATGCTCGAATCATAAATGGGAGAAAAATAACTTTTATAATCTTAAGAAAGAATTACTAGGTTTTTTTTTTTTTTTTTTTTTTTTTTTTTTGTTTTGCTCACCTTTCAGGGAAAAAACATGTTGGACGAAGAAATAAATAAACAAAAAATATAATAATAAACAAAAAGTTTGGAAATACTTCAATCTAAATTTTTTGTCTTGTAGATAACTTCTGAAGTTGTGAGAAAAAGAAAAATTTGGCATAAAAAAATATAATTTTACTTGCCTTTCCGTAATATCCGTTATACTCTTGTTATTATGAGACATTTGTTATTATTAACAAATATCTCATTTCAACTGTTTTTGAAATATCTTAAGATGCCACATAATTAAGAGAAACTGACTTTAAAAACGCTAGCACAGTCATTTAAAGCCTCAAGTTTTTATTATTTTGCTTTACAAACTTCAATAGACGCATTTTTAGCTTTACCACACTTCAGTGTTGTCAACAAAATTAGTCACTGGCAAATGGTACTGTATATTTTTAACAGTGCATGCAATAAATGTGAAGCCAATTTTGCCATTTTTGATAGTTAAGAGTTTTGAAAGGTTTTCACAGACAGTTTTATTAATTGTTCAGAGGGTAAGTTATGAACACAATGTTAACTTACCTTGGTAACAAACCTTGAAAATTTGAGCATAGAGGTCTATTCTACCTGTTAGATTCCCAGCTCCTTCGTGAAGTCAGTTCCCCTCATCAGCTGCTCCAGTATCATAAGTCATCCATTTAAAAATCCAAAGAAAAAAATTAAAAGATCAGTCCAAAAGGCCTCGATGATTTAAAAACATATCTGGGCCCCTGTGTTGGATTTCGAAACTCTCTTGCGTGTGCAGTCGTTTGAAGGTGGCAGATCCTGCAGCTGGTATTGAACGTTTGGTAATAAAGTTCGACCTATCCACTTTGATTACAGCTCCAGTTTGACTGGTGAAGCCCTGCGGCCTTGGGGGTGGTGGTGGGGGAATGCAGTACGTCAATTGGTCAACTCTGGTGGGGGACTTATACAGCCGTGGTGCAGTGTGAGTTTGGGCATTGTATATTTGTGTTTGCTGCTGTCAGCTCTTGCCAGCAGTGTTACCATGGTGTTTCTTTGCACAGAAGGATCTGAAGAGTGAAAGAGCTCATGGAGTTTGGAAAAATGAAACTGGTGGTGGGAGCTGGCAGGGACAGTGGATATGTATGAGCTCAAATGAGGTCATGACAGTATCATACTCTGGTAAACATGACTTGAATGGCCAGAAACATAGAATAAATACAAGTATAATAAATATATAAAAGTAATAAAAAAAATTTCAAGATCAATCATTGTTTTGGCATTATGGAAACATAAAAGGGATATTAGTTGTTTCACTGTAGTCCCTAATTTCTTGGCAATTTGACCTGCAAATTTAAACAAAAACTAAAGTTCTACCACCACTTTTTGCACATAAACCCAAATGTAAAAACACAGACTAAACAAGTTACTATTAAATAAAAGGGTCCTTGCAAAATTACCCATTGAACTGTTCAACATATTGTTGTGTCTTAACAAATTCTTTTGTGTACAATAGTTCACATTCAGCAATTTTCTCAGTTTCCCAGGTCTGAACTTGCAGATATGCAGTCTTATGACAGGGGTGTTAGAGAAAATTGTTCTGCTGGAAGGTCCTTCACCTCAGTCTTTTGCACCCTCAAGCAGGTTTTCTTCCAGGATTGGAATGTATTTAGCATCAACTCTGATCAGCATGGTGCTCTTGTCATTGGGATGGGATGTTTGGAGTGATGTGCAGTTTTAATTTTTTGCAACACATTTTGCCTACAGGCCAAAAAGTTAAAGTTTGGTGTAATCAGAGCATCTTCATCTCCATGTTTGCTGAGTGCCCTACACAGCTTGTAGCAAACGACCAATGAGACTGTTAACGCTTGTGAAAAGATAAACAAGGCAATCTGAGTTTTTTGTATACTATCATGTATACACAAGGTAATTCAAAGTGCTTTTCAGGAAATCAAAGGAATGACATCCATCCACCCATCATCCATCACGCTCATCCTTACAGGGCATTGATTGGGGCTCGTGCGTAGCTCCAGCGGTCATCAGGCGAGAAGCGGGGTACGCCCTGGACAGGTCGCCAGTCCATTGCACGGCAAGCTTTGCTTAAAAAGACAACAAAATATGTCAACTCCTTGAAAGAACTGCATATAAAAGTAGAGCTTTTTAAAATGTTGACATCACTATCTTTCTATGCAATACAATTTTAACTTAAAACACACATTTAAAACAGATAAATTCTATAAATAATTTTAATTTGATCATTTTTTATAACTCGTGATAAAAGGAAATAGGGTTTTGAATAGAAATGTGATTTAAGTCTAATAAACTACAATAAAAACCATAATTCTAGACATCAGGCCAGACAGGCTTGACTCTCTTTTTAATTATTTTACCTGCAGCTCAACAATATCTTTAATAAAATTACTAGATGTAGATATGAGACTGTTATTTCTCCTGGCAGGTAACCTCTTGGTTTTATTATAACTGATTTTAAATATTCTATTACCAGCCTATTAGAAGAAGCTAATTAACATCATCACATGCCATTGTTATGCTGGAGAAAGGAGATCATTGGTCAGGTTTCAAAAGTCAAAGATTAAAATCTAATTAAAGGCATAATTACATTCTTGTGAAAATGTTGCTGTCAAAAAAGAAATAACAATAATCTCTGGCAAGATTTATGGTCCATGTGGACCCAAGTGATGATAACTGTGTAGGACTTGGGTTGTCAAAGCTGATCTTCATCAACTTGTTTACAGCATCCCACAATCAATGCAGCCTAATTATGCATCTAGAGCACCCACTGCCAAGAATAATAGGGAGCAATTATGGGGGTGACAGGGGATGGATGTTGGACAGAACTTCATAAAAGTTAGGATTAGGTGTGAGTTACAAAGATGACAAAATTTGTACAAATTAGACCAACATTTCAGAAAGTTGTATGTATTTTATGCCAATTTTTGTTATGCTATTCAGCTGGAACAAGATATTCACATACACTTTTTCTCTCTTCCGTAATATAATCAGACCAAAGTTTTTACATTTTAGATCAGTAAAGATGATCAAAATTATTTCTAAATGCTAAATGCAAGAATAATGAGAGAAATTGCTTTTTTTTTTTTACTTCTTTCAAAACATTTAAGTTTCACACTTGTTCACATAATAAATATTATAACTGCTTTTGAAACCAGATGTTTTGGGTATCCCTCCATAAGTTACCCACAATAGTTTTTCCTGTGTTTTGTCTCATACGAAAAAGTACATCCAGTGGTGTCCCTCCATCGAACTCAAACATTGTGAATGAACCTATCATAATTTACAAAGCCATACCATCATCGTCTAGACTTTTGGATCTTTTTTTTAAATACATAGCAATCTTTGCTGATGTTAACCTTTTGTCAGGATCTGGGGTTGTATTGGGGTTTTTTTTGTTTATATTTTTGATTAATTTATGTGTTTTGCCTTAGTTATTCTTTGTTTTGATTAGATCAGCTTTGTTTCTGTTTTACTTTGAATCAGTCTGTTAATTATTTTAGTTAGATCATGTTTATTATTTATATCTTGTATTTAGATATTCTTTATTCCTTTTAGGTTTATGATCTGCCTTTCTCCCAATTTGTTTACTCCTTGTCCTTCTGTGCCATCTCTCTCTCTCTCTCCCTAAGCCTGCCTTCAGTTCTTCCCTCACAACTGCACCCTGTTAGTAATTAGTTGCTGTCCATTGTTCCAGTAATCAAGCTCCCAGTATTTCACCACCTTTCTCCCACTCACTCCTCACTGGACTCCTTGTGCATTTCTGGGGTTTTTTTTAAGCTCTTGTTTTATTATCTTTTTCATTAAAATTTCACCATCTCCTTGCCACCTCTGCCTATTTTACATTTAGCTCCCTTACTGCTACACACCATAACACCTGACTTTAAAGAAAGTAATAAGAAAACATTTAAATGAAAATATCTCTCATTATCAAATGAAAACAACTTTAGTAAACCTAATTGACCTAAAACAAGAAAAACTGAATCTGATTTATTGTCAAACAGAAAAATAAATGGTCATGTCATTTATGCAGTGTATGAAAAACTCTGGTTTCAACACTCTGTCAGTGTTTTGTCAAAAGATGTTTGGTTTAAATCCATTCAGTAATATGAAAATGTACTTCTAGCTTCACTTAAAATAAATAAATAAATAAATAAAAAATGTGGGGTGGAAAATGCTGTCTTTGAGGCCTCCTTGCAAGCTTACTTTAATTCAAAGCACGCGTTGTCTTCGAATCGATGCAGTGGCCAGTATAAAGCAAGGAACCCCCAGAGGCAACTGGCATGCATAGATAGGAGGCTAATATTCCCAACATTTCCATCCTGTATTGCAGTGGGAAGACACGTGCCACATGCATTTTCCACAGGTTAAGGACATACGAGGGTGAGGCACAATGCAGAGAAAGAGAGAGAATGATTGTGGTAATGAGAGGGAGAGAGTGAACAATGAGGAATCTCTGCAAAGGCAAGGAAAGAAAGTATTGGTTCAGAGGCAAAATGAAAAGAGATAAAAATTGGGAAAGTTGATACATAGCTGTGGTGCCTGTGTAGATAAGCGGAAAAACAGATAAAAAAGATACAGAGAAATGGGAAAATGCCCGTAGGACACAGAGAAAAGCTTTTCTTTTGCTGCAAACACAAAAGCAAAACTAGAAGACAGACTAAATGAGATAAAAGAAGTGACAGTCCACACTGAATTGTCTGCATTTACAGTTTGTGTGACATCTGAATCCAGTAAAGTTCCAATAGCTTTTTTTGAAGATGTGGATGTAGGAACTGTGGAGATCTTTCTCAAGCCTGCTCCTTTAATTCATCCCGATCTTCTTTAATTACATCTCAGCTATGTTTTATCATTACAGATGTTTCAAACCCTTCACTTTTTTTTTTATTATATTCCTTTGTAGCAGAAATGTCCCTCACTGATAGTTTATGTGTTGTTCCAAAGGACAAATTCCAATAACGAAAATGGAAATATCTTTCACATAATATATAATGGTGAAAATATATATGGCAGTGGTTTTGTAGCCAGGTTTTTCCCACATAGCTCTGAGAATATGCCTTCCCCTTGTCCACCAGGGCAGGGACCTCTCGTTAGGTTGTAATAATCTCATAAAATTAATTTATAATCCCTGTTTTAAGATGCTTTTTGGACAACACCCCAGAAAATGCCATAACTCAGAGGTTGTTTAGATTGGTTTATTACATTAACTCTGAAATTCACAGGAAATACTTGTTACTTGTTGGACATTCTGACAAGACCAGCTGTTTTTAAATGTTAATCAAACTTTGAGCTCACGTAATAAAGTGGGTACCATATTCTTCTGTGGTGGAGAGTGGAAACCTACAATACCTTGCTAAAGTGTTTACATCTATTTTTCCCATATTGTTCGATAATAACCACAAATTTCAATGTTTTTTTATGGGGTTTTATGTAACAGATCAACACAATGTAGTGCATAGTTATGAGGTGGAAAGAAAAGAATATGGGCATATAATTCTTTTTTACAATGATAATTAATAAGTTTATCACCCTTTAGTTTGGAGCTCCCTTAACTTTATTATGAAATGCTACAAACTGCCTTTAGAAGTCTTATAGTTAGTAAATAGACAGTGTTCAATCCATCATCTGAGAATAGAAACCTATTAAGACATGGTCTTCCACCAAAACTCAAAGGCATTACTCACTGAAGCTGCCAAGAGACCTGGAACTCTAAAGGGAACTGCAGAGATTCATTGCTCAACAGAAAGAATTTGTTGTCAGGGCAACCATGTGGAAGAAGGTGCTCTGTTTAGATGAGATGAAAATTATACTTACATGCAATCACTCTGTGTTTTGGAAATCTAACACTGCCCTGAACACACCATCCCCAAGATAAACTATGTTTATATCATAACAAATAAATAATTAGAACATTTATTTATTTTCAGTTTTATTTCCTAACATTTTCTTTCTTTCTTTCTTACAGTTTTATTTATTTATTTCCTCATATTTTCATTGTCAATTTTGGCAGGCTCAGTCCTCCATAAATTGATGGAATGGAAAAATCTCAAAACTGCAAAAAAGGAGACGTTATGGATGAGGATCAGCGCTTAGATAGGCTCCAGCTGACCAGGAAGAGGACAAAGCAGATATACAGAATCAGAATGAATGGTATCAATGCCAAAGTTTGAGCTTTTCCATTGCAATGAGTCCAGTTCTTCACCTCAGATGGTCCCTGGTTATGTAAAGGGTTATTGTCACAGATGCTAATTATAAATACAGAGTTTGTTTGATCACATACTAAACTATGCTACTATGATGCTACTATGTGAGCATGAACTTATGTTTTACCTTTCTGAATTCTGAACAGTAGAGAGATCACAAGCAACTTCTTGTTGATTTTCATCCTCTCATTAACTTAAGCTACTCAACTGATTTATTGGCAAATGTACCCTTTTACCGGCGCAGAGAATCAGTTTATATCATCTGAGTCACAGTGGTGAGATCAAAGGTGATGAGAGAGGGAAGATAGCCGAGCTGAATTATCTGTTAATTGAACGCCGGTTTGGATCACACAGATGGCTGCGTTTGGTATCACCTTGGAATAAGTTCATATTCTAAAGTCAGAGGATTTAGTGTTTTGCTGTATATTTCATATACATTTTGTGATTCTCATTTAAACCTAAATGAAACTAAAGAACGGCAGTACATGTGTGAAAGGAGGATTTACAGAGCTGAACAGAGCAGATGAGCTGGTTCTATTTATTTATCCTCTGTGTGGTCAGGAATCAATGAGCATGGAAGCAGAGAAATAGAGCAACAGGATATTGGACATATTGATTCTTTTAATAGAGTTTATAAAGTTAATTACATTTGTCTACATTAAGTATAAACAGCAACATAGAGTGAACAGTCTACACGTGCTGTTAAAATACTGTTTTACTAGGTAAAAAATAAATCAGGATAAATTATTTGAAAACTTTTATTTGCAATATTTTATTACATAGTTCAACTGAATAATGAACAAATCTTTGGTGGGAAATCTAAAAAATGTAAAATAAATAGTTCCAATGTCCCAGTTGCATAAATATGTACAATTTGAAACTAATACTTTTGTTGAGGAAGCATTTAATTAAATTTTAGCATTGGGCATTCATGTGTTCACACCTGTCTTGAATTATTGTGAATCTGATAAACTTGAAGTAAAGGTCAAATATCCTTATTTTTATTTTTTAATTTTATTTTTTTTATTTTTTTTTTACACATTTGCATGTTTTAGTTTGCAGAAATGTTACAAAGGATCTTATTGTACCAGAATATCAGTCAAGGCAAGGGTGGGTGGGTGGATGGATGGATAGATGCTACGACTGGTTTTGTTCTACATTTAAAGACAATTTCCTGTATTCTCCATACGTTTAGGCCAGGAATCCCCAAGTCCTGTCCTTGAGGGCTAATATCCTGCAATTTTTAGATACAACCCTTCTCTAGCACACCTGAAACAAATAAATGGTTCATTAGCCATTATTTTTTTGTCCGGGTGTGCTAAGCTGAATGACATGCTGATGAGGGAATTCAGTTATGATTGTGATTTTTTTTTTTTTTTTTTTTTTTTTTTTTTTTTTATTGTGAATTTGAGACACATCCAAAAATTGCAGGATACCGGCTCTTGGTAGTGAAGTTTGTCACCCACATTATAGTTTCTTAGTTTCTCCTTTCAGTCAGATCCTTTCCTTTCTGTGTATTTCCAAACCCTGGTCCTTTGCTGAACTGCAATCATCTGAATCAGGTGTGTTAAAGCAGGGAAGCATCTAACATGTGCAGGTCAGTGTGCATTGAAGACAAGAGTTGGGAAACACTGCTATAGTCAATACACTTTCTTTGTTTTTGAAGCTCTCTCATGTTGAGTTCTGTTTTGTGATTGTTCTGTTTCTGGTCTTTCTGTTTTACCATTATTTCCATTTAACTGTCTCTGCTGTCTCTGTAATTCTCACAACAGTCTGATTCATTCCGTTGTCTGTCACTCCCTCATTTTTCTAGTTTCTGGGTGCATCTTGGTATTATTTATTTATTTATTTGGGGGGTATCTCTGTGGCCATCATTCAGACTTTTTCATAAATTCTGCCTGCTGTCTGCCTGCACTTGGGTCCTCCACTGCACACAATGCTGTAGCAGGCATATCTAAAAACTCCCAAAAGGGTAGGAATGTTTTATGGTCTGAAGTTATACCTAAACTTTGGGGTGACAATTTCAAATGATAAGCTTGGCACAAAATCATCACTGTGTATCACCAAAAGAAAACCATTACAAGAATTTCCAATCAAAGTAGAACATTTTAGCCCAGGTTTAATTAGTCTATATATAGTGGTTTTTATACCCATCTTAATCTAATGTTGTATTGACTGCAAAAATCATAAGAAATCCTCTTTCTGTGTTTTCTCAAAAAAAAAAAAAAAAAAAAAAAAAAAAAAAAAAAAAAAAAATCATAGGTTTCATAAATTTCAACACTTTTGAACAATTTCTGCGGAGTGCCGAATATTCCCACTAAGGTTTGAGCAGTATTTTTTGAACTAGACATGATCAAATGAGGCCCAGATTTCTATAAAAACAGTGAAATGGCCCTTAAATTTAAGTCTTTGGTTTATTTCATTTCAGTGCTTGAATATAAGATACAAGCAAACAACAGAAAGCTCATTTAGGGTGCAACTAACAGACATTTTGTTCCCCAGGCATTCATACTGCCCCTGACAAAATGCTGCCCTGGGTTGTGAGCCATATTGCTCACGTCAAACAAGGGCACTGATTAAATCACTTACTGATATAATGTAGGTTATTCTGATGAAAAATGGTAGTGCATATACTTTATTTATGTTAGAATAAATTTGTTGGTCAAAACAAGAACAGAAATTACAACATATTTCCAAATGCTGCCAAAACTTTTGTGTTTTGACTTACAATTTTTGTTGCACATGGTTGTTCATCACTGTGGTGAACTACAGGCAGACTTGGCTGGCCACAGAGTATTTTTAAATTCCTGGGATAGGGGCTGATTCAGTAGCTACTCCTCTTAGAACATATTTCTGCTGACTTCTTCCTCCTCATTGGATGAATTATTATTTATATATTTTCTTTATGAATTCAGATCTGACCTGAAAACTTGAGCCTTTCTAACCTTTCCTTTGGGTGACCATTTTGTTTTGCACTGATGTCCCAGTTTATTGTTTCAAATGTAAAATTATCACTCTTCTATATCATTCTACTGCTTCTACAGCTGGGTGCGTTTGCCTTTTTTCTTTCAGTGTTGTTTTTTTTTTTTTTTCTAATTTTGGACATGAAAATCATCCATCCATCCATCCATTGGCCATACCCACTTGTCTGCAGGGTCGCAGGGGGGCTGGTGCCTATTTCCAGCAGTTACCGGGCAAGAAGCGGCGTACACCCTGGACAAGTCACCATCACAGTCCATCACAGATTAATGGACTAGTGTGACCAATCAAACTGATTACACTTGAACAGGAAACATTGTAAAAATTATTATTATATACCCCTTAATTGTATCTAAGTTTGATAAAACACCACCCACACACCTAAAAAGATCGATATGTTTTAGCTAATTTATGTAAGCTTAAAGGAGTAAATCTAATGGGATACAAAAACAGTAAGATAAATGTTTCATCTAAAGGCAGGCAAATCTCAAATGTTTACACATCAATAAAAATGACAACATTTTATTATGAAATACAGACTCATTATCATCAACTCATTATAAGCAACGTTTGATGTCAAACATTGCTTCATTCCTCCATCATCATCTTCATGTTTCTTCCATCCACATTTCTGTTTGGCTGCCTCTGGGCTTGAAAGACGACGAGGTTGCACATCGTCAGAACTGGCTTATCAGGGAAAACCTGTCGTAGGTCTTTTGATGGTTTGGTCATGTTGTTTGGATCCTTATAGTTGGAAGAGAAATGTCATTGAATTATGGTGTAAAATGTTTATTTATGATTCTGCAACCTTTATCTTATCAAAAAAAAAAAATAAAACTTTAGAGTCCTTCGCTACAATGTAACCTTAAAGAAAAAGGCTTTGAGTTTACTCACCCTGTACAGAGTGATGAAAATAAATGCCGGTATGCATAGCAGTGGAATGGCAATAAGTAGACCAGCTATTGCAGAGGCTGATGATCCAGGTAATTCACCATACACACTGATTGGGTTTTCTTTTGATAAGTTATACAGCATTGTAAGCTTGGATTTGGGAAAAATAGCAAAAGTTAGGTTAGGTTCTGGACTGGAGCAACAACAGAGATTACCACTGCAGCACAGCTAGATGCAAGAGAAATTAAGAATATAAGCAGTTTAAAACTCCTATAAGATGTTGCTTAGGTCCTAATAATTTCTTGTCTTCTAGTCATACATTCTTCAACGTTGGCAACCATTTACACAGGTTTCAGTTTTAGTGATGCTAAGGTAATTGCTTTATTGTTGACAGTTAGTGGCATAGGGAGCCACTGCTTGTAAAATTGGAGACAGTTTTGAAAAGAAGCAACAGAATTCTAACATTGTAACACTAATTGATATATCTTTATATTACTAAATATTTAGAATAGGCAAACAGATATTTCCACAGGCCTTCTTCCAAAATAAATTTTCTTCATGTTTATGCATGTTTATAAGATTCTTCAAAATCTTCTAAGTCTTATTATTATCAATATTATTGGTTTTGTGTAGTTTATCTGCATCTATTTCCATAAATAACATTTGAGCTTTCAGCTCTATGCAATGGTCTTTGGAAATATAAGGAATAAATAAAAAGTCACGTTCTCCATTGTATACATACAGAGACTCCACTTCTTGTAATGTTTGCCACACCAATCACTGATATTAAATATGAAATCCAGTGTAAAATATCAGGTCTGCAATAATATTGTCTTTGTTTTAGAAATAACACTGAAACCTGTTTTAAGCCAACTGCTCACAGTGTGGTGTAATGTTGCCTCTGCTTCCAATGTAAATCATTAATGACTGATCATTGTAGGAAGACGAAAACAATTTCAAATGCTGTTCTCATTTCCTTTTATATTATAGTTCTTGAAGAGAAGTTATAATTGGCAAAAAAAAAATCCAGTATCAGTAGTTCAAAACTTTATAAAAGAGAATAATATTGTAATCGCATCACTAGATTTATTTATTTATTTTTGCTAACCATTTATGCAACTGTGTGACCACAGTCAAAAACATATGTACATACGAATGCAAACTGAATTAAAAGTAGAAATAGACACATAAAAGAGATAATGTGGCTGAGGTGAAAACTCACCACACAAATGAGCGGGGTCACAAACATCCAGCAGTACTTTAGAATTGGGGATGGTCGGTACCCAATCATATCCTCAATGTTATCATAGAACCGATCTGCACCTACAAAGTGATAAGTGGATGATGAAAGGCTCATTAATATCTTTCCACCTTCAAACTCATGCAACACCAGTGATTTTAAACATGGCACTGAATATTGTAAATAAACAGCGCAAACTAAAGTGTAATTATGGGCTGGCTATATAAGAACATTAAAAATGCACATCCACATATTGTCAATTTAGAACAAATTGCAATCCAAAATGAGGAGGAAACAACTTCCTGAGAAATGGAAATCATGTGCAAATGATGAGGGAAAGAGGACGAGGAAAATGAGAGTTTGAGATAAGAGATGCTCACTTCAAGCTGCCATAGAAAGAAGCAGAGACATTAAAAACAGAAGGAAACTGATATTAGAGATCGTCTGAATAGAACAATATCCATAGATTGTTTTCTGCAAACAAAGTTGCCACTCGATAAATGATATAGTAATCAACCCTGAAATGTCCTTACATCTCTGCGGTGGAGGAAACCGAGGTGTCTCATTTAGATCTAGATGAGAGAATATCTCTGCACACACTAACAAAAAGCAAATGGCCAAATAGCTCAAAGTGGGAGGAGAAAGGCGCTGCAGAATTTGTTCAATATCTCAGTCTGCATCATCTTTCAGTTTCCACAAGTTGTTTTGGAGATTTAACTGCACTTTCCAGGTTTGCAGAATGAGGGGTTTTTTTTTGTTTTTTTTTTTTTTTTTTTAGAAGAGCTGTTACATAGCACTAGATTCCTTGTGGAAAGGCATTTAAACAAATACATTATCTGAGAACTGAGAGGTGAAGAAACTAGGACCAGTATAATTCTGTTGAGACACAACAGCTGCTGATAACAGCTGCTATTATTTCATAAATAAACTGGGCATTTTACAATATGACCAGCCAGAGACTTACCATAAATCCAAGAAACAACAATGGTCTCTGTACAAGCAATGAGGAGTAGGCTGGTTCCACTAGGGCCAAAGGTGTCAACAAGTCGGAAGAGAGTCATCCCCCCCTAAAACATGGAGTACAGGCATTAAAAACAGGGGAGATGTTAGAAATGAACACCTCAGTAGTCATCCGTTACCATTAATAGTTAGACTTCTTTCTTCTCAGCAAAGAAAAAAATTCCCCCATGTTGGACAAATAGTACTGATACTTAGCATTCAGCTCACTTCGGTAACAAATGGCAGACCCAACAGGAAGCAAATAACTGCAATGACAAGGACCAGGATCTCCCTGGCACCTGGTCTCCTCAGACGACTTGGAAACAGGTCTGTGATGGCTGTGGCCAGGCTCTCCACACACACAAACTGTGAGGACAGCGTTGAATATTGTATTTACATACTTAACAGTAATGATGTGGGTGATGTGCAGCACATCAGGCCAATGAATACAATACCTGACTATCAAGACCCAGGAAGAGAATCATCAGGAAGAAGAGCACAGCCCAGAAGGATGAACCAGGAAGCAATGACAAAGCTTTGGGATAGACAATGAAGGCCAAACCAGGACCTGCAGGGAACACAGCACAAATTTTAATCTCCTAAAAAAAAGTGTTTGAACTTCACATAAGCATAGGATGCCATCTTGTGGAGATTATTGCTTACTGTCAATACTCAGGAATTAAATTATTGCCTAATTTTTGAATGCACTGCTCGTAAAGTGTAAGGAAGAAAAGTAACAGATGATGTGGGAGAGGTCCTCACCACCGGCAGTAACTTCGCTTATGGGAATGTTGAGCTCGTGAGCCATGAATCCAATTACTGAAAAGATGGCGAAGCCAGCAAAGATACTAGTTGCACTATTCAGACAACACAGTGCCAAGCAATCCCTGAAACAGAGCCAGAGGTTAGACAAGCAATGTTACAGTACATACATGTTCAATGATGTTTAGGTGTAACAATACTGACTTGTAACAGTTATTGTTGTACTTGTTGTAGCTTCCCAGAGCTGTCAGGACTCCTTGACACACAGCGTAGGAAAAGAAGACCTGAGTCCCTGCATCACGCCAGACCTGGAGAAGAAGAGAGGAAAGTTTAAACATGTTAGGGGCCGTGCTGAGATTTCTTTGTTATGAGATTTTTTTTTTTAAATGAGTCAAAAACTTGTTTAAAAGCCATGTACAATTTCAGCTTTTGTCACATTACAACCACAAAGTTCAATTTGTTTTAACATAGCACTGAACACAACATCACTGTGGTGAAGCACAGAGGCAACAGCATCAGGCTGAAGGGCTTTCTTCATCATGGGTTGTTGAAGCTGTTCAGAGATGATAGGAGGATGGATGGAACTAAGTAAAGGGTAGTCCGAGAAGAAAACTCTCCAGGAGATGTTGTAAGTAAAAGACTTCACCTTCCAGCAGGCCAAAACATACCCAAAACATACAATCAGAGCTACAATGGAAGAGTTTAGTTTAAAAAGTTTTAGAATGGAAGTTTTAGAATACAAGTCCAGAAAAGGCCTAAATCCTAATTTGATACTCATAGATACTCTCCCCCAGTCAGACTGACTTTAAGCCATTTAGCAAAGAAGAATGGTGAAAAGTTTCAGTCCTTCAATCTGCAAAGCTGGTAAAATAATACACCAAAAGACTTGTAGCTATAATTGCATTAAACGGTGGCTCTTCAGAATATTTACTCAAGGGGGTTGAATCCAAATCGATGCAACACTTTCCAGGTTGTATTTTACCAGAATTTTGAAATTATGTATAATTTTCTATCCATTTCACAATAAGGCCCCACTTTGTGTTGGTGTATTACATTAAATTTCAATAAAACACCTTAACGTTTGTGGCTGTTAAGTGACAAAATGTGAAAAAGGCCAAAGATGTAAATACTTTATCAAGGCTCTGTGCATGTGAAAGTGCATTCCATTCTTTGTGTTGTGGCTGGATTTGTTTGCACGCTTGTCTGTTTGCCCTACCCAGTCCTAACACCATCTGGTTACCATTGGCAGATCTTGCACATGAAACTATGAAATTGGCAAGTTTCCAAAGCAATATACAGACCCTTTCTTAGGCCTTCATAAAGGGCTTAACTACTTCCTTCCCTTAGGTCAAAATGGGAGTCTAAATCTGTGTCCAAAGATCCTCATTTTTGCTGCTGCACAAAGAATCGGCTGTTTTTCTTTCAAACGCAAGCCCAGATTAAATGCTGTCTGCTTCCCCTCGTTACAGATTCACACAGGCACAGTGACAGGACACACATTCTCACAATAAGCATATACCAGATGCAGCCCAGAACTTTACCACAATTTTCTATGCAGTTCAAGCAAAAACAGATGCTTGCATGATAAAGTGATGCTCAGAAGGCCAGTCTGATTTTGTGAACATCTGGCATTGTGTAAATGTGCTCAGTTACACAGAACTTTTACCTACATTCTTAGTGCACATTCAGTTTTTTAAATAACTGAGGCAAAAACAAGATGAAACAGGAGCAGTAAAAAACATACATACAGACATGTACATGAGTACTTATGATTAACTTAAATATTTGTAACTACATTTGGTTTTATATTTTAGTTTATATTTAGAAATAAACATTTACTTACAATATCTATGTTCAACCCAGGTTTTTTAGTCTCTATAAAGGCATGCAGTAAAAAATATCCTAACAATGATACTACCACCACTGTGCTTCATATATACTTAGTGAGTCGTTTTGATCTTATTCACTTAAAAATATTTTCCATAATTAAATTTGCCAACATTATCTTAGCAAAGTGCAAAATGTTTTGTTTTTTGTGACCAGGGACTTCCTTCTTCAGTCAATGATTTCTGTTGAGTGTTTCCATGGTGTTACTATAATGTGCATTAATATTCATCAATAAAAGAGGGTTTACATGATAAGTTGCATGCTGCTGTACAGTACATTTACTCAGTACTCAGGCAGGGGTTCTTTTTATTGCATCAATGTGGCATATCGGATGCTTGCCACATTGGCTCTACTGAGGTGTTAAGGAAGCCCAGGTTGCTTTAATATCTGTGTTGTTGTGTCTGATGTCTCCTATCTTTCTCTTGACAATACACCATAGATCCTCAAGGACCTCATGGATTTGCTCATGGACAGTAAAGCTTAAAATTATGTTTGTAAGCAGTACTGCAAGTCTATGCGTGTCGCCATGTCGAAATTCCGACTTCTTAACAAGAACGCCGTTACCTTGGGTCTGACGTCAAACCCCGCTCCAAGTTATGACTTCCCAGGTAAATTGAACGCAACATAACTATGAGGGTGTTGAACCAGGAAGAGAACTAAAACATCCAGGATACTGGCCCTTGAAGACCAACTTTGGACACCCCTGAACTAAACTGGCCATTAATGTGCCTGGAGGCAGCACTTTGTGAGCAGCATGAATTGTTGGATCATGATTTCTTCATTAGCTTAAAACACTTATTTTAATGGTCATCAAGGTCAAAAAATAATATAACCATAGTTAAAGACTGCACCAATAAAAGGAATTTAGGACTACTTTAATACTAGGATTTTCATTTCTGGATTACAATTTTTTCTTCTGTTCTAATATTCTAAGAAACTGCCTTTTGGGATTCCGTTAGCTCAAAGCCATTGGAATCAAAATAAAAACAAATAATCACTTGAAATACTTCACTGTATATTGTTAATTTATACAAATCTTACTTTTATTTGAATAGCTGAAATATCAAAGTTTTTAGCAAAACTAATACATCAAGATGTGCCTGAAGTTTATTTTAAGCCATCATCTCCCCAAGTCAAGTTCTAGAACCCAGTGAATTGCATATATGACCTGACCTGTCAAACTGAGGGTCAGGTTGTAAAGAGGAATAAAAGCAGGACTTGGAGGAGGAGAATCCAGGATTAACCCTTAAAACCTGTCAGAACTTCCAAAGGAAAATAACTTTTTTTTTTTTTTTTACCACAGTGTTTACGTTGCTGCATATTTCTGCAAACTGCCCAGTGAAGAGAATGCAAGTTTGCTTTTCTTCTTCTGACCATGTCTCGGAACAGGAAACGAGAGTCAGCAAAAAAGAAAGAAGTGGGCGTACAGGATAACAAGATGTTGAATTATCCTGTTAAATGGAGGAGAATCCAACAAAGAGACGTGTGTTCAGAACAGAACAGGACTGTGCTTCAGTGCAGAGCGTGGGATAGCTGTGCATCTTGTTATTTCTATTTGGAATTTTGCTTCAGAGACAACCAAACATTGTTAAATAAGCAGCAATTTCGAAGGGTCATTTCTTACATCTGGATCAGCAAGCTTGCTGAAGTCAGGTTTGAGGTAATACTTGAGGCCCTCTGCTGCTCCTGGGAGTGTCACTCCACGGATAAATAGGATGAACAGCATCAGGTAGGGGAATGTAGCAGTGAAGTACACGACCTATAAAAAATAAAAAAGACATTACCAATTTTTTTTAAGCATATAAGCAAATTGGCATGTATAAATATGAGTAAATTCATAAATAATAATGAATATTATTAATAATTTTAAAACATCACTTCCTGATGACCACATATGAACTTTAAGCTGCAGAAAGCTTCTTTGTGAACGCATGTTCTTCCTTTTGCTGTTGTGCCCTCAGGCTGCACTGTACAATGGAATATTAAAGCTTTTCTATGGGATGTTACAGCTGAAAGTGTCTTTTGTCGTAGCTGTAGACCAAACCCTCTTGAAGATGTAAAAAGCCTTATATTTAATTCCCATTTTACTGAAGCAGTTCAATCTCACAATAAATAGTTTACCTTTAATTTGGGCGCATGTGTCTAGAAGTGAAAAATATATTAAAAATATTTTAACCATTCCTAACAACAAATAAATGAATGTAAATGTACTTGTTTAAGTTATTCTGAGTTTCATGGAATAATTCTGGTAACACATTACTTCCTGTAATTGGATTGTAAATATGACACAAAGGCTTGTTTCTGTCACTCTACAAATGGGAAATACAAAATAAAGTGCTATTGATCTGAGGCAGATGTGTGTCCATTTTTGCAAGTCAGGAAAATACTAAAAGGAAACTTTTCTAAATTTGGTCAAAGCTACAGTCAGGGCAGCAAAAAGTTTTCAAAGCTTGAAATTAGGAAAACAAGGCTGGACAAGAAACAATTGTACCATTCATAAGTCCTTGTTAATGATGACCAAAGTCAGTCAACATCATAATCATTTTTATTTTAAATACTTCATTAATTTTCTTTATAGAGCTGTAAAATTACAAAACTAACAGTGTTTATTTATTTTTCTGTGCAAAAATGAGCTTAGATTGGATACTTTGGATTAGCAGGGCTCTTTTAACTTATTTTCAATTTGAACTGTATGGAGGGATTAGATCTGATCAAGGAGATGCATAATTTTAAATAATGGCTCTCTAAATTATGAGGAATCTTGATCTATACCAATAAGATAAAGAAGTTAAACATAAATTAGTAAGAAGATAGGTTAAAGAGACCTGATGTGTACAGTGACACCCTGATGTAAAGTCCTGAATTAAATCTAAATGAAGTTGATTGCCTTTCCAGTGGATTTGATTCCCTTCCAGATGCAGAAGTAACATATAACCCATGCACTCAGGAGACACAGAGCTAGGTCCCAGTGCACAGTACCCAAGGACATGTTGTCTGACATTCTCAGCACACGGTTTCTGTGTGGAAAAGAAACAAATAATCAATCATTTAACCATAAAGAAAGCAAAAAAATTATGCAGATGTAAGTTTCTCAAGTTGAATGAGAAGAGCACAAAAAAGCTTTTTGTCGTTTTGATGTTTCCACTTATTTATCCATGACTGAAAATAAATCTCCAATGATCTCACTGTAAATACTATTGTATAAATCATATCCAGTTTGTTGTGGAATACTTTGCTTGTGCTGTAAACCCACAGGGGCTTAAAAAAAAAAAAAGTTTTTTCCATCACAGCCAAAGGATTTCCCAATACTGCAAATCAAGAGACAATCATGTGAAGAGCAGCATCTGTGTTTCGAAGGATTTAAAAATAACAATAAAATGAAAAGCAAACAACAGTTAATCAAAGTTAAGAGCTAAAAAATTGTCAAGAGTCTTTTGTAGTTACTTAGGAACGCGAGTGGCTCGGTTCCCTTGTTGTCTTTGGATGACTTTGTTTCAGCCTCCTGTTGGCTTACCATTCTAATGCTGCACACTGAGAGTCATTCTGACCTCTTCATTTGAGGAATACATTAAAAGCTATTGCTGAGGGATATCACGGCAGTTCAACACATGGATGACGAGACAGCAGGGATTTTCTCATGCTTTAAATGTGTGAATCAGTTGGGGGTAGGTGATGAGTTTATGAGATTCTGAAATGACAAACACTGGAATATTGTAACTAGTTATTTTACTAATGTAAACTCTAAGCAACACAATGATAATATTCCTTTGGTAGTTTCATTGAGCAATCATGCACTAATTTGTGTTGGTTTATCACATAAAACCCCATTTTTAAAGTGACAAGCTGTGAGAAACTTTTAGGGTTATAAACACTTTTAAAAGGGATTTTATTTACATATAAAAAGCTTTGCAGAATTACATAGAACCATTAAATTATTCAATGACTATATTTTTATTGCCAGTGTTTATTTTTAAAATATTTCACTGTCCTGATTTGATGTACAGCATTTTAGAGTACGATGAAGATATTGGTGCTTTCTACATCTACAACAAAACACTTTAATCATAAGGGGGGGTTCCGTGGAATCCCATACAAAAGATAGTTCTGAAATCCTTTACACAACTCCTCTATTTTTCTTCTCTTCATCATCCTGTGCCTAGGTAGAGGGTCAAATACACGTGGTTAGAGTTGTAAAATATATTTGGCAACAAAGTACACAGGCTCATAAATAATTCAGCTTTCGGTCATTTCACATAATCTTAATGCTTTAACCAAAAACAGCCGCCTGCTGTCACTATTGAGCAGTGTGCAACCATTTTGTGCCATTACTATATGGGTTCAAGATGCAGACTAACACACCTATTCCATTTTAATTCCATGAATTTCCTAAAACCTCCAGTACTGGCAAATTAGGTCATGTGCATGAAAACATTTCCTACACTGCAAACCGCTCATTTTTCCTGATAAGACCACTCGCCTTTTTATAGAATACAAAAAAAAATCAGCATGCATTGAGCATTTAGATCACATTACTGCTAGCTGCCACTGTTGACGCCTGAAGCTTTTCCAGTACTGATGTCTCCTGTTTGAATGAATAGAACAATCTGTCAAGACTGAGATAAAGTGTGTATGGGTTTGTTACTTACTCCCAGAACTCCTCCTCTGGAGAGGTGACTGTCAGAAAAGTGTCACTGCTGGAAAAACAAAAACATAACATGAATATTAAGATCCACTACTGTAGTTTAATATAGACTAAAACATACATATTTTTAAATGTAACATTGTTGGGAAAAAGGCCCCCTTTGCAACAGATTCAGACTGTCCTTCAGTCTCCAGGATCTTCAGGCTCTCCAGGATTTCCATGATTGTTCAAGTGTAGCCGCATCCTTACAAATGTCAGTGTGAAGGAAATCGTGACACTTTTTAACTTGCCATCTGTAATGGTGCTATTGCCATGGTTATCACATTTCTAGAATGTTTTAAATCCATTGAATTTCCATTCACACCTATCAGGTTTCTGCAATCATCAGTTTGTGGAAAGAACATTAAGACTTTCTTCAGTTTATCCACAGCATGAGAGAATGCACATGAGTGTTTCTTTCTTTTGCATATGTATGTGTGCAAACTGCTGCGTACTTCTGCTATGCAACACTTAACCTTTAAACTGACTGAGCATTCTGTATGCATACCTAGGCAGGTGCCCTCAGAAGGAATTATGCACACAAAATCAAAAACTTGTGTTTTTCATTATTTATGTGTTGATCATCAAGAGCTGCTCACCCCAAGGCTCTGAAGTTTGAAGTTCCCTCTTTTTCCGCCTCACCGCCTACATCTTTCTACCACCCTAACACTATTACATAAAGGCTTTTCTTTGGCTGTATGAAAAATGTCACATTTGAACTGCAGCTTAAAAAATCAGAAGTTCCTTTCACCAGCCAGCCTATTTTGAGATGTGTGAGCTTCTCCACAGTTGAGACCCCTTTTCCACCGGAAGTGGATACAGATGTTTTTGTACATGATTCCTGACAATTGCACTGTGTATATCAGCATAGGGACTCTGATATTTTGTTTGTTCTTGTTTCACTTACTAAGTAAGCAACTCATATTGATCATATTGGTTGGACCAGGAATAACAGGATGCACAACACATCTACAGCACTAAAAGTTATAATAAATTCATTTTAATTAACTATTGAATTGCAGTGCTACCAGCCTAATATGGGCACATTTAGGCCTTTGCAACAGTGAGTCCACCCCTTTTTCAATTCTCTGCTAATCAATTAAAACCACATGCCTTCCTGCTATCTTGATAACAAACCATTAGGGAAGATTTGTGCTTGTTCAAAACAGTCAGGCAACTCTGATTCACCATTGTGTGTGTGATGGGCAGCATACTGCAGTCTTGGTGTAATCCAGGAGATCTCCTCCTGATGCTGAAGAGACCATTCACATTCTGGCTAAACTATATTATGGTGTTTTTGTTGTATGGTGAGAAGGGACTACCGCTGAAACAACCAATCAAAAAAGACTGACTTTTTTTCACTGCAGAAGCTGATTTATCTGTATGTCAATACACACAAGAGACTTGACACAAAATGTATTACCAATGTTCCCTCACAAAGATAACAAAGGTGGTTCAAACTGTTTTGATGACTGAAGAAAGCTCTTTTGTCATTTACCTATAATACTTGGTTTTATCTTATGCTTACCAGTGAATGTACCTTCTTTCCAGGACGATCAAACTAGTCCTTGCAAGCCCTTTTAAATATATTAATTTAAATTCTGAATCCAATACTCAGGGGCTTATAAAAATTATTTCCCACACACAAGAAGAAAAGGATGGGTGTGTTCCACATGTACCAACACATCACTAATCTCATCATTGTCATTCTTCAATTTTATACTCCAGCTTTAGTGTCAATAACAAAGACATCATGAAGCATAAAGATGCAACTTACAGGTTATTGAAGCTCTTTTCATAGTCACTTGAGATGTTGTGCAGAAATGACCAGTTGGACTCTTTATGAAAAAGCTCAGGGTTGGCAAAGAAGCTCGCTCGACTAAAGCAGGAATCTGTTAAGTAAATGTTAGCAGGGAAAAAAAGGAAAGGTGACTTCACATGTGAGAAAAACAGATTTGGGAGAACATATCCTTTCCTGCTAACTGAATACACATGTGTTTAAAGAGGGATCATTTATTATTTCCTTACCAGTGTTCCACCAGTTGTCACATGAAGACCAAGGCAGGGGGCTCTTGAAAGAGTTTATTAGGTAGAAGATAGCCCAAGCCAAAACCACAATGTAATAGATGTTCAAATAGATCACAATCACCTGGGATGCAATCCCCACTCCTGCAGGGAAAGTGAGTTTTTCACACGGTAAGGGGGTGTTTCTTGCAGCTGTCTTGGATTACAGCTTGATCTTGAAAGTGCTGGTCTGATTTCACAATGGCTACACTGGTTGTAAATTATGTCCTACTTTGAGTTTGTTGTTCACATGAAATACCAGCAAAACACTATGAAGTTTGCGGTTGTAATGTTGCAGACTGTGTAAAAAGTTCAAAGGATATTAGCTCATTTGTAAGGCTCTGTATCTCATTGTATCCCTCTTTGGTCGTCAAAAGACTAAAAAGTTTGACAGTCACAGCACAAAGCAGATATTGTCAAAGGCTGATCACTTCTACTGTATGTCTGAGCCTTGTTTTTACCCTCAAACATGGGGCATATTTTCCTCCAAGCAGTCACCCCACCCTCACTGGTGTACTGGCCCAATGCAGTCTCCAGGAAGAACACAGGGATGCCACAGCAGAAAAGGAACACACAGTAGGGGATGAGAAAGACACCTGAAATCACAGACTCTCATGAGAAAATCTAATTATTTTCAGGAAATTGTTTAATCCTTACTGATTTTAAGATATGTTTCACAAGCACACCCCCTTACCTCCTCCATTCATATAGCACAGATAGGGGAAACGCCAAACATTTCCAAGGCCAATTATTTCTCCAGCCATGGAAAAAATAAACTCCAGGTTGTTGGCCCATTTTTCCCTGGGCTGAACCCCCTCCTCAGGATCCTGTTTATCCTGCCCGTGCTCTTCAGCAGGGCCCCTTCTGTCTGTTTCTGCTGTCATAATCCCTCTACAGGCAAAAAGGAAAATTAACTGAAACATCTGTTGACTCACATCCAGCATTTTACACATGCATATAGGAAAGAACTGCCTTGAATGTGAAAAAACTATTTTTTTATTAACATCTCTTAAACAAAACAGATTTCTCCTATCTTAAAAAAGCAATAATTTCTCAGATATCGAACATCTTAGTACAAATGGGCACACTGTCAATATTCATCACTTATTTTTCAGTTAGTCAGAAAAAAGAAAGAAAAAAAAAACTTTCCAAATAGTTACAACTTACCAGAGTGCTTCTTGTATGCATCAAAGATTAAACCCCTCGATTATCTGAACAAAGTTTGAAGACAAGTCGTATTATACAAAGGGCGTGTCCAGCGGGAGATAGTGAGGCTGTCCCACAGAAGATGAACTTAGTTACATTATGTTCTAATAGTACTTCAAATTGCTTAAATGCTTACAGCATTGTGGACATTCAAAAATAAAATTCCTAAATCAAATAAGTCCCACTAAATTATAAAAGACAATAAAGTGGCACTGAAGCAACACTTAACTGTGCAACAAATTAAATGTTTCCCATACAGTTGTTTTCTCTCGTCTGATGGCGTACCTGTCAGGACAAACTCCGGGTTTAGTTCTCCCAAATACGCCTTCCCTCCCCTTCTTTGACTTTCGCGCTGACGCTTGCGTTACGTCTCAGGAAATAAAAGTAAACAACGGATTCCAGGAGGAAAATGATATTTACTCGTCTACATTCGTACCGTCTCTTTGATTTTTCATCTATTTTATTAATGATTTATGGAGATATTGTATTTCGAGAAGACAGACCTAGTTAAATACAGACTGGAAGCTAGTAAAAGTCCCGGAGAGCTCAGGAAACGGATGCGGCAGCCGCTAATGAGAGCTAGCTCGACATGGCAATTTTCTGTTTGAGTTTGTTTACAACATGGAATACTCTCTCGACAATGGTTTAAACACAGCTCATCGACGTTAGGTTCGTCTGACAGTTGAAATGACTGTGTAATCCCCCTATTCCCTCTTATGTCATACGTTATTTCCCTTTAATTGTGTCATTTGCTTGTGTTAATTTCAGATTTAGCAATGTTAGCCATCAGATCTTCAGACGAGGAGTCCACTGAGATCGAGGAGATGGACACCTCGGAACCAAACTGGTGTTGGTTCTATTTGGCTGAGTGTGGAGTCTGGCACATGTTTGAGGTAGTTTAGATTTCACCACGTTTAATATATGTATATTGTATACATTTATTCAATAAAACTGCCCAAGTGTTTTGCTGAAAAAAAATTATATTAAGTGTCAGATTTTGTTCGATTAAATGCATGGAAAATTTCATGGGACAAACTTTTATTTTTCATTTGTTTAAAGTTCGTAAATAATTACATTTGGAGCGCACAGTGCTTGGTTTGCACAAAATTTGGCCACTATTCGCATACAAATTAGTAATAACCGCAAATTATCTGTAAACATTAGACTACGACTGCAATTCAAGAGCAGTTTCCACAAAGCTGCAACTAAACCTTATTTTCTTTCTTATTTTGTTCATTGGAAAAACAAAAGAGATCAGAGCATCTTGTGAAAGTATTGACATCTTTTGACATTTTTACTTGAAAATATCTAATGTGTATAAGATTTTTTTTTCATGTGTCCAGATAAAGCGAAAGCAATTTTGACAAAAAAAAAAAAAAAAAAAAAAAAAAAAAAAAAAAAAAAAAAAAAAAAAAATCACTTACAGATACTGTCCCCTGCAAAAGTATTCAAAGTTTCTAGTTACATTATAGGCACAAACCTCACTGTATTTTTTTCAACTAGACCAACACAAAGTCGTGCATAATTTTGAAATTGAAGGAAAATGATATATGAATTTCCTTTTTGTTTTTTACATATAGAAACATGTAGAAACCTCCATCCATCTTTCCAGTACCGCTGATCAGCTTCCTTGACCCTGTTAAAGAGAAGCCTCCCCAAAGACAGATGTGCCACCACTGTTTCACTCTGAGTGTTGCACTCAGTTTTAGTTTACCACAACACATAACATTTTGCATTTAGTCCAAAAAAATAATAATAATAATAATTTTTGTCTCATCTGACCAGAGCATCTTCTTCCACATGTTTGCCGTGTTTCTTTACACTTGACGATTACGCACGACTTTGAAGTGTAGTTTGTGGTGATAACATGACAAAATGGGAAGAAAAAAATTGAGTCATGAATATATTTTCAAGGCACTGTAAGTCAACCATTTAGTAAGAACCCCTTTTGATGCCAAGGATATGTGATTTCTTACTTCCTTCCAGTTGATCATTTGATTGGTTCGGGAACGCTCTTTTATGTTTTGATGTCTCTGTCAGATTGATCCCAGTGCGGCCTGCTCAGTGACCAGTGCTCAGATTGAACAGTGCTATAACAGGAACCAGCGTGGGGTCATGGAATTCTACACAGCCAAATACACCTACAGACTGGATTTCTCGGGTAAGCTGAGATTTTTCAAAAGGCTACCAATAAAGATGAATATTGAAACAGTTCATATGTAGTTATTTGTTGTTTTTCATTAATGGCAGCAGCTTTAGCACTTAAATATGCTTTTTCTTTCCAGTTATGCGACAGATTAACGTAACAACAGGAAAACAGAGGCCAATTAAACGCTCCCTGCACTCTGCCACTGGCTTCCGGTAAGTTATAGTTGGTAAAGAAAAAAATTCCAAACTTTTTTTCTGCTCTTCTATCAGTAAAGGTTAGGAGTAGAATCTCCTGGCATGAGGAACCACAGAGCATCTTACTGATCCAAGGCAGAATCTAGGAGACAGAGGGATTTCTGACACATAGCACGAAAAAAAAAAATAGATGAGGACTTAAACTTTTGTGTAAGGTTTTATTTATGTCAAGCTACTAAAAAACCCTCTATCCTTGATTTGTCCTTTCAGGTTTATTTGTGATAATCTGGCCTTGCCTGTTCCCTGTCACTGGGAGAGAATCAATACAGATGAGCCCTATCAGGTATGTAAAATCTAAAAAAACAAAACAAAAAAAAAAAAAGGCAGGATGATGGAAGACAAACAGCACTAATGCTCACTTCAAGATAAACTGAAACTGGCACAACAGAAGAGTTGACCCAAAAACCCAAAAATATGAACACTTTATATGAAAATGTGAAAATATAGCCTAACAAATGCTTATTGCTTGTCCTTCCAACAAATGTCTTAAAGTGTTTGTGAATCCTTAAAATCACAGAGGTATTTACTGTGGTTATCTTTTTCTGACATAAAACTTTGTTTGAATTATGTATGGTAAGTGGGACAAAATAGCATGGACAAAAGACATCTGTATGGGGTCAAATACTTCTTGAAAGCACTGTAAACGTTCATGGGATACAAAATTCTTTCAAAGAAAAGAGTCACACCCACATTCAATTAAATTGATTTCTACAGCAACAGTTCATGACGAATGTCATCTTAAGGCACTTTACAAGACAAACGGGTGCAGTTCATATCTAATTTTACAGAAATATATTATCACTTAAGTCAAATTTAATTACATAATACAATTTGATCATAATCAATAAATGTATTTTAATTTTTAAACAGATATACAAATCACAGCAACTTCTTAGAGCTCTCTAAATGTAGCTAAATGGCGTTTTCGTTTCTGCAGCTTATCCAGCTCGGCAGAGACACATATGAGTTTAAGGAAGTAGCCAGACTGTATGAGAGGACAATGGATCATCCAATAAAATCTATCCAGAGGATTCAGAACTTGGACCTGTGGGAGTTCTTCTGCAGGTAATGTGTTGTTTTGGTTGCAGCTTTGAACTGATTCCACCGTGTTTCCTTTTATCATTCTCCTGTGACTGGAACTCTGTTATATTTTTATATGCTGGCTAAATAAATTTAAAGACTGCAGACTGTCAGACAATTTTGGGGACAAACAAAAACAGCAATACATTGTTTCGGAGTCACCAACAGATTTGGGTTTCATGCAGCATCTGAAAGCAAACCTTAGAATTGTGTTTGCTGATTAAGACAAGTCAAACTAATGAGGTTCAGTTAGGGCTTTCATTTCTGTAAGTACGTTGTTATGCTCTGTGTTGTGTTTCTCCCCTAAGGAAGAAAACACAGTTGCGAAAAGTCAAGCGAACTCTGGATATTGAAGAACGAATGCTGTTTCATGGTACAGGACACAGCAACATACAAGCTATTTGTACGTTTAACTTTGACTGGCGTCTGACAGGAAGTCATGGTGATGTTTATGGCAAAGGTACATTCCTTTGTACTGACGCTTAAACACCGCGATTTGTTATTTGTTTGATTTGAAACGTCTCGTTTAATTCTCCTCCCTACAGGGAGCTACTTTGCCCGGGATGCCAAATATTCTAGTAAATTCTGCCACACAACTGGGAAACACAACACCACCTTGCAGAGGCATGGACTCGCCCCGCCTATATTTGCCAACGAGCCGCCCTATAAGACCATGTTCCTGGCCAGAGTGCTTGTTGGAGAATACACAGTCGGTCATCCCATGTACTGCAGGCCGCCCTCCAAGGACGCGAGCTTCACCAACTTTTACGACAGCTGTGTGGACGATATGGCCAACCCAAAGATATACGTTATATTCGACAGCAATCAGATCTACCCAGAGTATCTGATTGAGTTCTACTGATGTTCAATTCGGGAAGAGTGGGTGAAGAGTTAACGGACTCAATTGGAGGAACGGAATGGGAGAAAAATAGCAGTCACTTCCAGTGAGTAACTGGAGCATTGGGTTTTTCAAAGTGCCTTTGGTAATGTTTAAAAAGCGGGGAAACAATGGAGGCATTCTGCACATTTTGCTCAAAGGTTAAAATACTGACGTGTGTAATGTTTTGAATTATGTCACTTTGCTTGTTACACAGTCTGTGAAGAGTGGCTTCAGTTTGGGGATTTAAGGCAAAGTCCCAACTCTGGCCCCACTTGTTATTTTTAATCCACAGTGCCATACATATGCCTATTTATAATACCAAAAATATGTTCTGGTCTCATTTGTTGTTAGTTTGTTACATCGAAAGACTGTGAGTACCTGCATTTGTGACCAGTAGTTTACATACAGTTTTATTGGCATTAATTTGATGATCATTTATTCTTTTTCCAGGGAAAAACTCATTATGCAACATACCACTACAAACATTTTAATCATCAAATATCGGGTACGCAAATTTGAATTTATTGTAGCTTTTCCATTATAAGGGGCTCAAAATTATACATATAGACTCAAACATATGTATTCACTCCCACTCATTTTCGGATCACTACCCCTCAGTAAGTTGCAGAAGAACTCTTTTTGTTGCAATCAGCAACCCTAGCATTGTTTTTGGCCATACGTCTTACCAGAAATGACAGAGCTTATTTAAATTGGCTGGTTTGTTCTGTTTCATTGCCAGTGGTACAGGTGCACTGCAAAAGGGAGAGGGAATAATGAAGAAGTAAGATACCTACTTATTCTTCAACTTTACTATAAATAAACAGCTCAGTGTTTGAAACTTGGACACATTCGGATGTTTAAACGTTCAAATGATCTCAAGCCTGTTGATCATTTATAGGCAGTGATTAAAAGTTGTGTTTTTTTTTTTTTTACCAGGAAAACGAACAACTTGAACACTAAAGTGGTCAAATCTCCAGTCAGAACTATACCAGTACCTTGTTCGTGGTTTCAAAAAGCTTGTGGTTTCTCTGCAACATCCTAAAGGCTATTAAGTCATAAATGAGTGTGGACTTCTTTATATTCTTGAGCCTGTATGTATAATTTTTAAACCTCACTAGAACAAATTCACAATAAATTCAAATTTGCCCACCTGATTCTTATTGTTAAAATCCATTGACGCTTTTTGTTAGATATTCATTAAATCCTGGAAAAAGGAGAGTTTAAAACACATCATTAAACAATCGACTGACCTCCATGCAAGTGTATGTAAACTTCTGACTGGTACTGTAGCAGCACCCTTCAGGATGGTGATGGAGAGGAAATCCACTTGAAGTGTCTGAGGAAATTCTTGGTAACACCACACTTCAAACCTTTAGTACACCATAAGTCATGCTGGTATAATATCCAAAGTAGCACCTATCAGACATTCTTACTGTCACCCATCTTTATTATGTAATTGTGACCTTTTGGTGATTTTTTTTTTTTTTTCTCATAATAAGCTTCTACCTCTGTGTTTAAACCATGCATCACTGCACTTTTTACCCTTTCTGTGAAAGGTTTAACTTCTAATTGTGTCACTGTGACACAAAGGTGTAATGTTATGTTTGTCTGTAGCTCCCAAGTGTATCTTTAGAGGGTTTGACGACTGAACTTAAATTTTTATTTTGTTACTAAGAGTATGCAGCTTAGTTCATATCAGTTAAAAGACAAAGTAGGCATCACGTTAGAAACGCAGTCCTATAAGTGTGAGATCATCACCAACTGTACCTGAGCAAACCTTTGCACCTGGAGTAAATTTAACCCGTTAAAAGTGTTGCCAGGACATAACGTGCTTTGTAACAGTATTTGTACACCTTAAACTTTTCCTCATTTGTCATTTTACAACTAAAGAATTTAATGTATTTTATTAGGATTTTATGTGATAGACTGACAGTTTTAACAGGTAGAAATCTGAAAAGTGTGGCATGCATTTGTATTCACCTCCTTGAGTCACAACTTTGTAATTTGCTGAAATTACAGCTGCAAGTCTTTTGGTTTTGGTTTTGGTTTGCCCATCTTGAGACTAAAATAGTGTGTCCACAGTTTCTCATTTGAATTTGGGTTTGGAATTTGACTGAACTATTGTTACACATCAATATGCTTTCATCCAAGCCATCCCACACCCATCTCTGGGTGTATGTTGTGTCCTCGTACGGATCTCTGCCAGTCTCACATCTTTTGCAGCTCCTGAAAGATTTTCTTCCAGATTATCCCGCATTTATGCAATCCACCTTCCCATCAACTGTGAGCAGTTCATCTAAAGAAAAACATCCGCTATTGAGAAGGTGTGTTTAGGGAGATGTGCTGTGTTATTTTTTCCTCCACACAAAGTGGCTTGCATATTGGTCAAACAATAAAAGTACCTTCGACATGTTTGCTGTGCCCCCTACATGGCTTGTGGCAAATATTTTTTATGACTTTCTTTTTGGTATTCCATAAAGGCCAGTTTTATAATGGGTCACTACTAATGCCTGCCTTATTAACAGATTTTCCCACCTGACATCTCTGCTGCTCCTTCAGAGTTATAGTCTCCTTGCCTGTCGGTCTTGGTGATTGGCCATGTATTGGTAGGTTTTGCAGTTATGCCATATTATTTCCATTTTTTAATTGCTAGGTTATGCGCTGTGAGATGTTCAAAGTTCAGGGAATGCTTTAACCTAACCCATCTTTAAGCATCTCTGCAGCTTTATCACTTACCTGTCTGCTGTGTTTCTTGGTCTTCAAGATGTTGTTTGTTCAGTAATGTAAATTAAGTTTTTATATTTATGAATTAGGTAGCCCCTGGCAACATTTGCTTGGACTGGATTTTATTTAGGACTATCACATTAAAAATGGGGCAAGTAAAAATACATGCCACACTTTTCAGAAAATGTCACCAGCGAGTTTCATTTACTTTTCACTTCACAATTATGCACTACTTTGTGTTGCTCTACCAAATACAATTTCTATAAAATACATTAAAGTTTGTGGTTGTGGCATAATTTGAAAAGGTTCAAGGAGAATAAATACTTTTGAAATGCACTGTATGTACTGTAATAAGTAATGTTGCTTAATGATGTAATGTTGCTTTTGCTGTGTGCATTTGTTGGATTATTTGGATGACTATTCAAGCTTTA
Source organism: Anableps anableps (assembly GCA_014839685.1). Lineage (NCBI taxonomy): Eukaryota > Metazoa > Chordata > Actinopteri > Cyprinodontiformes > Anablepidae > Anableps > Anableps anableps. The sequence goes on along the minus strand of CM026087.1, from coordinate 9,970,000 downwards.
GGCGTAGAGAATATTATCAGCAGGTATAAGAATGGACCATTTTGGCTTCTGTTGTGTGCAGAAGCAAGAAAAAAGCTGTTACTGTTGTTCATAACTGATAGCTTTGAGTGTATGAGTTGGATTTATTGAAAACTGTATGTTTCTGTGTGTATGTTGCACAGTGTAATAAATTTTTCAGCACTGACTCTTCAACAAATATTTCATAGTCTAAGGCTTATCAGACAGGACAACTGTGACCAGGATCCTTGGATGTATTTCATTTAAAAAGTCCAGACTTTAACAGATTCAACTTTCCAGAATTGTCAGTTCTTTATGTTCATCTTAAAATATGAAATACTGAAGTTCAATATGAATTCATGGCCTAAGGCTTCACAGTGGAAGACGGTATAGGAGGAATGCGAGACAAGCCGAGTTTTTGTCAAGAACCATTCATCCACGTTAATTCAAAGTGCTTTGTTAGAAAACTAAAAAACAGAGACAAAAAAAAAAAAAAAAAAAAAAAAAAACACATTAGAAATTTGAAGCATCACAAAACCATGAGACAAAATCACAAAAAACCAAGGACAGAGTAAAAAATACAGCTTTTTAATGGTGGGATAAGAAATAATGCCTGGAAATATATGTCTTTTCTCACACATATTTTCTTTTTCTATTTTTATCCAGCCATGGTATAAACTAAAATCTAAATCCAGACTTCTCCAAACTGAGTCAGAACCCTGTTTGAGACAGTCAACAGGCTGTAGACTGTATTGGCTATAGTAGATCAGCCAACCTACCTCAGGGGGAGTGGTTTAGTTCAGGAGGCAGAAACACAAGGGGCAAATTTAATAGTCATAAGAGTGACAGAGACAGGTAGAGCAAGTTCATTTATTTATTTAGCTTTAGTCTGTCAGCACAATGTGGGCTCTAAATGAAGTAGATGAAATGGACACATCAGACACTCCGTGGTATTGGTATTATCTTGCAGATTGTGGGAGGTGGCACAGATTTGAGGTAAACCTTTAAGTATTCTTTGAATCTCTGTAATTTGTTGGCTGTGTGATTATGATCGCTGCTTTCATCCTTTGTTTCCATCTTCCAGGATGACCCCAATAACTCCATTAGAAGTGAGGACATAGAGAGATATTATTTGAGAGACTCCAAATCCTTAATGAATGTAAATACAATGAGCTACCAAAGCAAGATTGACTTTTCAGGTATGTATGAACACCCACGCTCACAGTTTTGGTTTACTTCCAGTCGAAATCAGCTGAAATGTGTGTTCTGTACAGCGATGATGCAGACGGACCTCACCACAGGAAGGAAAAGAAGAATCCAACGCAATTTTAATCTTGAGAAAAGGTGAGGTATTGCTAGTGGCTCCCGTTTACCATAGCACTGCAAGTTCAGTTTGATTTCTTAGAAAGTGAAAGTGAAACCATTACTGCAGTTGGGACTTTGCTCGTGTCTTCCTGCAGCTGTTCCTGTTTCTGTGAGCCGCCTGTTTTCTGGGAAAATATTGATCCTACAGCTCCTTACCAGGTGAGGAAAAAAAAAATATAAATGTATATCAAAGAGGACAAGCCTGGTGTGTTATGCTGGAGTCCACCAGAGTTTAGCTTCCTAAACATTCCTGCACATTATCTCTAAATAAGAAAAAAACTATCTTGGAATCAGTTTTAATTATAACAATTTATAGAACTTGATTTCTTTTTTTTTTTTTTTTTTCAATTGTTCCACTTTGTTGGAAAACTGTAACTACACATGGCAACATGATCCATAGCTACTATATGCAAAATAAGATAGCAGCTGTTTGTGTTAGTGCCAAACGGCATTTGAGTGGCTATGGACATTTAGCAATGAAACAGTGTGACCTCATGTAGGATAGTTGCTTGAATGGTTTTTATTTCATTAATGATTCATGTTCAGAATGTAGCACATGCAGGACATATCAGTTGATCTGTAAGATCATCCATAAACCTGGTATTACAATGTTTTCTGTTTTGACACAAAAACGTTTATATGGGTTGTGGCATTCCCTCTAAACCACTGAGGTTTTTAATTCCCTCAGTGGGTTAAAGAAGTTTACATGAAGTTCAACAAGCGAGATGCAATTGCTCCGTTTTAAATCCAGTTTGCTGAGAGATGAACAGGGAAATTAGAAAACCTGCCTGTCAGATATTTTATGGCCTATAATATGATGAATGGTTTACCATTCAGTGGGTACCTGAGAAGAAAAAGAGCATGCTTTTGTTTTTGCTGAACACCTTTATACACTCACTGAGTAAAGTATTTAGTACTCCTGCTGAACTTTTCCACATTTTGTTATATCACAACCACTAACCTCTGTATTTTATTGGGATTTTATACAATAGGGTTGCCAGTGGTTGTTTTGGCTGCTCCTCTGATGAGTGTTGTGCTTACCTTAATTTATCCTTTTCCTTTCTTGTATGTTGGTCTATCACATATAATCCCAGTAAAATAAACTGTAGTTTTTGGTTGTTATATGACAAAATGTGAAAAAATTCAAGTGAAAAGAAAACTTCTGCAAGGCACTGTATGTGTGTGTCATGTTTTTAAGCTGATCTGGCTGAGTGAGCTCACCTCAGAGTATCAGACTGTGGCAGATTATGTGACACATGATGGTCTCCTGAACAAATCCATCATATCTATAAGCAGAATACAGAATTTGGACCTCTGGGAAATATATTGCAGGTAAGAAAATGCTTTTATATTGATACTTTGTGCCTACTATATTCTCGTCTGTGTTTTTAAACCAATTTTCTCTCTCTGTATGCTTCAGGAAAAAGAAACAGCTTATGAAAATTAAAGGTGTCAAAGAAATTCCTGAAAGGCGCCTTTTCCATGGGACTGACAGTAAAAATGTAGACAGCATTTGCAAGTATAACTTTGATTTACGAATACCTAAAAAGAATGGAAGAACGTTTGGGAATGGTAAGACAGTCAATCCACTAATCATGTGTGTGTAATTAAAATATCAAACCTATTTGTTAAACTGGTCTGAATTTCTTTGTTCTTTTTCTTTCCATAGGTATCTATTTTGCCATCCATGCATCATATGCAGACAGATACAGTACCAACAGTACAGTTTTACCACATGATGGAAACACTAAAAGGATATTTCTTGCTCGGGTGATGGTTGGGGAATTTAAACTTGGACAACATGATTTACTGAAGCCAGATGATAAAAACTCCTATGACAGTTGTGTAGATGATGTCAATCATCCCAAAATATTTATTATTTTTGATCCAAATCAAATATACCCAGAATATCTTGTTGAATACCAGTAACCTCAATCAACTTTAGTCTGTTTATATGGACCATGAGTCTGTTGAATAAATCAATCTATCAATCTGCTGAAGAAAGCTTTTTACAATAAAATTATTTCTATGAAGCCAACATTTAAAATCTTATACAGAATAGATAATTATCCGATAATTTCATCCATTAGAGAGATAACAGTTAATGTCTAGTATAAAATTATGTTACTACTTGTTTAAAAAGACATTTCTATTAAGTTTCGACACATTATTATTACACTAAATATGTTCATATCCGAAGGGATCTACAAATAAACTTCATGGCAGAACCAAACCAAAGTTTGTGTGTCTTTCTGTTTCAGCCTGTTTTATCCATTTTGATGTATAAATAAAACAACCATATATGTTGGTTATTGTCTTGAAGTCGGTAACATTCGAATACAAATTTTGCACACATTTGTAAACAGTTTACAATTATTAATCACTGGTCTTCTTTCCAAACCAAAAATAAAAAATACAGGCAAATGTTGAAGAAACAACAGAAACATTGACTTGATGTCAAGCAAAATTTGAGGTGCAATGGTGCACTGCTTTCCAGGATGAAAACATCTGTCTATTCCTCACGGCAGACTGACTGTCCACAGAAAAGCGCAGGTGAAATAAACTATGTCTTTTCTGGAAGATGGATAGTCAAACAGCACATAGCATTAAAGACTCCACTGTGGAATATAGCCATCCTTATTCTGACAAGTGCAAAAAGTCCTGTAAAATGATCTTTGCAAAATGGTTTACTTAAATAGTGTCTTTGATCAAAATCTAGGATCCAAATAGATCAGATTGCACAAAAATAACCTGAAATTTAAGATCATTTTATCTGCCACTCAGCTAACTGTTATAAACATTTTATAAACAGACTTTAGTGTAACCCTATATCTCATTGAAGTTATCAAAAATTTAGGGAAGGTCTGTTTAATCTAAATAACCTTACTTATTTACTTTCTTCACTCATTTGTTAAAAACTTGAAATTAAATGAATTTTATCAAAGATATCAGCAGAGGGCGCTGTTGTACTAAGCAAGACAATATAATCCACCTCAACGTACGAGCAGTACCTGATAGAGCTGTACAGAAACCAAACCCTGCAAATCATTTACCTCAAGGAATATTATAGGTAGGGCAAAAATACTTCCTTTTCTGCTTCTTGAAATTGCATTTACACCTACTTAGGGAGGGGTGTTTTTTGTAGTAAAACCTCTTTGGAGATCCAAAAGTTTCTGGCACACCTCAATGAACTCCAAAGGTGCATGGAAATGAACTAAGATCTAGTGAGGTGAAGATACATGAAATACTTGCAAACACCTCCATTAGCAAATCAAAGCATTTCAGCTTGTGGCCATCACCAGGGTTATTATAAAACAAAAATGTGTTTGAATAAAAAAGTATAATACAGAAAAAAAAAATCAAATGAACATATCACACATTTAGACATAAACAGGCTAACCAATCAGCATTTAAGGGGGACAGTGTTTGCTGACTGGTTGAACCGGAGCCCAAACAGACAGCTGAACAACTTCAAAGTTAAAGGGAAATCACCTTACACAGCTAACTAGTTCAAAATATTTATGACGGAATTAATACTTTTAGAGCTCCTGTGATTTATATGTGATTTATGCTTATGTGTAATTTTAACTTGTCTGCATCTTACCTTACCTTAGGTAAGGTGATTCTTTTAATGTATTATACTGCTTTATTAAGACACCAACTCTTTGGTGTTTTGGAAGGCCACAAGCCGAATACGTGTTGGTCTGCCAGTGAAATTGTTTCCCAGTATTTCAGATGTTGCTGGACTCTTCACCTCAGCAAAAACTATTTTCCTGTAATTTTTTTACTTTAAGGCCAGTAGTGGTATTTTTGTTTGTTTGTTTAAACTCCAGGTTCAGTGTGACATTTGTAAAGATAGTCTTTTTGCTTATAATCTGGAGCTAGAAATAGTAATGCACTTACACTTCTCCAGAACTAAACATTGCCAGGACCCTATTTACTATTGTAGATAGGCTGGCAGTCCCCTCAGCACTTGTATCTGCCAAACTCTTCTTCATGCAATAACTTTTCAGATTTTCAATTACTCTATTCAGAGAATAAGTGAAGCAATATGTGGATTCACCTGTGGTAACTTGGTTATATCTCCTGTCTTTCTAGAATTTGTAGTGCACTGAGATTATTTCAAACCATTTAACTGTGTATCTTTGACAGCAAGTATTCCTGATCTAAAATATTACTTACTGCCTTATGGTTTCAACAGGTTTTTTAAAAGTGCTTTCGCTGTTTTGTATCTACATCACAGCACTGAGACTGCAATAGTAAAGGTAAACATGTGTGTTCCTCAAGGTTCCATCTTCGGTGCACTTTTATTCATCTTCTTCACAATTCCCCAAGATTAAGGAGGACTAATACATTTCCTACAATATTCATGGTGATGAAATATAACTTAACATCAAAAACTGTCAAGTGTCAAAATCTATTCAGGTCATTTCTGTCATATTCATACAGTTTTGATATTTGGTTTTATCCAATTACTTGTCTTGCATTTTCATATTTTTCTTTTATTGTGATACTTAAATTGTACCATTGTTCTTCTAATGTATTTTTGTATTAAATAAAACAATTTTATTTTTCTTCTCTTTATCTGTTCATTTATTTTTCTCTAAAGAACAATAAACTACATTATTTCTCATTGGTTCTATGTAAATATGTCTTACCTTTCTTTTGTGTGCAAGAAAAAAAAAACTGTTTCCATACGTCATATGTTTGAATTGGGTTTATGGAAAGCTGAATGTTTCTGTGAGTGTTTAGCACATTGTAGATTCTTTTCAGCTCAGAATATTCTACAAGTTAGTTTATAGTCTAAAGAAGAGCTTATCAGACAGAAAGCCTGTGACACACCCAACTTTGTGTCTTCATTAGGAAAAAGCCAACCGACCTTGAAGAGAGTGATTTAGTTCACGAGGCAGAAATACAAACTGACAGTTACCGTGTGTTCATTTATTTATTCAGCTTTAGTCTGTCAGCGCAATGCGGGCTCTAAATGAAGTAGAAAATATGGACACATCAGACACCCCATGGTTTTGGTATTACCTGGCAGATTGTGGGAGGTGGCACAGATTTGAGGTAAACCTTTATATCACTCCATTTTTAAGATTGTGTTGTTTGATCAGTATGTTAATGCTTTATTTTCATTCTGCAGGATGACCCCAGTAACTGCGTCAGCAGTGAGGATATAGAGAAATTTTATTTGAACGACAAATCCTTTATGACTGTAAATGCAGGCAGCTACATGAGCAAAATAGATTTTTCAGGTATGTATCAGATCACCCATGTGATCTCAGTTTTGGTTTACTGCTTGTGAAAATCAGCTGAAATGTGTGTTTCTGTGCAGTGATGATGCAGACAGACCTCACCACAGGAAAACAAAGAAGAATCCAACGCAACTTCAATCTTGAGAAAAGGTGAGATAATACCAGGGGATCCCATTTATTACAGCACTGTCAGTTCAGTTTGATTTCTTGCTAAATGAAAGTGAAACCATGACTATAGCTCAGATTTTGCTCCTCCCATAGGTGTTCCTGTTTCTGTGCTCCACCTGTTACCTGGGAACATTTTGACGCTACAGCGCCTTACCAGGTAAAAACTTTTTTTCCCAGTTTATCTTTATAAATTAAAAAGTTATACTACTGAAAAACACCACCCAACACCACCAAACTCCTAGCACTCATGCCACTCAATAGAAAAAAAAAAACAACAATAAAAAAAACCCACATTCTTAGAGATGAGTCATATACCTATATAAAAAGCTAACACCGGGTATAAGCATTTTGTAATAAGATAAGGTGACCCAACATTGGTTATTTCACCGAAAGATTTTCTATGTACAAATAACAGAGCTCCTACCCATATTCACTGCTCCAGATTTAAATGAATAAATCAGAGCTTCCTTTCTCATATTTTTGTTTTAGTTTTTAGCAAGAAAGTTTATTCAGCTGATCTTTCGTCACCAAAGAAAAAGTAAAGTTGTGTCATTAATGAACCATTGTAAGTATCAAATATTTTTATATTTTGAAAATCTGTCTGTTTAGATAGGTATTGTATAAATAATCTTGTACAATTTAGAATATATGTAAATATCAAAATGTTTTGATTCCTATTGATATCCAAGGAGTGAAAATCAAATAAATAAAAGTGATTTTAGCAAATTTTAAATTTAATCAAAGCAATTTTTTTAATACTAATTATATATAAATAAAATTTAAATTTTTTTTGCATTAAATAATTTGATAAATTTAAATATAACTTTTAAATTTTGGTCTTTAATATGAAGTTAGTTATTTAAATGTGAAATGTGTGTAATTAATAAAAAAAATATTGAAGTTTAAATTTATTAAAGTTTCATTCATAAATTTTGAGTATTTGTTTCATAATTTTGTTGTTCCTGTGTTCCAGCACTCTCCAACACACCTGAATCAAATGGCTGAATTCCCTCATCACCAGGTCATCCAGATCTGCAGAGAGGCCTGCTAATGAGCCATTCATTTGATTCCCGTGTGTTGGAGAAGGGATGCATCTAAAAGTTGCAGGATAGTACATCTCCAGGACTGGAGTTGGAGCATTACATGATAAAATAATTTAAACAGCATCTGTCAATCGTATTATTCTAAGTCTGTTTCAGACAAGTCATTATTAGCTGCGTAACTATTAAACTAACGTATATTTTTATGTAACAAAGAAGCTGTACTTTAGTGAACTGTTAAATCATTAAATAATTACCTATATTATTTGTAGTTGGAAATAAATAAAAATATTTTAAAAATATAAGTAGTTAAATATTACATGTATTAAAATATGTCTTTCCTTAAAACATTTATCATTATTCCTCTATTTATGGTCTTGTCCTGCTACACATTATTTATCTCCATTATTCATTTAATTTAGCCTTGTCCATATTTGTCAGCAGGTCGGGCTAAAGGGATGTAGACTTGCTGTGTAGGTTAACCAATCAAATGTTAGCATCTATTTGATGAACTGCAGTGACAGTCTGAATCAGTTTATGGCACTCCAGCACAGGAACTATGAAATAACCTAATAAATACCCCCCAAAATCTATATCTCTTTAACATATAATTGATTAGAATTTGATTTCATAAAAGATTAACATTTAATAAATACATTCTACATTTTATTAGTTACAGACACATTTAATGACTATAAAAGCCTGAAATAATTAGCAAATGTATTTATAAGTGTTTAAACTATTAAATAAATAATTGCTAGAATTTTATATTTATGGTATTCATGCATTTTTAACCCTCTATACTCCTCACACCTTAAACCTTGGTGTCTTTTATGTTCTACAGTTGATTCCACTAGGTAAAACCACCCCAGAGTATCAGAATGTGGCACATTATATGACACATGATGGACTCCTGAACAGAACCATCATATCAATAGTAAGGGTTCAAAATTTGGACCTTTGGGAAATGTATTGCAGGTAAGAAAGGTCATTAATATCAATGTATTATCTTTTCTCTTCTAGTTTAAAAAGAAACTGTTGTTTTGTGTTGTTTTTTAGAAAAAAGAAACAGCTAATGAGGCTTCAAGGTACCAACAACATTCAAGAAAGACGGCTTTTCCATGGGACTGACACAGAAAATATTGCTAGCATTTGCAAGTATAACTTTGATTTACGGATAGCTGGACAACACGGGGCGCTGTTTGGCAAAGGTAATGAAATCCATATCGAAATCCTATTAGTGTGTGTGTAATAGTGCGAAACTTACTTTTTTAAGCAGATTTAATTGTTTTATCCTTTTTCTTTCTGCAGGGATATATTTTACCTCTCGTGCATTTTATGCAGACATATACAGTCCCATCAGAATATCTCCAACAGATGGTAGACTTACCAAAGTGATTTTTCTTGCTCAGGTGATGGTTGGGAAATCTAAGCCTGGACAGTTTCATTTCTGTAAACCAGATAACGGCAGTCTTGAAAACTTTCATGACAGTTGTGTAGATGATCTCGATGATCCCATGATATTTGTCATGTTTGATCCAAATCAGATATATCCAGAATATCTTATTGAATATGAACCTTAGTCTGTTCAAGAAAGCCTTTAAAAGAAAACTTGTGTACATTTCCTTTGAAGCCCATATTTACTCGTGTAGTGCAGATTGTTTGATTTATATTTAATTTATTTGATTTTTCTTATATTTCCTAGTTTACTGTTTTTTGAAACATGATCACAATCTATAGATTTAGGTATTCAGAGATTTAAAAGTAAACTTAGAGGCAGAAAAAAATTAGCACTTGTTTCTTTATTCCTGTTTCAACCTCTTTTGATACATTGAAGTTTCCTGCTTCTTGGCTGCAAGATTGTATTCCTGCAGTCAGGAAGCCACATGCAGATGTGGATTGTAAGTCACTGAAAGTGCTAACACCAAGAATTATTACAATGATCAATCTGTTCTTTAAGAGTTCAGAAGGATTAGGCAGGTCCTGGCCTCTGACTGAGGAATAAAAGAGAAGGATTGTGGAGATGTTTTTGCAGATTTCTTTTTAGAGCATGTGACAGTTGTACAAAGCAAAATCTTTAGCTTCAAAATGCTGTGTAGTCTTTTTAGTGCAAAGCTGGCCTAATTTCTAGCTAACTGAAAACATCTGTCTGCTCGACTTTGCTTTTCTGCTGCAGACAGCGCTAAAGCTTCAACTTCCCCTTATCTAGAAATTATTACTCTGAAGAGTGAAAAGATGTGCTGTGAAAATCAATCTTTTTAAAAATCTTTTACCACAGAGGTGTGTATTTGAACTAAATTTATGATCAGATTGTTTGAGTATTTCTGGGAACTCTGAGAGAAAAAAAAAAAAAAAAATCTTAAGCTAAACCGATTAAACATTTCATGAACAGAGTTTGATGGAAATTTCTATCCGATTTAGGACTTAGAGTTTCAGGGTCTTACCTAAGTCGTTTATGTAAAAGAAATGAAATTAGATGTACTTCATCACAACTGTCAGCAGAGTGCGCAGTTGTATTAAATAAGAGTTATGAGGCAGCTCAATGAATCCATGTTTTTTCAGGAGCAGTGCATAAACAGGTGTCAGGAAATCAATGACCTCAGGTGGTTTCATAAGCAAATATCAGAGAAACTTTATTTGCGTTTTGCACTCAGTTCTTCTTATCCTATACCTTGTCTTGAATTAAAACAAAATCACAATCAACTTTTTTGTGTTTTTTTTAGTTTCTGTTTTGCTTTGTTTTGTTTGCTATATTTTTCCAATTCAAAACCCTTTCATTATTGACAGCATTACTGCTGCAGTTTTGAGCCACCTGCAAATCAGCACCATAGCCCTTTGAAGTATTACATATTGAAATTTTTGTGCCATCAACATCTACACATACAACTGGAGAATTTGCATCAAACTTGGCATCTAATTTGAACTATACCATACTATACCCTGGCTTACATGAGACTTTTAGTTAGTAAAGTAGAGTATGATAAGCAAGCTGCTTGCACTGACAACGTATTAAATTTTCATGTATAGAGCATGTGAACTCTCAATTTATACCATTAGCTTGGATATTTTTCCCCTTTATAATTTAAATCATAATTTAAAAACTGAATCTTATATTTCCGGGTGTTATCTTTGTCTGATATTAACATTTAATTTATGATCTGAAACATCTGAGAGCAACAAAAAAAAAAAAAAAAAAAAAAAAAACAAGAAATGTGTAAGGGTGCAGATACTTGTCACATGACCATTTTCTGTTTGTAATGTACGACTTTCTAAGCTAGAATGCCATCATCTAGAAATGTTTTTTAGATGAATTATATGCTTCCACAGATGGATTCTGTTTTGCATTCATGTAAGAGCTTCTTTCTACATGTGAAAATCTCATACTGAATCCAGGGTTTATTAATTGAGTGGTATTAACATGATGGTAATGTAACCATATCCATCTCTAAGGAGCTCATCTGCATGCACTCTGTTGTTTGTAAGGGAATGAAACTGGATTGAGATTTAACAGATCTCAAACATCTTACAGTATATTGTTTGATTTCTTTACATCCAGCATGTAAATCAAAGCTCTTTAACAAACTGTTCTCATCAGCTCCCTGAATCCCCCAACTTTATGTAACAAGTATGATCCACTTTAATAGTTGAATGGTCCAAACTTTATCTGTCCACCTGTAGATCAACATAGTGTTGCACATTTCGCTTTGCAATACTTCACAACAAACTGAAATTTTATTTGTGTCAGAAGAATCTTTTTCTTCTGGAGGAGTAAAATAACACCTAAAAGCTCAACTACTCACTAATGGGAGATTCAAAATCCCACACAGTAGTTCCCTTTGCTATTTCTAGTAATTCGCAGTTGTTACATTGTTTAGATATTCTAACCAGAAGAGATGAAAAAAGAGATGAAGAACAGAAACTTAACTGATTCCACTGCTGTCAGTTTTTTCTTCTCCACATATAATGATAAATGGGTGAATAGAGAGGCCGGGCCCCCACTGAAGACTGGTTTTTGGTATTCACATAAATTTTTTTTTTTATCTAGTCTGCATATATTTTATTCTGGATTTTTAAAATTATATATGATTGTTTAACTTGATGTTATCATGGGTGTTTCTTGGATGGATGGATGGAACTGTGGACAGGCAGATGGACGGACACTTTCTGTTTTAGAAAGTGATATGGAATATAAATATTTTTGCGACTGCTGTTATCTATACATCTAGAAGTGAAAAGTTTTTAAATCAAGTCCCATACTTTCCTTATTGTCTAGGGACCCTGTTTCCTCATTTCTAAACCCTGTGCAAGTTTTACTTGACTGTTCATTGGCCTCCTGGAAATAAACACTCACTTGAAAAATCTTTTACTTTTATTATGGAAAAGTCTTCATTGTTCTTCTTACAAAACACCAGACAGTTTCAACTAGACAGATTCTATAATTTAATTAAACATCACAATCATCAAAGAACATATAACACATGTGAAGAAACTCTCTGTGTCACAGATCTTCAGTTCTGTAACAGGAATCACAACCTGATATCCCTGAGCAGAGAGAAAAACGATAAGGATAACTGTCTGTTGCCTTCTAGAGTCCGTTTGGAGGAAAGAAAAAGGGTGAGATGATATGGCACAAAGTTGGCATTTATAATACATATTAATAAATTAAATTTCTTTTGATCACACAGTATGAAACATCGTCTGACACAACAAACAAAATACAAGTGCTTACAGATCTTGCTTGGCACCAGAGGTGTGAAAACTCATTACAAGCTTTGGCACCACTGAGATGTTTTAATTTTTCTGTCTGAAATGCTCAAAATGTACCAATCTTCACTTCTTCAACTGGAATGAATTGTGTTTATTTTGTAAGGTGGTAACAAAAAATCCTGTTGCATTCTTTTAATACCTTGTTGTCTTCCAGCATTATTTATTCAGGACCAATAGTTTAAAAAGGGATTCTTCTTCCATTAAAAAAACAACAAAAAACAGAGAATGGCACCCGTCATGCAATTTAACCAATAAAAAAACTGGTTGGCTTTGTGGTGAAAGCAACAGAGCCTGAAGCGAGATGCTACATCCATGCTATGCTCCCTTTAGATGATTAATTGTATTTCTTTAAATGGTGTATTATTTTGCTGAGAGTCGTAAACCTGCTCATATGTGTAAAACGTCATATCTGGTCTTTCCCTTTGTGTCAAAGCAGATAGTGATGCAAAACAGAATTTGATGGTGACAAATTTCAAAATTGGTTCAGCTGAAACAGTTTTAGTAAGTTCCTCATTTAAATTACTGTTACACACAATAATAAAGTTACAGTCAACTCAATATTTATGGAAATGCTGCAGTTTTTTCCCTTTTTTTAAGATGCACCGATTTTAGTTTTGTGGTTGATATCTGATTTCTTATTTTTGTAAAGCTTTGATCTTCTGACCAAAATCTTTGATTTCATGGCTTATGAAAACCTTTTTCTAGTCTTCTAGACCTAAGTGGTCAGTCTTTATTTAAATATAACTTATCATAATAGGATCACAGAGTTAATATTTGGATGTCCTTAGTGTTTTATGTTAGTGAGTTAGCATTACTAACTGTAAAGAGCAGTCTCAATGTGTATTCCCTCAACAGTGGTTCTCAAACTTTTCCCAGAAATTTCTGGATCCCTCCTCTAGAACAAGACTGGATAAAAAAAGGAAAACATGCAATATAATTTATGATGTTTATTTTTTAATTGTTTTTATTATTATTATTTTTTTTTTTTTTTACCATATTTGTTTTTTTTGTGTCAAAAATGTGATGTGGTTTTTGTTGATTTGATTAACAAAATAGAAGTTAAATAATGTTTAATCTTTTAGGAAGCATCAAATTAATATGTGCAATGTAATTAAAAACAAAATTTAAAAACTCCATACATCTTTGTAAAATTTCATAATGTATATAAAAAACTTTAAAAGAACAAAGAAAGCAAAGTTCTTTGGTGGGAATACATTTTCTTTCAATAGTCAGATCCTGACATTGGTATAGTTTAGAACAGTTTGGTTTCTTAGTGCTTTATTTTTTACGTAGGGTATTTTGAGTTATTTTTTCCTCTGGATCATGGATCCAAAAAAGATATCAAATCTCACTACTGTGCTCATAGACAAGCTCACTACTATTATGAGTATACAGATAATTATTTGTATTTCATTAACTCCAACACTAAAGAAACATTATGGGGAATTTTTAATGAGACTGTGAGACACTGTCAGAAGTGCAAAGAAACTGTTTAATTCAGTGAGTATCACAATGTTTTAAACACACGGCAGCCATGTTGGATTTTATAGTCTATAGTTTATAGAAACCTGTACCCATCAACCAAACATTTAGTGCCCCTCAGACAAGAAAGTATTTTATTTTTCTCTTTCAATTTTGATCTTTAGAAAAAAAGACAAATTAAGAAAGTCCAAATCTTGTTGTGTTACTGTTTTAAAATGTCGATGATCATGGTGGTACTTAACAAACTAGAATTTAATGAGGTGGTACTTGCTATAAAAAGATTGAGAACCACTGTCCTAAAGAATGTAGATCTTTACCTTAACTCTGAGATTTCAGAGAGGCTGTCAACATTTGTACCACAGCGTTCTCCATAGTAAAACTACACCTCAAATGGATAAAACGTCTGTACTTTGTTCAGCCTTCCTGTTATCTGCTGCTCTCTCTCTCTTTTCTTTGTCACAGTTTCTTACAACTTTTGAGCTTCCTCTGATGCTTCCTTATTCCCACACTAACACCATCAAACTGAATAGTGTTGTTGCTAGTGGTTACATATGCCTTGATTACTTGCTGGAAAAAGATAACATCACTGGTTGGAGCTGGTCCCTAGCCAGTTTCTCGGTGCATCGTTCCTTTTTTGTCTCCTTTAATAAGAGTTGTATCACATTTATGGTAAAAGAACCATTACATTTAGTTTTAGTAGTCTGAGCCACCAAATGGACAGTGTGGTGTAATGCAGAAGTTTGCCATCAAACCTCAAACACACCAAGCCTCATATTTTCTTTAACAACCATCCCAGAACTTGACTGAGAGTTTTGTTTCTGTCCTGCTCCATAACTTGAGCTTTGCAGAGAAACAAGATAGCAGTCTTCTCAGTTTAGGGGTCCCCTCTCTGCTTCGTCCTGAGCCCTTGCCGCTCCATGATATTCCACAGTTTGCGTAGGTTGGACTGGGTAATGGCATCGTCAGGTTTGAGTTGAAGAGCACGTAGATAGTTAGCCTCCGCCTCAGGAAGCTTCCCATTCAGGTGTAGGATGGCGCCAAGGTTCATCAGAGCAGCTGGGTACTGGATGAGGAAAAAGGCGTGGATCATCACAACAGACAAACTAGTGCCTTAGAAATGATGAGTGACATGTCAGGTGTTGTGTTTCAGGATTGCCAAAGTTGGAACCCTTATTTGGGCAAACTATTTTAAACCTGACCTTCTTAGCTCCATACTTGACACAGCCATTTATCAGAGATACATGTTTTAGGAAACTGGCCAGACTTTTTGTTAAAGACAAATACATTACATGCTGCAGCATTTTTGGGTCGCATCAACAGCTTTAAGAGACTTTACAAGAGCAAATTTAGGTTTTATTTAATTGATCTCATGTTTGGGCTTTTTTGAGGAATACAAGCTTTTGTTTGTAATAGGCTGAGGAAACAACAGTGGTGAAATGTACTTAAGAGTAAAATAATTCAAGATGTATAAACTTGACAATAATGAAATTTCACAGAAACAGGAGTGGGTGAACATCAAAGTACTACACCAAACAAAGAGGTAGGTTCAGACTCTGTATGAGATAGAGGTCAGTATTAATGTATAAGCTACCATCAATCAAAGACCCATATTTTTGCAGGTTGCAGAATAAATCCATTAGGTTTTAAATTGTGAATGAGGACTGAGAATCTACAAGGTCCTTAACAAATGTAACTGAATCTCCTACGATAGTTGTCTACACGTCCCTCTCACAGATCTGGCTTTGCTCCCGGGCCCCTGCACACTCACAGCATGATATATGGGTAGAAATTTGGCAACTAGTTCACACATTTTCTTTCTAAAACACAACAACTGGTCTCTTCTCAAAGAATATATTTCACTGGTAAACATCCCATTTTACCCGAGTGATCTTGAAACTTTGTTTTTCACACCTGATTGAAACAAATGAGATGGTAGGAAAGTTTCAAGCAGGAACCGTTGGTTTTTCTCAACTCACATGAGCTGAGTTAAATGTGAAAGCTTTTGTAAACTTTGTTCTGTTTAATGTTCCTTACAGGACTCATGTACACAGGTGAGACAAACTGCACTTATTCAGATAAATGTGGATTCCTCTGCCTTTGTAAACAACAGAAAACTGTTCCGTGGAAGATTAGGATGAGAACTCGTACTGAAATATTATATATACAGTACTTCACAGATGTTTTGTGTTCTCCTCATTTCTTTAAATAGTATTTCAAAGAAGCCAGATTGTCTTGTAGCTTTTCAATTATATCTTAAGAAAAAAACAAAAATAAAACAGAAACAGTTTTGCAGAATGTATTAAAATCCTTAAGTGTTTTTGATTGGACATTAGAATATGTTTTTAATGCTTTTAAGAGCAGTAACTGTTTAGTCAAGTGCATTACCAACCTCCATTGCAGTTCATTATGGAAATTACAGACAAAAATGTCATAAACGAGCCCTACAAGAATAAACCAGTAAACTGACAAACCAAATAGTGCGAAGTTCTGATCAATATTGTTTGGCTTCTTGGCACAGATCCATCATTTATGCACAGTCTGCAAATAAATTAACAGGGGAGAGGTTAAGGCTTTTGGAGTGCCATTACAGAAGCTTAGAGTTTGCTAATCAGGGAAGCCAATTTTAAACTGCAACAGACTCACAGAGTGCAGACCAGAAATGAAGCACCTGATCCAAAATCAACACCTTCGAGCCTGACTGAAATATGCGGTTGTCTTGAACACGTTACATGTCTTCTGGCTAAATGTTTTATGGTGAAATCAGACAAAGATTTATCTATTTGGCCATTTTCTAGCGGAGTCAAGATTAGGCTTTCTAAGACCAAAGAACGCTGTACCAAGTGTCAAGCATAGGGGTGGTAGCATCATGCTGTGGGACTGTGTTGCACACTGTGATACTAGTGCATTACACAAAATAGACAGACTAATAAAGAAGGGGGATTATGTCAAAATTTTTCAACTTGACCTCAAAACAACTATGTGTCTAAAACTTGGACACACTGTGCTAATTGTCAAGCATGGTGGAGGGAGCATCATGCTGAGGTTTGGTTTTTGAGCTACAAAGAGGGCTGTGACAATATTTAAACTGTATTTGTTGTGCATGGTCATATTATATAATCACCCAACTTGAATATATTAAATGAATACAAAGTATTCACTGAAGGTCAAAACATGAGCTAAGTATCCAGAACTTACCTAAAATTTTGAGGCATTTTGGGGTAAATAAAGCTTTCCAGTGAGAAAAACCACTCACATATGCATTACCTTTTCTCTGCACATACAGTGACTGTTGAATCTTTCATGACCTGAAACCTATTGGATTAAGCTGATATTTGAGAGTCTGTCGCTCACTAAGCAGTGTGTGAACAGGGAAAATGTCAGAGACAAAACCCCTTCTCATCCTGACAAATGACGAAAGAAACCCTCTGCATGTCTGAGTGTACATGAGGGATTTCAGGCTATATTCCAATAAATTTCAGGCCACTTTTTTTTTTTTTAACACAGATAAAAAAATAATGCTGAATTTGATTGTATTTGGGGGAAAAGCAGATCTGTTAACCCTAAAGCTGGTGAAAACTGATTCATATAATTAGATTACTTTGAAACAATTATACATTTCAGGTTCTAACAGACTGAAATAATGGAAAATATCTTTTAAGGGACATCTGGTGCACTTCAACTAATCTGACAGGAATGGTTGGAGGGAAACAACCGACAAGGAAGGTTTGCAGAGACTGCTTCAAAGAGTGCAGCAATATAAAACTGGTTAATGCAGTGGAGACATGAAGGTCAAACCCCTTTTTCACTGTAATGGTGCATAAGTTACAGAGCCCACAATCGCAAACCAGACGACCATAACAAATCACTGCAGCAAGCTTCACCCCAGGCCTTGTTCGTAAGATTTTAAATGAATTCTCCTATAGTGCACCTCCACACACCCTTCATCTTTGAAGTGACTGATGTACACGAGACAGAAACAGGATGTAATATCGCCAAACTTCCTCAGCCATGTGTGCTGACATCAAGAGACGTGATATTTCCCAAGGCTTCATCTGTTTAACTACACTGACATGATCGAGTGTTTACTGTGAAGACATGACTTCAATGTTGGACGGTAATAACCACTAAACTCATTTCTCTCTCTCTTTGTTGAGATTGCTCAAGCACATCCAGACATCATCTTGCAGAAATAAGCAGTTTCTATTTTCTGCTCAGCGTTATTGGAACAACGGAGCTATACCACAATGTCAGACTGATGGGGGGAAAAAGTGCATGATATTGTAAATTGAATTTACAGAGCAGACATATACGTAGCAGTTCCATAATAAGTGCAAACAGGCCCGGGTACTTACATCTGGTCTGAGGCTGGCTGCACGTTTATACTGCCGCTCTGCTGCTTCATTTAGATTGGCCTGTCTGAGAGGGAAGAAGAACACAGATTAAAAAAAGACCTAGAACCCTGCCTTTATATTGTTTTGTAGGATTCATGTATAACTCTCGGCCTCACTTGTCATACAAACAACACACTAATGTTTTAGTTTGAAGAATTTGTGCTTTAAAGTCACTTTCAGCAGAAACTGGTACAACTCACCCCATTCTCCCCTATTACTTATTTCTATTGAGCCCAAGTAGAAAGGGAAAATTGTGCACCATTCTGCTCTGACTGCTCAATAATATGCAACTAAAATATAGTTTATCAAAATTTATTTCTATAGCCATTTTTAAAAAAAAGTAGCCCATTGCTCAGCCAGGAAAAAAAAAAAAAAAAAAAAAAAAAAAAAATATATATATATATATATATATATATATATATATATATATATATATATATATATATATATATATAGGGAATTATTATATATATATATATATATATATATATATATATATATATATATATATATATATATATATATATATATAAATTCCCTTCTCACCCTCCACGGGTGGTCTTTCTCAACCTCTGAGCTCGGGTCCTCTACCAGAGGCCTGGGAGCTTGAGGGTTCTGCGTAGTATCTTGGCTGTGCCGAGAACTGCGCATTTCTGGACTGAGATGTCTGACGTTGTTCCTGGGATCTGTTTTAGCCACTGCTCCAGTTTGGGGGTGACTGCCCCGAGGGCCCCGATGACCACAGGCACCACTGTGGTCTTCACCTTCCAGGCCTTCTCCAGTTCCTTTCTGAGGCCCTGGTATTTCTCCAGTTTCTCGTGTTCC
Organism: Anableps anableps; assembly: GCA_014839685.1. Taxonomy (NCBI): domain Eukaryota; kingdom Metazoa; phylum Chordata; class Actinopteri; order Cyprinodontiformes; family Anablepidae; genus Anableps; species Anableps anableps. Next base: position 9,950,710 of record CM026087.1, on the reverse strand, counting down.
TTTTTCCTGATGTTGCAATCGCTTGGTATTGCTACATCCACCACAGCGGCTTTCCTCTGTTGTTTATCCACCACCTCGATGTCCGGTTGGTTCGCCATTACCATTTTGTCTGTCTGGATCTGGAAGTCCCACAGGATCTTAGCTCGGTCATTCTCCACCACCTTTGGGGGTGTGCCCCACTTTGATCTCGGGGCTTCCAGTCCATATCCTGCACAGATGTTTCTGTACACTATGCCCGCCACTTGGTTATGACGTTCCATGTACGCTTTCCCTGCCAGCATCTTGCACCCTGCTGTGATGTGTTGGACTGTCTCAGGGGCCTCCTTGCACAATCTACACCTTGGATCTTGTCTGGTGTGGTAGATCTGTGCCTCTATCGCTCTGGTGTTTAGGGCCTGTTCCTGTGCAGCCAGGATGAGTGCCTCTGTGCTGTCCTTGAGTCCAGCTTTTTCCAGCTATTGGTAGGATTTCCTGATATCAGCCACTTCAGTTATTTGTCGGTGGTACATCCCATGTAGGGGCTTATCCTCCCATGATGGTTCCTCCAGCACCTCATCCTCTGGTCCCCATTGTTTGAGACATTCGCTGAGCACATTGTCGGTTGAGGCTTTGACCTTGATGTATTTATGGATCTTGGATGTTTCATCCTGGACAGTGGCTCTCACACTCGCTAGTCCTCTGCCTCCGTCCTTACGGCTCGCGTATAGTCTCAGGATGCTGGATTTAGGGTGGAACCCTCCATGCATGGTTAGTAGTTTCCGAGTTTTAACATCCATGGTCTTTATCTCTTCCTTTGGCCAGCTTATTATTCCTGCAGGGTATCTGATTACTGGCAAGGCATAGCTGTTTATCGCACGGATCTTGTTCTTGCCATTGAGCTGGCTTCTCAGGACTTGCCTTACTCGTTGGAGGTATTTGGCTGTGGCTCCTTTCCTTGTGACCTCATCGAGGCTGCCATTTGCTTGTGGTATTCCCAGGTACTTGTAACTGTCCTCAATGTCTGCTATTGTTCCCTCTTGGAGTGAGACCCCTTCTGTGTGGATGACCTTCCCTCTCTGTGTAACCATCCGACCACACTTCTCTAGTCCGAATGACATCCCAAAGTCAGTGCTGTAGATCCTGGTGGTGTGGATCAGTGAGTCGATGTCTCATTTGCTCTTAGCGTACAGCTTGATGTCATCCATGTAGAGGAGGTGACTGATGGTGGCTCCGTTCTTGAGTCGGTATCCGTAGCCAGTCTTGTTGATGACTTGGCTGAGGGGGTTCAGACCTATGCAGAACAGCAGTGGGGACAGAGCGTCTCCTTGGTATATGCCACATTTGATGGACACTTGTGCAATTGGCTTGTAGTTGGCTTCAAGGGTGGTTTTCCACATCCCCATCGAGGCTGCAATGAAGGCTCTTAGAGTCCTGTTGATGTTGTACATCTCTAAGCATTCAATGATCCAAGTGTGTGGCATTGAGTCATAGGCTTTCTTGTAATCAATCCAAGCCGTGCACAGGTTGGTGTGTCGGGTTTTGCAGTCTCGGGCGACTGTTTGGTCTACCAGGAGTTGGTGTTTGGCTCCTCTGGTATTTATGCCGATGCCCTTCTGTGCTTTACTCATGTATTTATCCATGTGCCCACCTATCTTAGCTGCTATGATGCCTGACATGAGCTTCCATGTTGTAGAGAGACAGGTTATTGGCCGATAGTTGGATGGGACCGAACCCTTTGAGGGAACCTTCTGGATCAGGATTGTGCGCCCTTCAGTTAACCATTCAGGGTGAGGTGAGTCCCACTTTGTAGCAGCTGGTTCATTTGAGCTGCCAGTCGCTCATGGAGGGCAGTGAGTTTCTTTAGCCAGTAGGCATGGATCATGTCAGGACCTGGTGCTGTCCAGTTTTTCATACCTGAGACTCTTTCTTGGACATCTGCCACTGTGATAGTTACTGGGGCTTGCTCAGGGAGGTTGCTGTGGTCATCTCGTAGAGAGATTAGCCACTGTGCATTGCTGTTGTGGGTCGCCTCCCTTTCCCATATGCCTTTCCAGTACTGTTGGGTCTCCAGCCTTGGTGGGTCTGCTCTGTTGTTATTACCCTGCCATTGAGAGTACACTTTAGCTGGTTGGGTGGAGAAGAGCCGGTTAATCCTCCTGGCTTCATTTTCTCTCGTGTACCTCTTTAGGCGACTGGCCAAGGCTTGGAGCCTTTGTTTGGCAGTTTCGAGCGCTTCAGGTATGGGCATCTGGCTGTACCGCTTGGGTACCGGTCTTTTGATTGCACCTCTTTGGAGCTCTGACAATTGGCTCACTTCCCTCCTTGTTACCTTGATTTTAGCCTCTAACCGTCTTTTCCATGGTGGGTATTGAATCTCATGGTTGCTCCTATAGCCGAGCATCTCAAGGATCACTGATGCTGAGTTGTACACCAGCTCATTGGTTTCCGTTATGGTGGTGGTAGGGATCGTTCTCAATGCTGCATTCACATCTTCAATGAGACTTTCTGACGGTACTTCACTCAGCCGTTGTAATTGGCATCGGGATTGCCTGGTGTTCATTCGGGCCACGATCCTACCTCTCAGGTCAGTTGCTGCCTCGTTCAGCTGTGATGGTTCGTTCATTATTGGGGCTGCATACCCAATCTCCGGGTGGGGAGTTGAAGCTAACTCCCCTCTGACCTGGCGTCCTGGCTCCCCCTTGCCGTAGCATTTGTGTTGTACCTCGTCTATCTCAAGTTGTGACAGCATTTGCCGTTTGTGGATGTTGGAACACTGAGCTACTAGTTGTTTGGCAGTTAGTGTTGAATGGGGATGTCGACGTAACCATTCCTCCCGCATTCTTTGCATGTAACCCCTCTGACTAGGGTTACTTGAGTAGTAGCATTCCAACAGATCCAAGTTTTCACCTCTCGCCCAATTCCGTCTTGTTCCAGTAACCCATTTTTCGTGAAGGTGCCCTGGTTCCCCAGCACCTGACGCAGACCTTGTTTGGCCGGGCGACGTCTGAGCCGGCATGGCGTGTATTCCTTTATCACTCATCATGAGGTAGGCAGTAGCGCTATGCATATGAATGCTTTTACTTTTTGAATTAAGCTAAAGGACATAAAATATTTATGCTTATTGAACTACTGCACATTTTGTCATGTTACACCCACAAATCTGGAATTTATGTGACAGACCAACAAAAGTACTGCATACTTGTGAAGTGGAAGGGAAATGATACATCCCTTGAGTCACTGTTGTGCCATCTTTCACTGTATGATCTTTTGGGGGGTATGTCTGTACTATGTCAGCACATCTCCAGATAATCACTACTGAATTGAGGTCTGGACTTTAACTGGGCCAGTCTGACAAATGAATATGAATATGCACAGAGTAAATCTGAGCTGGATGGGGGGAACCCAGAGCTGATGAACAAACTGGGCTGTATTGGCTCATCACACGCTTTTGTTTTGCTTTTGGCCAAGAAGTTGCAGGTTTGAAGTAAACAGATGGCTCATTAACATCTCCAACACATCACTCAACCCATGCCGGTAAAGGGTATTAGAAAAAAAGCTACTTGGAGATGACATCCACCATAAAAAATACTGGTGGAAAGAAAATGCCTGGGATATTTATATCAGAGGAATTCATGTTTGCAGGAATATTTTTCAATTTCTCGGGTGAGTTGCAGAACTTTTATTGTTTTTACAATACATAACATGCCACCGGCATGCAGCTCTAGGTCTGCCTGGTCTGAGGATTGTGCTGACTAACTGTATCTGTAACACCTAGAATAAAATAATTATTTACGTTGGGCTTTATTCAGGCTGAAAGAAAACGTGTTATATTTATTGTTTTATATCCACTTATTTGAGGGAATCCCAAGCCGTTCGTTCTCCACCCATGTGGGAAACTCTGCAGCGTGTATTTAGGCATGGTTTAATTCCACAAGAGCTCAGCATTCACAGACTCCATAAGAAAGGCTAACAAGAGAGAAGCTCACAGCCTTATTGTAAAATGGAACAAAAACTTACAATTTCTAAAAATATATATTTCCAACTAGATAAGTCATACCTGTTGAGAGTAGTGATGACATTCATGGGCGATTCCATTCCTTTGAATGGCTTTTTTTTTTTTTTTTTTTTTTTTTTGCCATGAATGGCAGGACTTAAGCCTCAATTAGTGAGAGTTGTTCTTTGTTATTTTTATGATTTAGCTTGTTTATAATGATCTGCACACAAGTCAGCAGCTACTATAACCAGTTAAACCAGTTTTAGCTTCAATAAAGCAATCAAAAAACTGCATTTTGGGCAAATGGTTACTTCAGTAAGCTGGCTTATTATGAGATAAGGCATTTAGCATTTTGTGTTGCAGCTCTGGTTAATAACTTTGGTTGGTCAGTATTCATTCTAACCACATGGATGTAAAGATGTTACTGGAGCCAAAAAGCCTTCAAATATCAATGAGTCCTCCCTCACATGTTACAGCTGGATACACAAGTCAGCAACAGTTCATGTGCCCCATACATAGAAAAACATTGAAAGAACACATGAAGCAGACTTTGCTTTGCCAAAGCTAATAAAGTAAAAAAAAAAAAAAAAAAAAAAAAAATCCTTCCTGACATAGCAATTCATATTTATAAGTCTGCAACATAAGTAAAACATGGCTTCAACTTCTTGAGTTCACTTGGGTTCAAACACTCATGACATATTAGCTTCTTTCCTCTGTTTTGTTTGGGGAATTGCTAGAAACCTTAAAATGGTAGATAAAGATTCAAGAAGGCTGAAGTAAATGCAGCCATGGGAAATCGTTAAGACACACAGTTTTTTTTTTTTTTTTTTTTTTTCCCCAAGAAATCTTCTATATCAGTGTACAATCTGATTTCTTTTATATATCTGGAAAAGAAAAAGATGTATTTGCACATGAATAACAAAAAATTACTTTTTTTTTAACTTATTAAGATATCCAGAGGAAAACCCTGCTCCCTAACAGATAGTGTCACCTCCTTTAGTGGAAATATTTATATATTAATATTAATAAATAAGTAGACATCCACCAGTCTCTGACATCAGTCTGAGGAAATTTTTACCCCAGTCCTTGCTTTCAGTTGTAAGATGTCAGACGATTTTTTTTTTTCTTTTTTGCATGGTGTTTCAAGTCACCCCACAGCACCTCAATGAGATCAAGATTTGGGCTTTGCTTTGTATTTCCTAGTTTTCAGACAGTTTATGCTTTAGATCACTGTGATGTTGCAGGATCCAGTACTACTTCACTTCAGATATTTTTACAGTTGTTCTCCAGCATCCTCTGATACAAAGTGGAGTTCATGGTGGATCCTTTGATGGTGAGCTAGCCAGGACGTGTTCGTACAAAGGAACCCCAAACCATGACACTTTCACCTCCATGCTTCACAGCTGATATGAGGTTCTTTCCCAAGAACGTTGGTTTATGCTAAACATGTCCTCTGTACTGGTTTCAAAACAATGTAGCTTTAGATAGCGGTGTCCCGATACTGATACTGGCATTGGTATCGGGCCCAATACCAGCGTCAAGTACTCATACTTGTTAAAGCAAGCCAATACTCCAAACTGATACCATGTTTCTGCTGCAATCCCTCATTTTGACAGATTACACCCACCTGACCACTTGGTGCTGACGCGCAGTTTCAACTTTACCCACAGAGAACACCGTGGAGGTCACTAAATCAATCAATATAAGAAACCTTTCTGTAAGAGTATCACCTCTGATCTGGATGCTATCTGAGAGCTGACGGCGGCGCATTGATGAGTAATGGACAAGAGGCTTCGGAGTGCGTCTTGAGTAGCTGACACTGCTGCAGGATTACTCATTCTGAGAGTCTTGCTGACTTCTGATCACTTCAGTATTTTAACGTATAATTTGATAAAGCATTTGAAGACTAAACAGCCTGTATGTCATGCTCTATTTATAATTTGTTAAAACAGTCAGAGGGACTGTAGGCTTAAAAAGAAGACCTTGATCTAAATAAAATAATTTTGTTTTCAAAAGTTGTTGGGTGAAGCAGAATAGGACTTGTTAATTACTTGGTATCAGTACTCGGTATCAGCGAGTACCTAAACTGAAGTACTTGTACTCAGTCTTGAAAAAACTGGTATCAGGACACCCCTAGTTTTAGACTCATCTGTGCAAAGAATGTTATTCCAGAGGTTTTAGTCTTCTCTCTGGCAAACTTCAGTCTTTAGATTCAAGTTTTCCCTAGAAAGGGAAAGGTTTCCTCCTTCTACACTTTACATAAAAGTTAAACTTTCTGATTGTACAGACATGCACTTTCATAGCACTGGTAGCAAGATTCTGCTGTAGTCCCTTTGATAACAAAATTTCTAATGCATAGGTATATGGCACATTGGGGTTTGTTTTGACATGATTTCACAAGCTGCCTGCGTATTCAGTGCTCCCTGCATGCATAAAACCGAGCAGGAAGTAGGAGTGTGCACGTCTTCGTGCGCACGCTGTTTGATGGACTTTTTCTCATCAAAGGATTGTCAGAATGTGTCTAAAACAGGATATATTTCTTCAACAATGGGACAAAGTAACTCACGAGAGTGGATTATTATTCATTATAGGTCTTAGTTGCTTATTCGACTGGATTTTCTGGCTATAGAATTCCACGCACAAACAGCTGTTACTTACAGGAGGTTACAGTAAGTGTAACTTTTTATTTTCAGCTTGTCTTCGTATAAAATGCCATTTAGATGGAAATACGTATCTAATGGTGTGTGTCACAGGTTCAGTTGCACAAAAAATATCACCGTGCACCACCACATATATTGTGTGTGCGTGCATATGTGTGATTATATGTGTGCGCCTGGGCATTTTACATATGAAAGCGTTTCGGTGTTTGGGGAAGGGGAGGTTTATTCTAGGTCGAGATGGGGCTTTCACGCCTTTCTATTGTTCGCTTCACTTGGTAAAAGGACAAGATGAGGCTTAGAGCGGCTGAGTTTTGTTTACTCTTATTCAGTGCGATCGCGTCATAAACATTTTGGAGAGGGAAAAACGGCACAGCCGACCTTAAGAGGAGGTTGTGGACTTACTCACTGATAAGCCAACATCTGAAGATGACCCATTTTTTGATGGAGATGACCAGTAAGTGTCTGAAGTTTTACAAAAAGTTTTTATTTTATTATTTGCTATTGACAGATAGAAATGCTTTGCTTTGTGGTGGGCTTTGTGTAAGTTATTTTGTATATGTGGGGGTAATTGTGGGCGTTTACAACACATGTTGCAAGTTGGATATAAGAGAAGAACTATTTGGAGGACAGTGTGTTTTTACTCTATATGTATATGTAGTGTTTACATTTACTGTAACCTCATTTTAGATATACCATTTATTTGATTTGGGTGTTGGGGCAATCACTGAAAACAGACTAGGATTTTTTTTTTACAATAAAGGCCTAACATTTTACTTCTTTTACAAATTAGGACATCTGCTCATGAGTGGGATCCAGCCAAACAGATGGTGGAGATGGGTTCTTCGTCAGATGAAGAGGATTAGACACCTTTGAATGCATGAGGAAGGAGAATAGAAGAGAAGAATGGAAATATACTGTATTGTCCCATGATGGAGAAATTTCTGTGTAACAGGGGCAAAGTGACAGGCAGAAAGAGCAAGGGGAGCTTGGGAGCAGAACACAGGGAGGAGACATCAACTCCAGCTGCAGACAGATGACATGGTGTTGAGAAGCTGGATATAATGCCACCCCAGCCCACAGTTACTATTTTATTTTGTTTAGAATTATACTTTTGCCATACTATCAGTGAATTTGTATATAGCAAAGTATTCCTCTGAGAATTACCTTTCAGGGGAGCCCAAAATGATGACTGTATGTTGAAGCATGGATGAGTTACACCCATTTGAAGTTTGAATGTCAGGCGTTTTCCAAATGGTGCCATTTGGAGTCTCCAAATGGCACCATTTGAATAACACCTGACATCATCACACAAAAACATTTCCAGAAAAGACATTTGTTGTGCTATTTTGATCAATCTTGAAATATATTGTTAAAACACTTAATTCTACAGTTTTGTTTTATTTTCCAGTCCATATCTTCAACACTCACTGTATAGTTACATGACAATACAGAAGAAAAAAAAAAAAATTCCATTTTTTTGTTACAAGCTTAATAGCTATATCCTAATTATAGTTAAAACATTTTTGACTACAAAAACTGAAAATTTAGCTTGATATCTTTACAAAGAGACCAAGCTTTTGCATGCACTCCAAAGGGTTCAAGAACAGCAGCTGATTTAATTTGGGTATGTGTTTTCAGGCGTTTTTGATGAATTTGGTGTGGCAAGTTAACAGGTTAAACTGGATAAAACTCCTTAAAAATGCTACTAATGATCTTTTAATCTTGTGCATCTGATGTAATATACCTCTGTTTAACTTTAGCAATCTTGAGAAGGAATAAATGTGGTGTTTTCCTTTATCCCTCACCAGAATTAGCATTTTTATTACATTTTAAAGACAATTTAAGACTCATTTTCAACCGTTTTTATTGTTTATTTATACTACTTCAGTTTCTCAGTGTTGTCCAAATATGTTAATAAAACCTACAAGATTTTGTTGGGTGTTCTAATTTTGTTAACAACCTTAGATCAAATTTACACAAGCCAAGACTTGTAGCTCATCTTCACATTTCGTTTTAGTGTTAACAGGTGTTTGTCACATCATTAAACCCTAATCACTTTAGATTGATGTCATGAAGTGTCTCAACTGAAAGAACCAGTCAGTTGGAACACAGCAGGCTAATCTGTCATTGAGATATATTCTTGTGCTTTCAACAGCAAACCACAGCCAAGCCCTGAGAATTTCGACTTGTTACAAATCCTCTGTGTTGGTGCTCTGAGAGGAATGCCGGCAGGCGGTAATGACTTCAGCAGATATGTAGAGCACAAAAGAATTAAGATTCATCATTCCAATATTCCATTCAGTTGCAGAGATACTGGGAGAGGGAGGTTGTGTGAAGACCCATTTGACACATTTTAGGATTTATAAGTTGCCTGTATTTGTGCTTGCCAGACTTATGATCGAAAATTCTCCAGCGGCTCTATTCATAAGCCCTGGGGTAAAACCTTATTATGATGGACTGAAACTGCATAGATCTTTATATGTGTATCATAATAACTTTTATTTTTAAATGCCATTATAAAAACATAGCAATGAAAATAAACTATAAATGCTAAAAGGAGGTGGCGACAAATATGGGATTCCAAAACATTTCTAGAAACATGTTGCCATGTCAAGGTGGGGGAGCCCCATTTGAATGCTATGTTTCTGTTTACAAGCAGTTTTAGCCGACCTTAGCATGTGGGCAGCATTGAAGACCACATCAAATTCATCAATGTCCAGCTCCGCAGCTCTCTCAGCCATCTCCGCAGCTTCTTTAGGACGAGACTGCTCCAACAGGAACTGACCTGGAGATAAGCAAATTACTTCTTTTATTTCTATTAATCCTTCAGCAGCATGGCATCAACAAAGCAGAAGGTAGGCTAGATATATATAGAATAAATAATCAAAGAATATCTGTAAACTACACAATTAAGATCATGGTTTCTTGATGATGGCTCACTTTTAAAGATGAGTTTCCAATATGCTACCCTGAAACTAACTCCTGTAATTTAATTGCCCTGAACCCTTGAACTTTCTTGATATGTTTGTCAGGTGTATTTTAATTGCAGTGCTGGTTAGGTAAATAAAAATAACATTTCTCTTCATTAGTCTACCATTTGTAACAGTGTTGCTGCTTCAAACAGAAAAGTATTAAAACTAAGAGATGTACAATAACCGCTGTAAGTCTTCATAGGGATAACTTGTTAATCAGTTTGTAACTTTGTTCTGGAAGACAAAGCTCTGCAACTGGACACAAGTATTAATCTCAGATTGTTTCACAGCAATTACAGTTTCAAACTCTTTCAAAATCGCTTAAACTTTATTAAAATAGTTTCACTTCAAACTATGATAAAGTGTTGTGTTTGTCTTTATTTGTACCTCGAAGCATACACATGGTTAAAGCATAGTCAAAGATAAGGTAATTCATTAAGAATTATGTTTCATAAAGTCATAAGGGGGGTCATAAACCAATCATCAGGGTCGTATATCACTATTTGACCAATACTATCCGCAATCATTTCTCATAATGCTGAGAAAACTCATCCAATTAGAAATACTTAGGACCCTTCTTACATAAAGGTTCTCCCCAAAGCTTCAGTCTGTGATCCTTGGGAGTTTGAGATTTGGATTTCATTAACATTTGTCTTTTAATCATTTCCTTGTTTGTTTATATTCATTAAGTCTTGCCATATCCCATTCAGTTCCTGTATTCATTATTGCTAGTAAGGTGTTGCCATATAAGGTTCATTGTTGCGTATTTATTATCTTTATTAATTCGTGCACTCTATTCTTTGTGCATTTGGATTTAGTTCCTTTTGATTAGTGTTATTCTGCCCCCCTTGATTTGTAGTTTTCCTTGTGTCTCAGTTCTTCTCCAGTGTTTATGATTTCTCTTCCCTCAGCCTGCCAGTCTTCACAGCTGTTACCTATCACCTAATTTTCCTCTGCCTACATTCTGCCTCAGCTGTTCCCCATTTGTCTCTGATTTGTTCTCCTAGTTGTTTTGTCATGTCCACCCCTGTTTCAGTTTATAAGCTCTTTGGTTCTCATTGTTCATCACAGGATCCTCCCATTATCATGCCTGTTTTTTCTTCCCATGCTTCAAGTCTTTCATTGTAAGTTATCTCTTATTTGTTATAATTATTCAATTTCAATTCAAAAGGTTCCTGTAGTCAAACATGCTTTTTAAGAAGTTTACTCTCCATTTGTTGTTCACATTAATTTCACACCAATAATGTTGAAATGCCGTATTCTGATAGCTAAAAAAAGCTCTTACGGATCACATTTTTTAAAACCAAATCTATTTAATGAGTTACTTTTATAGACAGCTTTTACCATTTGAATAATTTTTTTTGTGATCTTGTTGACAGACAAAAATAGAAACAGTTAAAAAAAAATCCTAAGGTAAAGTCGTGTTAACTCTAAATGAGTTGTTACCATAAAAATAAGTATAGTAATGGAGTCAAAATATATCAAAAATGAAAAAGAATTAAGAAAAAAATAAAGGAGGCTCCAAGCTCTACGTTACTAAAAGCTACTATGCTACATACAGTTGGAGCATCATTTGTTCACACTCCTCTTGTCATAATGTGCAATTCTTTTATTAAGTTCAACACTTACAAGAGGTTTATGTAAGTAATACTGCAGCATAAGATACCTCTTTCTATCAGTGAGCAAAAATAACTTCTTTTATTAGAGGCTCATGGGATTTTTTTTTCTGAGTTTTTTTTTTTTTTTTTTTTTTTTTTTTTGGGGGGGGCTTTCAACAAATATTTATTTCATATCATGCTGTTTAGGTGTGATGGGAGATACTTGTCAAAGTAAATCAAAAGAGAGGAAAAGATGTAGTAAAGACACCAGACGATTGGCAACTTTGAAGGACAGGAAGAATGAGAGACACAACTGAAAATGTGAGGCTATAATTGCTTTGTCTGCTGTTGTTTCAGAATAAAGATGAGATGGAGGTCATTCATGCACTCTCCAGGGGGGAGTCTTGCCACCTGGTGTGGCTTTCACAAAGTGCCCATAAAATATCAGTGAAGCCTGACGACAAATGTTACCAAATGCAAGAGGACAGGAATGTGTGGAGGCTCAGAGGTTTCTTGCTCTGCTTTCTGATTGAATCGGCTTGAATGAAAGCAGCACACATTGAGTTATGTGGGGGGTTGTTTACATTAAAATGTGTTGCAGAGCACAATGACCAGAAAAAGGACTTCGTCTGCAGCATTCAACCCATAGTGTCCTCCTCTCCAAGTGCACTCCCACATGCACGTCTGTGTATTTATCTTTTGAGTTAGTCTGTGGACAGATCTCATCACTCTTTACACACTCATACTTGAGGTTCATCCAACAAATCCATGATAACTACGGCAGACAGATTACAGATAAAGAAAGGAAACAGCCCGAAAAAACACCACATTTAACAAGAGTCTACAAGATAATAGAGAAAAAACATAGAGCAAAGAGCGTGAGGGCTTCAGAACAGGAAACAGCTTGGTCCAAAGACAGCAACAGACCTCCTGCTACTGACCAAGCTAAACTAAAAGATATCATACAAGAGAAAGAAGCAGGAGGAATAGAAAGAGATAAGGAAGTGGAGAAAGAGGGCATTGCACAACGGGGCTTTCAGCAGAGGAGGGTGGTTTTCATTTCCTATGAATATCCGGTTGATATTTACATGGAGCACCAAGGAGCTTGTTTCTCCAAACTGCAATGAAATACTGCACCAACAGACGCACAGGGGTAACACCATGTCACATATATATATATATATATATATATATATATATATATATATATATATATATATATATATATATATATATATATATATATATATATATATATATATATATATAATATGAATGAAATTATTATTATTTTTTTTTTTTAAATCTGTAACGCACAGTAAACACTGTATCCTGACACGTCTCTGCACAGGAGTCTGCGCCGTCTGCAAAACTTCAAACAGCTGTAATTTAAATAGCTGCAAGCATCAAAACTAACGGTCACTCAAAGGTAAAAGGCTGCAGATACACCTTGAATTCAATCAATAACAGCTCCAGAACGGTATGAAGAACCCTGGCCCCCAAAGGAGAATGGGAGAAAATCCCAGTCCCTGTTAGATTAATTCTGAGTTACTCTGCAAGAGAGGGAAAAATGTCACTCTCTTAATCTCCACTTTAATTCAGTTTGCTTTTCCAAGCTCGCATGTTATCAGATAAGAGCAAAGCGATTTGCGCCAGGATGTGGCATGAGTTTACAACAACACCAATCATAGAGTACATTTAAAGAGAAAAAAATCCGAACAAATAAATCCCTCCTCATTCATTGCTTGTCAACTGGAGCTCACAAGAAAAGCCTTTAACAAACTGGAAATTTCTAGATTGTCAATTTCATTTGAGAGATCATTGGCAGAATTAAATCATCAGTGATCAGATAAGGCCAGGGCTCTGAGAAAATCATGACATTTTCTAACTGCTGTAGTTAGATTTCAATATTGCTAACATAAAAATTTAAGACCATTCTTGCCATAAGTCTAATGCAACACTTCAGATTTATCAAACTTCAAAAAGTCTTGGCTATGCATCCGAGAAACAATCACCTAAACACCCTCGTTTAAGGGATGTTCTGTAACATCTGATGACAAATGACAAACCAAATGTATTCTTTTTCTTTTGTTGTCCCACGTGGGTCTATTCTCAGACCAGTTCTTTTTGCTCTGTGAATACTCCTTTTGGGAAAAATGTTTTTAAAAGTATGGCATTGTACTTCACTGTGGATGTCATTGCCATCTTCTGCATCACTAAAGCTTAATGTCGGGAGTCCTTTGAAAGCATATTTTAAGTGTTTAGACATTTTTAAGGCATGGTTGGTAATTAAATCTTTCAACATTAAATGGAGAGAAAGCAGAAGTATTATATTTTGCGAAATCAATTAGCTCTGTCCTTTGTGTATTCATATGAGCCTCTATGTTAGAAACTGCAGATATTCTGGACATTTCAAACTTTAGCAAACAAATAACTGGTGTCCTTGAAGTTATCTTTTTTAGATACGAATGACTGAAAAGTTAAAGCCATTTTTTTCCCCTTTAAATGACAGCCTGTGTGTTTTAGAATTGATTTTGAGGTTTCACTGTTTGTTTTTAAATCTTGAAATAGTTTTTCACCTCACAATCTCAAATGTCTTTCAAGTCTCCACACAGATCCCTGAGGTTGACTGAGTCAACAGAGTTTGACTTTCATCCCTTCTACTAATTACATTTATGCCTAACCCTAGCATTAATTAAAACTCAGTTCCTGCCATATCTCTAAACCAAACACCTAGGCCTAATAAAGGGGTTCTGCAACATTAAAACCTGGCTTTGGTCCCCATCACGATTGATCTTGAGAAGATAATTAAATACAACAGAAAATGTCTTAAATAGTCACTATAAACAAGTATACACACATTCACTGGACATTTTTTAACACCTCTGTAGCCTTTATATTCACTAGTGTTTCAAACTGATTGAACAGAATTGTCTTACATTGCTGAGGTCAAATGTTACTATTTGTAAATATACAGTGTAAAATAAATTTGACTTTCTTTGACAGTGATCTTGTCAGGTCTCTTTGACCAATTAGTGAATTGTTTTAATGTGAACATGTGGTATTACTTGGCTTAAAAGGAACCTTTAGCTGAAGCAGTACCAAATATATTATTTTTATATTAATTAAAAAAATGGAATAAAAATTATAGAGTCATACCATACCATTAAATCTTCTGGAAAGAAATATTAGGAAGTACTGATTCTGTTATGATTTGTGGTTGGTTGTGGACCCAAATTCAGAGAGGCAGAGGGAACAAGTAGTTTTGAGGATTTAATGAAAAAAACGAAGAACAAAAAACGTACAAAAACCACAAGGAATGCAGGGAGCCAGAGCAGAACAAAAACAGAAATCCAGGGAGCAAAAACGGCAGAGTACGACGGTAGGTAACGAGAGTATCCTCTCGTTACCTACCTAAACAGGTAGGTAACGAGAGGATACCTACCTGTATGTATGTAGTATGTACTCCAGCGAGGAGTGAAAGCAGGAGAGGAGTCTAAATACTGGGAGTGTGAATGCTGAAACAATCAGACTGAGGCTGATTGGCTAATGGTTTGCAGGTGTGAGGAAAGAGAGCAGAAGGGGAACTGAGGAGAGAGAAAGAGAATGGCAGCAGGGTACAAGGGAGAGTAAACAGGGGAGCTTGGAAAAATAATCTAACAGTAACAAAGAATAACTAGAGACAATGCATAAATAAACAAACTAGAATAACTAGGAAACAACTGAACTAAAGTAAAACAGAAACAAGGCTGATCTAATCAAAATAAGAAATTAAAGAACACAGGAATAACAAACAATCTTAAATAACTAAGAGTAGACGGAACGAAACACGGCTGAGTAAATGGCAAAACTGACTGAGAAGATAAAACAGATGGAACCAAATGAAACAATAAGAGTACTAAATCTAATAACTGGACTAACAGAAGGAAAACAAGAAATCAATACAGAGAAATAACAGACGCAAAAGACAGATTCATATCATGTGTGGAACCTATTATCACAACATAGCCTTTAAAATATAGAAATCTCATTATTTTAGGTTTGATGGAGATTAGTTTACCATGTTAAAAAATGCTGGTAACTTTGCATAATTTTGAATTTGACAACCAGTGTACATCCAGGAGAAAAGAACTTCAAAAGACATGTTTACTGTACTGTCAACTACTGAGAAAACGGTGAAGATATTTTTGGAAATGTGATGAGTATAAGATCTAAAACACACTTTGAAAGCTGGTTCATTGTGCCTATAAATACATATTTAATTCTTCTTACCATAGTGCATATAACAATTTCCTTTAGTTGGATCAAGTTGAATTGCTCTCAGGTAATATTTCTCTGCTTCAGTCTTCTCCCCCTGAAAGAGAAATGCATTTAAGTTACACCTAGTATTTAAGCTTACATCTTTCAGTTTGAGTATAATCAGAAAGGGGGGAGGGAACAGCAAAACATATATTGCATATTTGTGCATATTTTGTATAATCAGGCTAATTTCTTGGTGAAAAAAGACCATCAATTATTGTGACTTGTAATCACAAGATACTAACGAAACCATTAATTTTAATGTAATGTAATTCTAATTGTGCATATTTGGAAACTGCTTAAGAAAAAAATGTCAGTGTGTTTATAAGTGTGGAGCAGCATTAAAAATGAAAAAAGCTGCCTCTAAGCGCATGCAGCTCCATATCTGCAGCACTTCTGTTTCATGCTTCAGCACTGATTGCTTCCATATTGCCAGTGGGGATGCCATTCAATAGGAAATGAGAGGGCCGTCCATATTAACATTGCCTCATTAGCTTCTTCCCATGTCTGCACTTGGTCTAAATGAACAAGGGGGAGTATTAACTGTGGATAACCTATTTCACGATTTCTTTGGCTCTTTTCTCTTTGCATTCATCTGAATTTCTTCTCCAACCATCTATCAAAACTGAAAGTCGTCTTTCAGGATATTTGTGAAAGGCTTCAAACTAGTGTGAAATGACAACCTAAGGCAATTTGGTAATAAATTCATTAGATTAAGAGTTACTATAAACAGTTTCATACATTTCTACTTTTGTAAAATTGCAAAGTTTTTCACTATGGCTGCCATTTTATTTATAAGAGTTGAATTATACTGTATTGCCAAAAATACAAAGACACTTGCCATTCAACACACAGAAAATTTTTAGACATAGGCATTACTATGGAGTTGGCCCATCATTTGCATCTGTAAAAACTTTAACTTTTAATAGTTTGCTTTCTACAAGTTAAAGAGTATGGTTTTGTACATTTTTGAACATTGTTGCTGCAGTGCAAGTATAAGATCAGACACTGATGAAAAAGATGGCCACTTAATTTATCACAAAGGTGCTCTGTTGAGGTTAGGGCTCTGTGAAACCCAATCAAGTTTCTCAACAGAAAATTCACCCTTTCATGTCTTTGCACATTGCTTTGTGCGCAGTAATGCTGGAACTTAAAAGGGGGCATCACAACAAATTGTCGAATCTGTCTTGACATGCTGACACATTATGAGTTCATTTCATTAAAACCAAGGAATGCAAAACAGCCCCACACTATAATACCCCCTACTCCAAACTTTATTCTTGACAAGAGCCATTCGCCTGGGCTATTATAACGCAAAAAAATGTATCTGACCTCTGACATCTTACTTTCTCACTGATAAACTAACCTCATTACAAATACATGTTTGGTTCTTCAAAATAAAAACACTTAATTCACAAAGTCCACATTAACTGGTGTTATTAACTGGTTTATTTCTACTAGTTTTTTTTTTAAAAACATAAATGTGTATTTTTTTTGTGTAAGAAACAGTATATCTTATTAATTTACATAAGAATTCACTGGAGTTAACTTTTTTTACATGTTCACTCAATGTTCTGAAACGGGTAAAGATGGGAAATGTTCATTTGTTAAAGTAGGTCTAAGGATAATAATTTGATCTTATAAGCTACTGCAATTCTGGGTTTTAGTCAGACTAAATGGATTGCAACCGA
This sequence comes from Anableps anableps, assembly GCA_014839685.1. Lineage (NCBI taxonomy): Eukaryota > Metazoa > Chordata > Actinopteri > Cyprinodontiformes > Anablepidae > Anableps > Anableps anableps. The sequence continues at coordinate 9,933,517 of CM026087.1, read as the reverse complement.
TGTGAATACGATAATATACTGTACAAGATTATTACATGAAAAAATACTGTGCAGTTGTCAGAAATTTTATAATCTCGATCCAAGGGATGTGAATCTGACTAGGATGACCAATGTGCATGTGTATTGAACATTAAAAAGACAGTTTTCAAAACAGTATATGAGTGCAGTGCAGAAAAAACGTGCAATAAAAGCAGAAATGTTATTTAAAAATGAGTAAATGATTGTGCAAATTCTAGCAAGGATGGAAACACCTATTGATTGTGTTGGGAGCAGGGATGGTTATAGAGTCTTACAGATGGTACGATAATGTACCTTAGTGCACTTAGGGTGCACTTAGGGTGCAGCAGAGTCAATAACTACAGGTGTGTAGCTATTGACTCTGCAGACTGTTGGAGATTTCTTCATACACTGTGCCTCTGCATGCTCTGTTAACAATCTGCTGTTGATACTACTAAACATTGATAATATCTTCAATTAGCTTTATGCTGGCTGACCACAACTTCTTTTTTTTTTTTTTTTTTTTTTTTTTTTTTTTTTAAGCTCCTCACACTACTTGGACTCCAAAATAGCAGAACTCGAGTGTAACATTAGACATTCTGACCTTGGCAAAAATTAGCCTGGGTATTGGCTTCAAAGTCTCTGTTGGTGCTTACTGGGTATAAAAATGAGAGTAACGGTCACATTAAAAGTAAAGTTGTTCTCTTGGAAATTCTGGCCAGGTTTCACAGTACAAAAGTTCAGGGGGACTGTTCCCTCTGCTATCAGTGTCATTGGTTGACTTAGGGTGGACAGCCAAAATTGAAGTGATTTAATAAGGAAATGGAGTAATTCCATTATAAGGCTGTCATCTGGTTTTTTGTTCAAAGATTCATCGAATCTCTTGTTTCTCACTCTGTGTAGTGGAGGAGGTGGAAATGAGTTCGGATTTTCCTTCATTCTGTCGCCCTGAGCTTTAAAAAGCCAAGCAGATGTCCAGCCACTCGAGGCGACACACATGTAAGTACAAGTTTTCATTATCATCAGATTTCAACAAACACCGGAACTATGGGATAAAGGTCTGAAAGATTACCACTACAAGTATGCAACACTTTGTGCACAACTGTAGAGGTTTGTCATGTCTTCACTCTGCACCTAGGGCTGAGGAAGGAAAGAGGTCAAACATTTTCAGGAGGGTCACAAAGGGCAAGCAGTTCATTTTCCCAATCTAAACCCGGCTCAGCTGTGAACACATCTGTCATCACATTTGCCTTTACTGTTGTGGAATGGCAGAGAAGGTGGAAGCCGAGGAAATAAGTTATTTTTCTACGCAGCAGAACATTACCACTGCATGTTTGGCTATCTTGTCTAGTCTGGGATGTCTCTTAACATACATGGTTGCAAAATAACACCAGGAACAAATTCAGTTCAAGATAAATGTTTCTTATCTGGACTCGCTTAACTCCCAAAGAAATTTAAAAGTGCAATTATACAGTTTATAGCAGTTTAAGGTAATAGACCCTTGGTCTTATTAACCATTGGAACGATCATAATGTTTAATTCATCTGTATTGATGGTATAGGTTTGTGTGTTTGCAAAGGGACATACGATGATTGACAAGAGTTTGCCATAGGTGAGGTGGGCAGGGATGTGGTCAGGCTTGGCTTTGAGGGACTCTCTGTACCAGTAACCAGCCTCCTGCAGCCTGTTCAGCCTCATATAGGCCTCTCCTGAAACAGACCACACAACAGGGCTTAAAATTAGCTTTTTAACTATAATAATATCATTGTCAGTTACAGAAAAATCTAAGTAAAAAACAAACCCTGAAAGAAATAAGAAGCTATCTCTAAAAGATTTAAGGCTTTTTGGGCATATTACATATTTACTGAATATCTTAGGCTACCCCATAAGTAACTGGTAAGGAACCAATAGCTACACCAGTAGGTGCCCCATTAAGTCCCACATCCCATGAAGATGTGGGACTTTGGAGGTGGAAGCTACAGTTCAAAATTTTACGACCTAAGTTAGCAACTAATCATATTAAAACAGTGTAAACATGCTAACGGTTGAGTTTTAGATGATCCATTGTCAGGATTCTATAGTGGCTTGCTTAACCAAATTAAACATGCAACATATTGATCCTGACCTGCATCAATATGCAATTTTACAGTCAAGAAAAATGATTAAGAGTGACTTCAGTGACTGAAACTTTAAGTTAATAAATGAGTTAAAACTTCACAATTAGCATTAATTTTAATTAAGTATCAAACTGGGATTGGTTATTGGCAAATCTCTATTCTCCCAGTTGGGATCAGGGGCAAGAAATCCTGATTGAAAACCTTATAGTAAGGTATTCATCATATAGATGCACTATGTTTTATATTCTTATTAACTGAATATCCTTACCATAAAACTATACCATTTAAGAACTATGCTCCTGAATTTCAAGCATTAACATTTTTTGTACAGAAATCCAAAGAATCAGCTATAGGGAAGGGTCTCAAGAAAGACATGCAGTTGGTGCCTGTAATAACAAACCAGTTAAATGACATCAGTTTTGAAAAAATATCCGTTAGCCATCACTGTACTAATACAAATACTGCCGCTCCCTAAACCCTTTAAACCACCTGACTAAACATACTTCTTAATTCTACTCTACTCTGTCCCAGGAATTTATTCCCATGAAATCTCAACTATGTCATCAGGATGAGCTCTGAATAATGTAATTAGTGTTAGAATAACAAAGAAGGGGAAGTGAAGTTTGACACAGATCTTCTTAAATCATCTTCTAAAGGAAACAAAGTGTGTCCACATACTCAAGTTCTTTAATCGGGAGTAAGTCAAGTTGATTTGTTTTACTTTTTGTTTAAATTACAAGCACATATAAACTGGAGGACTTCCACCTTAAATGGAAACAAAGATGTAAAACTCATCGAAGCTTTGACTACATTCACATCACAGTGAGTTATTTAAAAGCAGAAATCGCAATTGTAGTTAATTTGAAATTTCAACATTTAAGCCACTGGTCTGCAAACAAAGACTCAGCATTTAAAAAGAACCAACTGCAACTCACCCATCATGTTGAAAAGGCTGTGTGGTGCAAACTGTTTTGGCATTTTCTGGACTGCTTCTTTATAAATATACAGAGCCTCCTGTGGCAGAAGAAAAAATGTAATTTAAAAATCTGAGATTTAAATTGAATAATGTAGGTCGATGACAGTCAGAAAATGGCTGAAGATATCAGTTAAACTTCTAGTAAGTTTAGGAAAGTATCCATACCACTCAAACTTTTTGACTTTTTGTCTAATTACAACCACAAACTAAAATTGACAGATTCTGTCAATTGAAATGTATGTATGATGAAATTGAAAGGGGTTTTTTTGTAAAGTACCTCAAGACAACATTTGTTGTGAATTGGCACTATACAATTAAACTGAATTGAATTGAATTAAAATGCATTTTATAGGGATTTTGTGTGGTAATAAAGGCAACATTAAAAAAAGGACATGAAAGGCATAAAATTAAATCAACAAGTGCTACTATGAAAAACAAACAAAATATGGTTTTGCTACTAGTTTTTTCGGTCCAGTTGAATACAAATGGGTCAAAAAGACAAACCTCCTGCTGGCCGTGCTCATGAAGCAGCTTCCCCAGGTTATACAGGCAGCTGGTGACTGAGCTCTTGTGGGCATGAGGATCTTTCAAGTTTTCATCTGGAATGTCAGCACAAGTGAGGAAGGTGCGCTTGGCCTCTTCTAGGTTGCCCTGGTTCATGAGGATTATTCCTGTGTTCAAGTAAGCCGCTGTGAGTAAATGTCAAGAGAAAGAAGGGTCAAGTTAATAGAACTACAAAATTAAAAGTGAAGTGATTCCTGAAACAAATCACCAGAGCATTCTTTAAAATGAACACCACATGACTGAAAAAAAAACAACTTTTTAATTTTTTTTTTTTTTACCAAAACACAAACTGTCTGAGCATTCCTAAAGAGAAAAAGAAACTTGACTGATATTAAGAATGTGGAGGAGCTACAAGTACAGCAAGTAAATAAACTTTATTTATATAACACCTTTCATAGACATCGCTCATAAAGCTCTGTACAACACATATCACATTTAAGTTATATGTAGTATAAAAACCAGTGTAATGAATCACAATAAGATCATGGAATAAACATGATGGAACATAATGGTTTTTGACTGATTTTTAAAAATTTCCACAGAGTTAGAAGGTGAAGTATCAGGGTTAAACCTGTATAAGCAAGAACATGGTCAAAGAGAGGAAAGCAAAAGGTCAAAAAGCAGATTAAATAATTATAGCAAAAGTAGGGAATAGAAATGCATTCAGCTGGAAGAGATAAAGCTCAGAAGGATTAAAGGGTAATTTACCACACTAAAAGTGCAGAAGGAAAATTTCTCCTTTTATTTAGAGATGCCCTTGGCAAAGTAAAAGACAAATGATCATCTCACATGTGAGCACTCAGGCGTGAGATTGAATGTTACCATTTTTCTGTCAAGCTGAATGAGGTCTTTTAAATCAAAATGTAGTTACAAAGCAACTAATTCAGCATTAAAACTGGAACATTATGGCATTCCATGAAAAGACTATTGGCTTGCATGTAATCAATCCTGACAAATCCAAACCAAAAGGGAGGGAGGCTATTTATTGCCGATCGCCCTTTCCCTACATGTTTTTATAGTATTATAGCAGCAAGCAACAAAATGAGACTCTGCTTACATGCCAAAGTTGGTCGACTCCCAATGGCAAGCTTGTAATATTGCAGCGCTTCAGAAAAACGTTCATTCTCCTGCAGCAGCAAACCCCTGATGGAAAGGAGAAAAGAGTGAAAACTTTACATCTCTGCAAACTCCTTCACAGGTCTTCTCAAAATTAATTGACAGTTCATCAAAAAGACGATAGGTAAAATTTTGAAAGTAAAATCTTTGCAAAAACTATAACAGTCCAATATATCCTAACATATATCATGCTTAAACAGCTTGACTGTCTTTAAGGATGACATGCCACATTTGCTCTTCCCTCTGTCTTTGCTGAATTGCCAGCTTATTGATGCCCATGACTTTAGAGGAGAGGATCCATTGGGTGGTTTGGCACCTTTGATACCTGCTGGATTAGAAATTGTTTTGTGTTCTCCCACAGGCTCTGTAAACACGACTGATCAAATCAGGAGCAGAAGGTACAAAGAACCTCAGGGGATACAAAAAGTTATTTCCTATCACTAACACTCTTGTTGTGTGTCTTGCCAGCTTTATTCCTGCTGTACTGGATCTA